>LPNX010011672.1:9193-106550 GCA_001517045.1 Pseudotsuga menziesii | reverse complement strand
CCAATAAGAGTTTGTCAACTCCCTATATTAGTAGGAAAATAAAACTACATTACGAATGATGAGTTATTGAATGATGTGTGAAGGTTTTATTTTCATGCTTTTTCGTAAAACTTTAATACTATCGGCAATATCGCATGGTATTTATTTCATTGAAATTCAATGGATGGTTGAGATTGATACAGGATTAACAACAACTTGCTGATGCCAATAAACTACCGAAACTCCCCAAGATTAACTGGCCTGTAATTTACATGCATTGCTTTAAAACTTGAAGATCTGATGTTATCAAATCGTTATGGAAATTATCAGGATTAAAGAGATATTGATATCCCAAGGATCACAAAGATACTCCACCAGATCTTTCTCATTATCAAAATCATGGAGATATGCGCCAATGAATGAATTTTAATTTGAGATTCTCTCATCCCGGTTTATTGAAGAAAAACGATATGCAATTATAGCATAGCATTATTATCTTTGCAGTGAAAACATGAAGAGATGGTTTGGATTATTTTTAAGAATCGTAATACGTTTTGATTTGGTCAAGGGAGATGATTTTCTTACTATATTTCTTTATTAGATTATTGTTACAAATATTGCCTTCCTTAATGTGAGCGATTGATCATTTTTATGCAGATGAGGAGCATATAGTTACACTATCTCTTAAAGCTCAAGAGCAGCAGTTCAATTTCCTGAGAATTTGTTGGGGCTAAGAGAGAAACGAAACTGCCGGGATTTGTTGCCAGTTACAGGAAATCGCGTCTTCAACTAACAGGCGATTTTCTGAGCCACGTTGTGAACAAATGGAGGCAGATATGAGAAATCCGCCACATGGGTTTTCTTCAGAATAGACCCATTTAGCTTTACTCGGGAGAATTCCGCCAGAAAATGATGGATTCAAGGATATTTCGGGGATCATTTGAGCACGATTTTTGCTAGTGCGGCCGGCAACAAAATGTTTGTTTCCAGAAATTCGCCTGGACAGAGTTGAATTCGTTTTGGATTTCTTTTGATTGTTGTTTATTTAAGCAGATTGTATGTTGCTAAAATGAGGGGGACTGAGAGATTTCTCTCTCAGATAAAACTCTGCTGCCAGTGATTGGGGAATACTATCGGAATGCAAGTACTGAACCACTGGTTCTAACTGGATGGGCTGCTAGGCGGTTTTCTGCCTGTTGACATTTTGTTTTGGACTGGTGATGTTGGATTTACGTCTTATTAAGTTTTAAAACTGGTTTGCGTTTATGACATCTCGCAGTTGTTAGTATTTGTATTTCTTAAGTTTATATCTTTCGTTATAGTTCATTTTCATTAATTATGCGAAAGTAATCTTTTAAGTATTCGCTGCTTCTGGTTTTCAGTCATATTGGTATAATGTGTCATGCATTTAATAATTGTTATTATTGGTATATGATAGTTAGTAATGCATGTATTAATTTGCAGGTTTTAAATGTCTTTACTATTCTGCAAATGAGATTTTACATTACGTTTTCCAGTGTTTGCTGAGAATCAGTATTAGTTTAATCGTGCTCCCGATCGGGATAGGGGTTAGTGTAGGATTTTAGGATTTATTTAATGTTATTTTTCTGCATGATATTAAAACTGCGAATATGATTACCTATGTTTCTGTAAAAACATCTTTAGCTTACTCCTCGGTGTGAATGCTGTATATTTGTGTATATGGTTAACAGTATTGTATTAGTTTTTGTTTGTTTCTGAATTCTGCTGTATCTATATAACAAATTTGTGTATAGTAGTTTCATACAACAGTAGTATAAAACTCAGTTTTAACTCTAATAAATCATTAAGTTTAAACACCTACTAATCGATAGCACTAGTTACCCTTTTAGGATCCCAGGCTAACAGAGCCTATAAACCTGTCGGGAACGACTACCTAAAATAGCTTGGAACCTGTTCTAAGGATCCCGGACTGGGTCGTTTTCCCCCGTTGCGGGCTGAATCAGAAACGCCCGTCAACAGAAGGGTAATCCTGAAGTGTAACCCAATTTCCTTCCTCTGGTCAATGGATCACTAAATGATTGTCATCATTTACTTCATCTTCTGGTTGGCTCCATATACTAAACTCGCTAGCTCTTAGTATCAAGTCCTCCTCAACAATGTCCTGCATTTGGGAACTCAAATTTATTGGAGACAGAGGTCTTACCTCTTGGGGTATTTCCAGCTGGAGAGATTCTCATTGCTCTATCCACAAATATTCCTCCATTGGTGACATCTCTTCATCTATGCCTTCTTCTTGTCAGTCATGAACTAACTCCAATGGATTTTCCTCATGTTCTATCACCCTAGAAATCATTCTTCTTTGGAGAGATATAGCTTGGTCTCCTTTCTCTTCCCTTCTTCTCTACCTCTTCTCCCTTTCTATCTTCTGTAAGTCTGATGTACGTTTGTGAGTCACTGTCTGCTCAATTTCCTTTTTAGGTCTACTTTCCATTGCTAGTGATGGTATTTTCTTAGTTCAACTAGAATCCTTCTACTTTTTCATGACACATGACCAGCTACTCCCCCATAGCTTACCCTATTCTTGACTAATCCTAGATAGTTCTGTCTACTTGCTCAAGAAGTGCTCCCACTCCCTTTCTGCAATAAATTTTTCCCATGCTTTTTTATTTTCCGCCCAGTTAGTGTTTGCTGGCAGTTTGGTGAGTAATGGATGAGGTTCAACTATATGGCCTACTCCTCTGTCGATCAGAAATTTGAACAAAAGGGTCAGTAGTGAACAAAGAAACTGCCCAATAAAGTTAGTATAGAATCTTTTTTCAATACTTTCAACTAAAACTCTCTCCTCCACTACTTTCTCTTCATAGAATTCGTCTGTGATTTTCTCAAACCACTCCGACAGGTTTGTTCATCTTCCTTGGATCAGTTTTTGAAGCAATTATTGGTCTTTAGTTTATTTTGGCTTCATCTAATATTTTTTTCAACCAATGGGGCACCTATTCTACAAATTTCTCATGTGTTTCGATGAATAATTTCTCCTTCTCCTGAGCAATGGTCAATCTGTTTCTTCTTGCGTAATTCTGCAAATAGTTTGCGATCTTACGCTCCAATCAATTCTTAATCTCTTGCTCTGATATCATCTATGTATGGTCATGTCATCTATATATGTACTAACAACAATGAAACAAATGTTGTAATCACTCATATCACTTAAGGCTACCAATAATACACATATAGAATCATATATTCATACAGAGATATGAGATAAGAACATATGATAGAATAACAGATTTTATTAATGAATCACATGAGGGTCCATACATACTTAGAACTGAACCAAGTTTGTATCTAGCTTGAAAACCTATTATATATGATTACAATATAGTTATGAATAACTACTTGTCGGTTCAATTAACCGACACGACCTTTGGAGGCCGACCTAATCTCTAATTAGTTGGCTAACTGGTCTAGTCGGTTCGCCGACTAGCTCTTCCAACAAACATCCCTAATTTTCTACTACTACATTGATTTTATGGGGTTTTATTGCGATGTATGTAATGTCCCTTTTTGTATATTTGGAGAAAAGTGCAATTCGGGCAAAATTCGAGCTTAACTAGTCATGACTCTAGCGGGTCCCAACTTTCACGAAATGGTGCCGAATTTGAAAGGAGATGGTATGGTGAGTATTAAAAAATCACAAGGTGGTTTATGGATAATTTTTATGATAATTTTGACCTCTGCAACCTTTTTTTGGGATGATTAAAAAAAGGCCAAAAATTACTAGGAAATTGTGATGAAATCCCCCCTAGGGTGTAGGTTGCTTAGGCTTCCCAAATCATGTAGAAACCTAAAAAATTTGTAATAAGAGTATGGGGAATGATATTATAACTCATTTAATCTCATTACACATGGTTATTTGTTCTTAAAACTTGTTATATATTTCCACATTCGTTTGATAAATTTCAGTGAAATTGCTTATAAGGAAATTGCATAACTAGCTCGATTTTGACATATGAAAGGTAGAGTAAAAGGTTTACATTAGGATGTGAAATATAGGGACCTTATCTATAATACCAATGGATTCCAAAATATTATTAAACAACATATAAATCCATTCATACAAGTCTAGTATACAACTCATTCAATATGGGAGTCAAATACATGAAAACTAGTGAATTAGTAGCATGGAATTGCAAGAGTTTCACGTATGCATTCCTGGATTTCGACCCAAAGAGAATAGGGACATGAAATTACATATTAACACATCATATATTTCTATCACAACATCATCAAACTCAGAGAACATCCCTCACACAAATATGATATAAGACTCCTTCAAGATTGAAGCTAAAGTAATGGAAACTAGTGATTCGATGGCATGAGAATACAAGCTTTTCACACATGAGCTTCTTGGATTTCGACACACAAAGGATATGGAAATTAAATTATAGAGTAATAAATCATATATTTATTTCCCAACATCATACAACTCATCGAGTATCCCTCATACAAATATGGTATAACACTACTTCAAGATTGAAGCCAAATCCATGAAAACTATTTATTCAAGAGCACAGGGAATGCAATCCTTTCATACATGTATTTCTGATATTTAGAATTACAGAGAATATGGATATGATATTAAATATCCATAGATCATAAATCATATCTTGGTAATTAACCATCCTCATAAAGGCAGAAGAATCACTCCAACAAGTGTGCCATCAAATGTGAGTGTGGGGAAATGGAGAGGAAGGAATGAGAGAATGGGGAGATAGATGAGAATTCGACTGTAGGAAATTCAAACTGAAAATAACACTACTTCATTAATCTCCCATGATATTTCTGAATTTACTCTCCATCAACCAACTTGGAAAGGAATCCAAATCCCTCGAAATTGGTTCACTAGTAGGGTAAGTGTGCATTCACCATGCAATGGACAAGCAAAATCTCTCCAAAATTCCAAAGGACAATTAAAAAATTATAAAAATATCTTCTACTTACTCATGAAATCCTTTTATTAACTTCAATAGGCCTCCTAAGGTCTAATTTCCCTCCATGAGCTTCCTTCAACTCATCTTAGTGGTTTAGTAACTCTCATGACAAAGTAGGGTAAGTGTGCATTCACTGTGCAACGGACAAGCAAAATCTCTCCAAAATGCCAAAGGAAAATTATAAAATTATAAAAATATATTCTCCTTCCTCATGAAATCTTTTTATTAACTTCATTAGGCCTCCTAAGGTCTAATTTCCCTCCACCAGCTTCCTTCAACTCATCTTAGTGGTTTAGTAACTCTCATGACACTTGTCTTCCTCTTCATGCTCCAACTCTTTCTCCAATTTAAATGGCTGCCTCTAACTACAAAATTCGACCTATTGGTAGATGTTTTTAGCCATGACATTTAATATTTGTCATATTTCATAAATCATGTCTGAATTTGTCATACTTGTCATAGAATATTCCATCATTTGGTGTCATAGAGTGCATAGAATCTCCTTCCAAGTGGCACACCTTGTCTTCTAGTATCTTCCTCTTCCATGGGAGTTACCCTCTTTTACCAATTAGAATTCCTTCATTCATTATATGATATTTTACACCACATAACCATCCAATAATTTTACATTACCCATGTGTTCTAATTTGGACGAATACCATGCCAAGTGTGTGGGGAATCTAGTCAACCAAAAGCTCCACAAGCCTCCAAGTGTATTCATGAATCCATGACACCTTATTTTATTAAAATTTATCATTTATGTGGCCCATTTAAATGTGAATATGATAAAATAAAGTACTTTTGGGTCCCATATCCCCTTATTACCAAATTTATGTCTCCATGTCAACCTAGGGAACCAGTAGGTTGGTCAAGCATTGTTTGCAAGTAGTCTTATTTGGAAATTATTTAATTGGGGACATGACAGTCCTCCCCACTCAATAAATTTTATTGTCCTCAATCAATTCCAAGTTTGTATGCTGTGAAAATTTTTCATATTCCCAAGTGGCATCCACATTTGGTACTCCTTCCTTTGCACCAAGTGCTCTCTTGTGGTTCTCCTCATTAATTTTATTTAGATACAATTTGAGAAGTGGAACTCATGTACTACGATTTTTTGTTCTCAAAAGTAAAGAGATGTGGATTTTGCATATTGGTATATCCTGTAAAATCACCACTAACACCAAAAGTATTAATCAAATCCATAAAAAACCAAATTTTCACAAATAATATTTACCTTTATATTTTGGAAACCTTTTCTGAACTTTCACTCCTTTTGCTTCTATATAATTTTTTGAAGTTGGTACTGAGTTACCAAACTTTGAGTTTCTTAGGATTCCAAGAAAATTTCAAAGAGGAACCACCATGCTTGTTGCTGCACTACTCCGATTACAATCATCTTCTCAAGTGGTGACTAAATTTTGAATTCTTCTTGTTTCCCCCACAATTGAAACCAATACGACCAAAAAATGATCGCAAGGTCCCATATGATACTGATACATGTATGGTGTGAAATTTGTATGATGAAATTCCATGAAAACCAAGAATGTGAAAATTGAATCCATCTCTCAAAAGGTCTCCCGCATAGGAAAATAGAACATTGATCTACAAAGATGAACTCAAACAAGTGAAGGTTGGTTTTCTTTCTCAAACCAATAATAAAAATACTACTTCAAGTGAGATGAGATCAAGCAATTACAAGATTCCATTGTTGGTATTGCACCCTTACAAACATCATAAGTATAAAATATAGATAATGAAAGTACATAAAAAAAATCATACAAATGTACATCAAGAAGGTACCTTATCAAAGAAGCATGAAGGTGCTTCTACATCCAAGTAAGTATATCATCATGTTGCTCGTACACACAAGCATCAAGTATTATATCAGATTTTCTCCAATGGCATAGGTGAGGATTCGATCTCCCATAATGTTGCTCCAAAATAATATAATGTGCATCAAGATAACAACCATGTGTTCTTTCATCCAAGAAGTGGACGAAGAGCCTCTACCAAAATATGAACCAAATAAGGAGCAAAGAAAACATGAATACTTTAAGTAGCTCCAAGAAGTCACATCAATACACCCATGAATATGTATATCATCATGAAATAACAGAGTATGTTGCTTCCAACAATAATGTTCTTCAATCGAATTTTACAACACATGTTTTCCCACAAGAAGTAATGTTGGAGAACGAGGTCATTTAAAGGAAGAATTTCTTCCTGTCCTTGTAAATATTGAAGTTTGAAAGGACAAACTTCTTTAGCTCCTTTTGGATCAAAGGCTCCAGCTTAGGGTACATTTCTCTAAGTTTTTGTTGAAAGGGATTTTGTCCAAAGTCACCAAAAAATTTCATTTTCTTTACATTTAACTCAATAGATTTCTTTAGAACTTGAACTAGAGATTCTGCAATGTTATTTATACATTCGAAATCTATCCTACAAGAGAGGTAATGTTTATTTATTTCAGGTTCAACAAGGACACAACAGGCCCCTGATCCCTCTTATGTTTTAGAACCATCAAAATAAAAAATCCAAATTTTATATTCTAAATATATTGGGTTAGTTTCATTCCCTACATTAGTAAGTAAGTTTACTATATTATAATCAATATCATTAGTCCATGAAAATCGAAGGAGATATGATTGTATCTCTAATTTTTGAATGACTTCCTCAGCTTGATAATTCCCTGGTTATAGCTCTAAAAAGTAATTTCCCAAAACCAAATATGATAAATTAATCAGTTCATTCTTTCATTCCAACTAAGTCACATTCTGTTTCATATGGGGTTGCCTCAGTATATTAATTTGATTCTGACTGTTCTGGTAAGGCGACCACATGTGAGACCAATCTATTGTAAAATAACCATTAAGTTTCATTCACCAGTACCAACTCAATATTAATCCATAAGCCTCAGGTATATCTACCACCAATATGTCTATGAATTGACACACTATATGATCTGCAGATAGTCTAATTAACACATATTTCATCTCCCCTATAACCTTAACAATAGACCTATCTAGCTGAATGATTTGAGACGGGGATGGATTTGGTTGGCCATTAATCTTCTTACAAATAGAAAGAGGCATAACATTGGATGAGGCTCCAGAATATACCAAACAATTATGAACGTTATGATTAAAAATTTCAAATGTTAATCGGAAAAGAAAAGTCTGGGACTCTCTATTTACCATCAATGCTTGCTTCATTAATCTTAGTATCTGATTTGATGGATTCTAAAGTACCTCTTGGTTGTGGGTCAAAAAGCTTCCAGAGTTTCTTTGTTTGATAAGGAATATTACATAATTTAAATAAAGAGATATTTTGTTTTTTTTCTTGATATCTTCCACAATATCATATCCCATGTTATACTATTTAGTTTTTATTTTTATTTTTCACCACAGTTCTCACAGGTTTATCAATTACTGGACTAGTTTCTTTGATGATTTCCAAAATAAACTTATGTTGTGTTTGAGTAGTGCTAATAATTTTCTTCAAGGTTTCCTTTATTTTATTTGTTTTAGGAAGGACTAAGCTTTGATCCACCACTGATCCTTTTCTCCTAGTTGTAAAATTAACTGATGATACTTAGACTTCCTCATTCTGCTCATCTTCGTTCAATCCCAATGTGGGTGTTGAATCCCATAATACCATTGTGGTTTCTTCATTTGTTTCTTCTAGCTCATTTGTTTGGCGTTCTTCTTCTGATGGATTTGTTAATTGGGCATCTAATAATTGATTCATTACAAAATTTGTTGAATTTATCCATTGTGGGAAGCTTCTTTCTGAGTGGTATTCTTGATGAAATGTACAAAAATGATCCATGCCAATTTAATTAAAATTTAGAACAACATAATTTAGTAGAGGTGGTTGGGGATGTCCACTTTCTTCCCTTTCTTTATAGTAGGGATTGAATGTATTTTTTGATGAGCTAAATCCCTTCTCTTTCTCCCGATCTACTATATTGTTTGATAATTTTTGCACCATTTTGACCACATTTTCCAATTCATTTGAATGTTCTTCCTTAGGCCTCGTAAACAACAAATATTTTTTACTGGTTGTTGTTTTTACTTCTGGTTTTGAAATATGTCTTGAGATACTATCAAGATCAACTTCCACCCTTTTTGCTTCTTCATAATTTTATACCAGTGTGGGATTAACTGCCCTTTTCAAAAACATTGTTATAGGTGGGTATAGTGCTACAGTATAAGATTCTACCAAAGACTCTTTAGTTGGCTTTGTTGCAGCACTAAAACTGTTTAAAAGATTAGTAAACCTTTTGATTGAAATTCTAGACCTTCTCTTTGTTGTCCATTTTCATAGACAATAGTTCTTTCATGAGCATGGCTACGGTTTTATGGTTTCCAAATTTACTTCTAAACATTCTTTCAAAAGTATCCCAGTTTTCTATTGAGTTATCTTGTAGACTGAAATACCATGAAGATGCTCTAGGATCAAAAGTGTATGGGAACAGTCTACATACAATGTCTTCATGCTCAACGTTGAGAATACTTCATGCGAGGTAAAAAACTTTTCAAATGATCTTCAATAGAGATACCCTTTCCAGGATCAAACTTGGGTAGCACTCATTCTGGGTACTTGGGAAAATCATGTAAAGGTGCAGCCAAGTTGAGTGGCGTCCTGGATATCCATGCAAGTTTATTAATAGCCATAACCACAAATCAAATAGGGGATTGTAGTGTAGAATGTGTAAAGGCTTGATCCGTAGGGGATTCGGGTCCTAATTGATCAAGAGGTTGGGTGATTTATGGGAGAGAAAAATATACCAATTCTTCCAAATTATCCACAAGCACTAAATCTTAAGTTTATTAGACTGCTTTCTTAGGATCTTTCCTCCTCGATAAAACATGAATTACTTTCAACCCACCAAGCTTCTGAACGTAGGATTGTTTATGCCTCCAAAAATGATCAACTTCTTCAAATGGGAGAGCGTATAAAGATTCTTAATCTTCTTCTTATTCAGGAATTATCCTTTATTGTTCTTCAAATTCAATAACGAAATATTATCGGAAAGTAGTTGTGTTATATCCCAAAATGACACATCTCTGCATGTTATCGCTTTCCCATGATTCCGTCACATGTTGACACTTTCATGACTACACTTGATGAAAGTATATGAAACAACACCTATATTGGAGGACCCATACATAGAGTTTTGTAACTTTGTTTGACCTCTTCTCTACACCATTGGAAAGGCATCTGAGTCAGATAAAAATTTCCAGAATACACCAAAGTCCAAAAAATTCCCGCAAGTGCCCTTAAAATGAGAATCTTTGACCTATGCATGACTTGTCATACATGGTACTCACGCATTCCACTTTGTATAAGTGACTTGTTCTACATGGTAACCACGCATTTATAGTGCTCATGACTATTTTCATTGCCACCCACAAATCATACGTGAGTATTGTCACTACAACCCATATATATCACTTGTATACACAAGTGTTGTCTCTGTAGCCCGTAGATTTTTCCTGTAGATTTCAAAAATGGATGTTTCTAGAATTATTGGTAGTTTGGGTGGTTATGCAACTTACTCCTTCAGTTGTAACTACTTTTCCATCGACCCTATATCTTCATAAACATATAAATAGAGGTAGAGAGGTCCATGAGACGAGACTTGAATCTTTTCATTGTTATGTTGGAGGAATTGGGACTCTCATTCCCCCCAACTTTTCCCAGAATTATTCCCTTGTGTTGCAGAGCTTGGAGGCTAAGTTCATTGGAGAAGAGAAGCAGTAGAACAACATCAAGGTTTCGTGAGGTGCCCAAATTGAAGAGAATGTATACTTGTACTTCTTTTCATGATTAATAAAGATGTGATGTCTTTCTTCTTTCCAATTCAATGCGTCTTATATATTAAATCTATGATTATGATTATATGATGTTGGTTATCAAATTAGGTTTTCATGTTTCATTGAATATACTATCCTTCCATATGGTCATACTAGTTTGAGGAAGTTATAACTTGTTTTGTAGGTCTCTTGGGGAAGAGGAGCAGGAGAAGGGATAAAGAAAGCTTGAACCAACGTTCAGTTTATCAGCTATGGACCATACTTATCTCTGAATATTTGTTATATTTTCTTGCGGAACTATATGCATCCACCTTTCAACCCTAGTACATTGATGTCCTATTAAACCCTAGCCATAGGAACACTTCCCTCTACTACAGAACTGGTGACTCTGCTGGGGAGTTCCTTGACTATTTAGGGTTTCTTTGTCTTTCTTCTATTCTTTTGAAAAAATTTCAGGTCCTTCTTTCCACTTAGGAACACCTTCTCATTCTGATAGTACACCTCTGTGGCCTTCCTAAGGAAGTTTTTTTCTTTTTTTTGGGCCTTTTCCCACCCATCCACAAGTTGCAGACTCCACAATCACGTGTATGGTATGTAAACACAACTTGATATACTATTAACCTATGTATGACATGTGACATGTTAGTAGGGAAACTCATGTATGCCCCTAAAACAATGTTTTTCCTCATTTTGTGGTTATTTATGTTGTTTGAGGGTTGTTTGGGACGTCTTTTGGGGTCCTCTGTAGGTGCGTGACTCCATGGAGTTAGTTACATCCCTTTTGAGTGTTCTTTATCTAGGTTTCAAGTCTTTTGTAGCATTAGGGTTTTCTCTTTGCTCATTCCCCCACCCCCTTTGCTTGGTTTGTCTTTTGGCTCTTCTTTCTAGTCATCCTCTATCAGTGGTATTTGTTTTATTTATGAATCTTATTGGTATTTGTTTCCTTCTTATTTGGTTGGTTAACTTCACCATGCCAAAATAGTTGAATTGTCTCTTATGCAAGCCTTCCTTCCAAGTAGGGTTTATACTGACTTTAGGGCATTCTAGAGTCTGTTTGGTGGCTGTATAGTAGAGTTCCTTTTGCTTTGTTCTTGTTATCTGCATACTTTACTTTGTAGGTAAGTTTTCTTTTGCATTTATAAAAGAAAAAGAAAAGAACATGTAGTTGTTTAATATGCATGTAGATTTAGGTTTTGTCTTTAATGCACTACATATCATTATTCTAGAAAAAATAAAAATAAATTGTTATTTTGTGGTGTTGCTGCTACAACCACTACCCCAAATATTTTGTGATTTTAGGGCCCCTCAATTTTTTTTAGCTTTTATACTTTCCAAGTTAAACTTTTCTCTCTAAAGATATTTTCCTGACTTAGTTTATTTTTTTTACACAAATCAGAGAAGCCGTTTGTTGAAAGTTGAAACTCAAGTTTTTTAACTGACACGTCGGCTGAACTCATCGAGTCAAGATGACACGTCGGAGAAGGTCATGCTTTTCATCTGTTTTATTTCCTACTTTTTATCTAGTTTCGGGAAACATTTGTGAGTTTTCCGATACATCGGTGAAACTCGGGTTTTGAAGCCGACATTCTTGGCATGATAATTATTTCTTTATGGCAGTTTGATCAAAGCATTTGTGAGTTTGTTGAGTGATCTTGTTATTTGGCACCGACGTTATCGGGAAAATCAGAGGGTTGGGCCGATCCAATCAGGGAATAATTATTTTCTTACACACCATCCTATTGTTGAAATCTTTCCATGAGTTCCCTGATGGGACTTTTTTGATGTTTGTGCTGACGGAATCGATAGGACTCATTTTTTGCAAGCCAATACCTTCAGATGCGTTGATATTTTTCCACCAATAACATTTTTGTAGTTTGGACAATAAAGTTGCCAGAGTTCTTATTAATTTTTTACGATGGTGTCATAGGAACTCCAATATTGGATTCGATGTCATTGCGTGTGATATTGCCTTTTACCACCGATGAATATTGAAGGGTCTTGTCGATAGTCTTGTCATCGCCAAGAGTGTCGAATGTTAATTGGTTATGTCGGATATGCTCCATAAATCCATCTGACACTGTCTTGTGCCCCTCGATTTTTCCTGCTCACTCGGATAGTTTTTTCGATAAGGATTATTACTCTTGGTACTGAACAAAGTTTTTTATCCTCTATCATTTAATCACCCAGCTACTGCATTAATGATTTTCTTTGGTTGTTTTCTATTTAAGCCATGGAGGGTTGGTTTTACGATTATCACCATTACCGTTTGGAGCACTTTGAGTTATCAATTGCCACCCAGATTTTTCCGATTGCACGATTTGTTTTTTCACCAAATGTCAAGCTATCATCTTCCAAGTAGGATTCAAGTGCCATCCTAATAACAGTTTTGATAATTTAGTGGGGTAAACAGGTGTTTGAAGGTTTTTTTCGAGTTTAGGTTTTCCCAGTTAGTGGTATTTAAAGTAGTATCCGACCCTGTGGGTGTCCTCTTTGTTGTTTTTCTTTAGGGTTCTCAAACATCTGGAGCGGTTTTCCCATTTATTTCTATGCCATGAACCCTTGGCACCTTTGGTCTAATTTTGATAGCATGGATGTAGGGGTATTTCCCATCTTCTCCACACTTCATCCTCGCTACTCAAACCATGTTAGACTTAAGCATTGGTGGGGTTTTGGCCAGTCGAGTGTTTCACTGACTATGCCTCCCCTGGTTTATTTTTTCATGCATTAAGTGGGTAAGATACCATAGTTGGATGATGCAAGGTTGAAGGGTTTTCCCCAGAATAGAGTTCAAGTCGGCCCGTTTTGTCAAATCCATTAAGCCGCTATGGATTTTTTTTTTCCATTGGTTTTTGATGGGAGAATACTTGGTTTGTTCTTTTGGAGTAGAGTACTTTGTAGTCATGTGGTGTGCAGAACTATCTTGGCAGAAAGCTGCATATCACTATTGTTTTTTTTCCAAAACCTGAGGTCTAAAACCAATGTAGCATGAGAAGTTTGTTTTTGGATTAGTCCAGTCGTTATCTACTATTCACCTTCTGGTTTTATAGTAGATGGATAACCTAATTTTTGCATCACAAATCCTTTTTGAGACGTTCCGAGATGAGCTAGTAAAGGATGTTTTATTAAATACAATATTATGCTAGTTCTTTATGTTTCATTCATCATTTTTCATCTCAGATATAGTTGTTTATGTTTTGTATATTTGATCAATAATGAATGTATGCTTCTTGACCAAATAAATTTTAAGTCATTTCTTGGTATGTTGTGTTATAACCTAAATCTTCATACAACATCATTCTGAAGAAAGGGAAAAGGAAGGTACAGGCCACAGGAGATTATCAAGATGTAGATATTGTGTCCAAAATGGAAATTATTTATGAGGACATGAAGTCTATCACAGGGGTTGATCCTGAATTTAAATGGGGGGAGGTTTACCAGATGATGAAAGACAAGAATGTCCCAAATGTAGGTTTGGAAGACATACCATTGTATGTAAACATAAAAATATATTCCATCACAAAAGTCGCCATGCTCCTTGATCTTTTACCTTGTGCCAAAGTTATTGGATGGATCCTATCTCAAACGGATGCAACTACTATGATCATGACAAACACAAAAAAGAAGCATTTCACCTCTTTCTTCCCTACCTACATTGCTAAAGCATGCAAGTTAATAACACCTCAGTATTTCATGAAAGATAAATGGATAGGGGATATAGATTTGGATGTGTTCGACCGTGCTAAGAATATGATATTGTCTGGGAAGAAGTTTTTCCATAAAGGTTTAGGAGAATATGGGACTGCCAATTTGCGCACCCCGTACCGCCTCATAGCCCTGATGATAAATTGTATTTTTGACCGAGAAAACAGGACATTTTAAAATATAATCTAAATTTGAATAATATATCATGTAGCCATGCAAGGAAATATATTCAACTGGGCAGACATCATGGAAAATAGCATGGAATCCTACATAGTTGCATCTTTAGGGGGTCTGAAAGCATAGAATAAGCACCATGGTCCATTCTGAAAGTTAAACTGTGATTGGGAGCCAACTAGGACTCCTATGTACTCTGCATATCAAATCTTGTGGGCACACAAGTATTTTAATTTTTACAAATCTATCTACGAATATTTTCTAATACCATTATATACGTTGATTTTTCCTGAGGAATGAAACTGCATATACGAAGAAGCAGTGAAGACTGTAAGTGAGTATGGGGATTATTTATTATCGAAGGAAGGTTTGTACTTGAGGATGTATGGAGGATCCAAGGTCCCTTCACTATTTCCTAGATATGCCATTGATTATGTCATCCATAAGGAGGTGGTAAGAAAGTTGTACATAGACGGTTTTAGGAACTTCCTATTTGACATGAAGAAAGTTGTCGACCCTCTATTTCCATTTTTCATTGGTAGTTATAAATTCACCAAGGTAAAGAGTATCCCTGGTTTTGTAAGAGAGCTAAAAAACTTTCATTTCGGGGAGAAACGTTTTTGCAGAAATGATGCATGGGGAAAAGTTTTAAAATATTGTGCACATGTAGGAGTACATTTCAAATACTTCGATCACTTTGAAAAGGATGAACAAGTATACTGGAATGCATGTAACATGAACGCATTGAACAAACAGTTCAAGAAGAAAATAACAACCATGGGGTGAAAAGGCAACAATAGTAATACCTTTGAACAATTGAAATAGAGAGAAGAAGCTGCTAAGAAGAAATAAGAAGAATCCCATAGGTTAATCGAAGAAGCGGAGAAATTGATAGTTGAGGAGACACAAAGGAAGAAAGATGAAGAAGAACAAAGGAAGAAATATGAAGAAGCCCAAATCCAAAGGGAAGAAGAAGGAAGAAAGAAAAGGGAAGAAGAAGAAAGAAGGAAAAAGGAATCAATTGACAAATAAAAATAAGAGTTAGAGAAGGAAGTTGAAGAAAAAAAGAGGAAAGAAAAGGAAGACCAGGATAGGGAGAATATAGAGTAGGATCAAGCTCATGAAAATCTAGTTGATTATTTTTTCCCGTCAAATAGAACAATGATAGGAATCCAAGTTTTCTCGGTAAAATTTGGATTGATACCATTAATCCCATCTCATAAACATGTCATGGCTAACTTAGACACAATTTTCTTTGACCAGAAGAAGAAAATAATTGTAAGAAGGTCAGAGAAAAGGTTGCAAGTGGGTGATCAACGTGTAGAAGTCATGGTGACGAAAAAGACAATTATGTATGGGATAAATGATGATACTCGACTTCTCGTGATGGAAAACATAGAATAAGCACAAGACAATGAAGATAATGTTGGTAGGATGGTCGAGGATGCTGAAGATTAAAAAGAGAAAAGCAAGCATATAAAAGAAACTCTGGTAAGAGAAAGAGCAAAAGGGAAACAATTGAAGAGGAAGTATGATGATACTTTGTCATAGTTTGAAAGACTCAGGGAAGCATAACAATCTCTAGAATTAGATAAGGATGCACTAATACTGTGAAGTGCAATTATCGAGGGAGAAAAGAGAGACCTCGAAAGCAATGTGTCAGAGTTTGAAACACAGAAAAACACAACCAACCAGCGAGAAAAAGAATTAGAGACACATAAAATCCGGCTAGGGAAACAACTCAAGATAACTAATGAAAATTAGTCCTATATTAATCCATTTCACAGTCAAGCCCGTATTTTGCAAAAAAAAATAAACCATGTTCAGTTGAAATTGTCGAAATAAATATATAAGATTAAGAAGATAGAGGCTAGATTAAAGAAGATAGAAAATGAATCATCAGAGTTCAAGAAAAAATTATCAAAATTTTCAAAACATGTGCAAAGTCAGTTATCTGGATTGGAACCAATGTTGTTTTTCCTGACAATATGCCCCAAAATATTACAGTAGGATTGAAAATGGAGTTGGGACTGTTGGATTTCAGTAACAAAGCAACAAGAAGATTGAACACGTAAGTTAAAAAGTCTATGGAAAAGTGTAACAAATTTTGTAAGAAGATGTGCATGACACACAACAAATGTCAAGCTTCAGTAGCAACCTAGGTTTAGGATTTTCCAAACAAATATTAACATTTGAAGAATCTCCATGATAAGTTGTGTACAAATGAGCAAAGCATTCAGAAGATCGAAAACATTGGTGAGGAAGCAATCATAATCTGGGTTATGCAAGCTTCAGTTCATAAATATATTTTTGAGGAGTTGTTGATACAAAACTCACAAAAGGTAAAAGAAATAGAATCCTAGCTAGCTAAACATGAAGTAGTTGCATGGTTGGTAGAGCCAGTGGACTATCAAGTCATCAAAGAAGAAGTTGCTGCATGGAAAGTTTTTATTGGAGGATCAATTGGGCCCTCCTGAGTTTTTTCTAGTGTGCATGTGGCACTGTTTTGTAGATTATCTTATTTCATGTTTATTTTACTAGTGCAAGTCACTAGAAGACAAAATTTTGTAATCGAAGAATCAAGGAAGCCTAAGAGAATAGGTTAGCTGAAAAGTCATATGAAAAATGTATAAATAGGGGTAGAATATAGATTAGAGGGGACTTTTTATAGCACACATATGAAGAATCTATTTGTATGAGAACTAATTCTTTTATGAATAAAGAGAACCAAATTTTGCTGGAGGAAGGACTATATGGGTTTCCAAATGGATTATGTGGATTGCTGAATGTTCAACTATTTCTGTTTTAGCTTGCTACATAACTGTGAGATCGTTCCAACATGTTGAATTATTTCTGCAGTTTATGAATGGTTTTATTTTCTTTTAGAAATCTCATGCATATGAATGACTAATGAATGTGTTAATAAAACAGAGCTATATTTGTCTTTTATTGCTGTAATTATGTATGTAGAATTTGGTAGCTACCTATAGAACTCCACTAACATCATTATAATACATTACTCAAATTAAATATAATCTCTGCTCCTCTCAGGATAGGTTAGACAGAATAGATCGGTTTTTTCTTTTCTTTCGTAGAAGTGATTGTGAGGCAAGTACGGTGAGATGGGAGGTAAGAACCTATGCATATCTAGTGAGGCTCTTACTCACTAGTCACTTGCATTTAGTCTATGCACTTTCATTTCATCATGAAACTAAAAAAATTACATAAACAGTGGATCGGGCCACAACCAGTAAAGCAGATTTAAAACATTCTTTAATTATATGGTAGTCGGGCCGCTAACTAGATGGTTTCCCTCTTTCAAACAGTAAATGATCTAATTGGGAATGATTATTTAGGAGAATCCCTACTATTGGTACCTAGGATTTTCCAGGCATCAACATGTGGCTTTCAAGTTTCTATTTGAAAAAGAAAGAGAATATTTTTTTCTTTTTGCATTTCATTTCTCTTTGCTTAGTCATATTGTTTAAAATTTGAGTCAAAGCACCATTGGTTTCACCTTCGCCACCCCCTTTGAGTAATTAACAATGATTAAAAATAATTTCTTAATATTTAAAATTTATTAGTAATTGTTTTATTATAGGGACGACACACACTAGTCTAGGCTAGTGTTTTGGGTTAGGGATATATTAACTACCCAAAAATTCAAACTCAAACATAGTGTCCTATCTATTAGGAAATCCAACTTCATTGGGAAAGACACCAAAAATATGCTCTCACATAGGAGTCAAGCATGAGGACATGCGATATTGAGTTGTTGGAGATACCTTCCACTTCTCAGTAAAGAATACACCAAAGTTGTTGCACATTTGGGGACTCATCTAGTACCTCCTCCTGACCCCTTGTGGTGCTTGGTACTATTTGGGTTTCAGGATTTGCTACCCAGTCCATGTGCATCAGTTGGATTGATGACTGTTTCATCATAATTTCTCTGTGATTTTGGTAGCCTTAGTATCTTGTCTGCTAGGATCTTAAACAAGTGGCATTGGAAGGATATTTCCAGTGCACCTAGGGTAGACTTGGAAGGTAACCTCGGTAGACAATATGGGAGGGAGGTTGGGTGATTCCAATGCTTTCACCTAGAGGGATCTTCACAAGATTCCAAGTAACTAATATCCTTCCTTCACTGGATATTTCTTGGCCCTCATCATCCTAGACATTCCTTTGGAAGGCATCTTTGTTTTCCTGGTTTTATACTTATGTGTTTTTGCTAGTGGTGTGTTCTTTGTATTGTTAGTTTCCTGTCGACCTTAGACTTTATCTACTATTTTGAAACTATCACTAACACCCCTTTTAACACCAACCAAGATATATCCATGCTGGGAACTCCTTGTACTATTCCTGTTATAGGGATTGTTGGTGTTCCTTTGATGGCCACCTTGAATATTCCTAGATTCACCCTAGGGCTACCGATATAGTGTTTTTCCACTCCAATTGTTCTAAAAAATCCTAATGATTCTCAAGTAAGATCCTTATATCAAGGGCATCAAAACACTGCTTCCCATTCACCTGTAGTTTCCTCTCCTCCTCCTTATATCTCATGCGGTGAGATCTCTAACACTAGTAAGCTTCAGTATAAAAGGAGTAAAAGAATGAGGAATAGGAAGAACACTTGTAAGAAAGGGGGCACCCATTCAACCTCTACAAGTAAATTTTAACCTCACCACCCATCCTCTACAGTTCATGCTGGGGGCACCTATCTAACCTCTACAGGTCATGTTGGATCTAAGCACTCAACCTCTGCAAGTCGAGTTGATCTTCATCATACAACCTTTGCTCATCATGCCATTGGGATCCTTCCAAAATTTAAAGATCATTTTGGATCCAATCATTCATCCTTTATAGTTCATGCTGAGGGAATCCATTCAGCCTCTATAGTTCAACTTGAACCTCCCCATCCAACCTCTATAATTCGTGTTCGATCCATCCACCCATCCTCTGAAGTTCATGCTGCGGGCACACACTCAACTACTGCAAATCATGTTGATCCTACCCATCCAACCTCTGTAGATCATGTTGGACCCAGTCTCTCATCCTCCATGGTTCATGCTGAGGGAAAAGAGTCAACCACTGCAATTCATGTTGAAACTGTTGAAAAGACTAACCATTCAAAACAAAACCCCAAGTTTCCTTGTAATATTTTTTAGGGAGACCACCTTACTTATCTATTCCCTTTAATCATAGAGGTACGAAGATTTTGGTTTCATGGTCATCCCATTTTTGAACATACTGAAGTTTTTCAACAACCATCCTCTCTTAGCCAGGTTGGACCCAGTCACCCAACCTCTAGTGGTCATGCTAGGGGAAAACTCTAGGACTGTGTAGATCATGATGAGAGAAAACAATCATCCATTGGTAGTCATGTTGAAACCTTCGAGAAAAATGGTCATTCGAAGTGAAAACTTAAGTTCCCTTGTAATCTATGCGAGGGAGATCACCTTACTCACCAGTGCCATGCTATCGTAGAGGTGTGAAGGGTGTGGTCTGAGACTCAAACTTTGGTAGATCTAGTGGTTGAGCATGCCTAGTATTTGGTTCACCCCACTCTTCTTTCAAAGAGTGAACCTTATGTGATTGAACCAATGTCACCCTTGTTAAATCCCACTCTCCCTTCGGAGAGTGACTTTCACAAAGCGGTTGAATCGATTCCATTGTTAATCAATCCCATTATTTCTTTGGAGAGTGAAGTGTCTACTAGTCACATTTTCTTCACTTATAGTTCAGAACTTACTAAACAAGGGGTCATTGAACTTGCTTCGGATGAACCCGCACCAAGTTCTCGGATTGCTTCCTTTGATTGGAATTTCCTAGTTGAGTCGTGCCTTCCTTCCGATTCACCTTTCCATATAAAGGTTAAAGTTGGATAGTACACAATTTCTTGTTGTATTGTTGATGAAGGAACCTTAGTATTTTTTCTGCTCATTCTTGGCGAGGCATGGGATCTCCCGGCCTTGTGTTGACAAATAGTCAATTAATAGCATTTGATAGAAGAACTAGTACCGCCTTGGGAATTATTGCCCAAATACCTCTTACTTTGGGTGGGAAGAACGTCTTAGTTGAATTCATGGTGATAGAAGACCCCTTGGACTTCAATATGCTCCTCGAACGTGATTATGTCTATTCCATGCAAGCTCTTGTGTCAACATTATTTCATGCCATGTACTTTAATCATGGAAAATAAACTGTCACTATCGATCAGTTGGATTTTCTTGATCCATCTCCTAACCCAACTAGAGACCAGTTCATTCCTTTACTGATTCCTAGTGTCTTGATAGACACTACCCCTCCATGGGTGAGCTATGTGGCCTCATGTCCTTTGCATTCAATTTCCACTAAGGAGAAGCCTCTGTGTTCATGCTTACCTTCTCAGGACTTGGCCCTAATAGTAGACCAAGTGATTCATCCTATACAGACTGTGGAGCCTAATATCCACTCTGTCGATCCATTTGAAAATTTAGACATGTTTCCTATATTAGATGATCTCCTTCCTTTGAATGAAGTATTTCTAGAGCCTTTGATACAGTATGACCTTCTTTTGGATGTTGATTCAGTTGTGTCTAAGTATAACCCTAATTTTCTTAGTAAGGATGATATTCCTATGGATTGGTCTACTTATGTTGGTATTTTTGAGTTTTTGGACTCTCCCTTTGAACAACAAGTTAGTGATCATGATGAGTTTGATTTTTCTTTCAAAATTTTCAACTCCTATGATACCAAGTTTGTTCCTGCAAACTCTATCTCCCTTGTTGATTTTTTCTTTTCTTTTGAGGTTGATATTATGGATCATAAACTCTCAGATCTTGGTACTATGGGTTCCTCTTTCATTGATTCTTCCTTGACTACACCTTTTGCAGAAGATAGAAAAGTTTCATGTGTTTCTTCCAAAGTGACCTGCATTAGATATTTTCTTCTGAATATGTTTCTAATGGTGTTGTTTCTTGGAGACGGGATTTGTAGTTGGATTCACAATTGTTTACTGCCCTTGATTTGTTGCTCAATATGTAACTACATTTTCATGTACCCTACTCACTCTTATGATCTTGATTTCAGCTTCCACACTTTTAGCTTGTTATATAAGCCTTCATCTATCCTCTCACTATCGCCTAGCCTTGTAACATTTTTCCGCCACAACTTGATACCATTTACTTGGAGGAGATGTTAGTGTCTTTATATTTCTCACTTTCCTTGCATTATGCATAGGTCTGTTTCTTGTGCTTGGAACTAGTTTTGTCTTCCTCTAACACTCATCTCCTCGCATTTAGAGAATTCTTTTTGCTCTCATTCGAGCTCGTTAAAACAGTAAGGATGTCACGAGTTGAATTTTATGGACTCGTTAAAACTTCATGGGAAAGATATGGATTTATCTTCAAGCCCTAGTCTAACTCCTTAAATTCGACTAGATTGTCATGTAAACTTGTTTGTTCAGACTCATTAAGGTAACATGAACAATCATCCGCATAGGTATAAGTTTACCCCTTTTTCTAGCCTTGTGGATTACTTAGGAAAATAGAATACTCTATTTTCTTTGGAATATAGAAGAATATATTTAGAATATAGAAGAGTATCTTCAGGTATAGATTTATCTCTTTTCTGTACATGGAGGACTAAACTTATGGAAAAGTAACCTTTTTAAGCCTAGTTCTCTCTTTTTCAGGCTCTAGACCTAAACATGAAAAATATTCTGAGTGTACTTTATGTCTTTGTCATGATCGCTAAAACCTAAAGAACAAAGCATCAAGTTTACTGTTGTAAGCCCCATTTCTCATAATCAAATGGATATTTTTTAGTGATCTTTTCTTCCTTCACACTCTTTAAACTCAGGCTACATTCCGCTTTTGAAGGTGCGTCAATCTAGTGATAGTTTACGCCTTTTTTGGACCTTGTCGACTAACTATGAAAACAGCATACCTTAGTTCACCTAGGATAAGAGAGTTATCCTTTGTATTTTTTTACATTTTTTCAGACTTAGGAGACTATCTGTACGAAAAATCACCCCCCTAGACTCTTCTTCAGGATTTTTAGACTCTCAAAACTATGAAAACACTGTCGAGCATTCACCAATTCGGGCTCATAAAATCCATGAATCGGTGCTTTATCAAGCATTATTTTTTCTCTTCTTTTATCTTGCCAAAAATGAATAAGGTCCTGAGTTTTCTTTCTTAGACTCGTTAAACCTTTACAAGAAAGAGGGAAGGGAAGTTCATTCACATATTTTTAAATCATGGCAACAAGTCTTGTTTCCTTGAACAAAGCACTAGTTTTGACTCTATCAACAGTTGGGTTCTCAGTTTTTGACCTTATCCCAATTCAAAGTTTTTATTCCTCCAGTTGGTATCTTTTCCAATTATATGGGGAATCTGTCAATGCCTCCTACATTGAATATTTTGTCATTGGTCCCTCTTTTGTCAAAAATATTCCTAAGTCACTTTTGTGTTGTGCTAAATTTTCAAGGATTAAACCTTTTTCGGTCATTCTGCAACTTCCTTAACATTTTGTGTCATCCATTCCACGGTATTAGTTCATTACATCATGTCTTTGGTGGTCCTTGTCTTGAAATTATGTACCAATTCCAGATCCAATTAGTCCTTGACTTACCTAGTGTTGGATGATGAAGGATGCCTTAATTCCTTTCTTCCAACAAATATCTTCCTATCGACTGCAACACATCTCGCTATGGGAATAAAATTTATAGTTTATGACAGTACCTTGGGGATTGCAGTCATCTATGGCAATTTCCCTTGTTATTGGGTAGTGGGAATACCTTATTGTCTCCTACTCGATGGATTCTTCAAGTTTTCAACTTCAATTCCTTATATTCAGATTTGTTAGAATGTACTAGGTACCTTGGGGACCATTTTAATTAATGGTGATTTTCCTTACGTTTGTTAATGGTTCTCATTACTATCTGATAATCAAACGGTTTCATCCATGTTCGAATTCAGCTCCTCTATTAGCATGGTTAGGATTCATACCTTTTTTGGGTCATTTGGATTGAAGACCTTGGGCCAACAGTAGCATCGTCATTTTTTTCTATTGCCTGAGTTGTGCAAGACCTTGTCACACTTCATATGACATTTTTTTTAGACATAGATCCACCTTCTATTCTTATGGCTATGATTGACTATTGAGCATGGATCCACCTTGTTCATTTGTGGCCATGACTCCTTTATATTTGATATGGGGCCCTTTTGCGGATTGAGCGACCATGATAGTTTCATCAGTTATACATATGTTGTATCTTCTTGTATATTTATGGGAGTCATTTGTATATGGACTTGTATGTCCCATAGATCCATTTTATCTGGAATTTATCTCTCTTTTAGGTACCTCTGTTCGAGCCTTTTGATCTTGGATTTCCTGTTCTCTCCATACTCAGTTCTTTCCTTTATCATTTATTTCGGCTATTGTCTTCCCCTATAAACTAGTACATTAGGGGGAACTTGTTATAGCCCAAAATGACGCATATCTTCATTTTACCACTTTCCCATGATTCTGTCGCATGTTGACACTTCATGAAAGTCACTAAAAAAAAACCTATATTGGAGGACCGATATCCAGAGTTCTGTAACTTCATTTTACCTCTTCTTTGTACCATTAGAAAGGTATCTCAGTCAGATAAAAAAATTTAGAATACACTAAAGTCCAAAAATGCCCATAAGTACACTTAAAATGAGAACATTTGACCTATATGTGACTTGTCATACTTGGTAGCCACAAATTCCACTTTGTATATGTGACTTTTTCTACATGGTACCTGCATATTCCCTATATTCATGAATATTTTCATTGAAAAACATGTATCATATGTGATTATTTTCACCGAAACACGCATATATCATTTGTATACGCGATTGTTGTCTCTGCAGCCTGTGGATTTCACTGTAGATGTAAAAAATGGGTGTTTCTTGAATTCTTGGTAGTTTGGGTGGTTATGAAAATGACTCCTTTGGTTGTAACTACTTTTCCTTTGACCATATCTTCATAAACATATAAATAGAGGTAAAGAGGTCCATGAGAGGATACTTTAGTCTTTTCATTGTTATGCTAGAGGAATTGGGACTCTTATTAACCCCACCTTTTTCCTAGAAGCTATTCCATTGTGTTGTAGATCTTGGAGGCTAATTTCCTTGGACAAGAGAATTAGCAGAAACAAATCAAGGTTTCTGGAGGTTTCGAACTTGAATAGAAGGTATACTTGTACTTATTTTCATAAGTAATAAAGATGTGATTTCCTTCTTCTTTCTGCATCAATGTGTCTTATATATTCAATTTTTTATTATGATTATATGATGTTGTTCATCATATTAGGTTTTTATGTTTCATTGAATATAATCTCATTTCATATGGTCATACTAGTTTGAGGAAGGTATAGCTTGTTTTGCAGGTCTCTTGGAGAATAGGATCAGGATAAGGGCTAGAGAAATCTTGGACCAACCTTTAGTTTATCAGGTATGGACCATACTTATCTATGAATCTTGATTATATTTACTTCCAAAACGATATGCATCCACCTTTCAAACCCAATACGTTGATGGACTCTTAAACCCTAGCCATAGGAACACTTTCATCTACAACACTAGCCCTCTTGTGTGTTGAAAAAAAGTCTCTCTATTGTACTTTCTACCCCTACTTATTACAATGTGAATTTGCCATTTTGTGACCTTTGACCTACCCTATCCCTAGAAATTCCCAAAATTTGTCTTTTAGTGATTCACATGGGAAAATACAAATGGTTCCATAAGAGAGGAAATTTATGTGGGCCCTGCCCTACTGGAAACATACATAGCCCATGGGTTAGCCTCCTTAGCAATAGTTTGTATTTTATTGGATCAAGTACTTGTATAGTCAGTTCATGCACCACCAACTATTTCTAGACACATGTTACCTTTTCTATGGAAATCTTACACATGTTTCCTAGGATGTGAGCATTGACAGAAGCCTACCCAATCCAAAGGTTAATGTTTTCTTCATTAAAAACTTCTATTTTTTGAATGTATTGTATGGCTTCTTCTACTATTTCCTGTAAATGAGTTAGATGTTGGTCGTATCTTGAAAGGTAACATTTCTTGGTGAGAATAAAACTTGTGACATGAGCATAGAGATAAGAGTCTTAGTAATACCTCAACTGTTTTGAAAATCCAAATAAATAAACATGCATTATTGTAATGAAGTATCCTATAATGAAAACAAAATATGCTATATGTATGCATCATTATTCCTCATAAAAAACCTACATTGGACCTCAAAAAATGGAGAGTACAATCATTGTTCAGAGTTAGAATAGAGAAGAAAACCATAGTTACCCATCCATTGCTAGTCATTCAAAGTGAAGCTGTGTAAGATGGAGAGGAGGGAAGTAATGAAAGGATGCTTCTATGTGAGTTACAAACCAATTATTATTCTATATCAAAAGTATGGAGGAAACTCCTCCAACTCACCTTCTTAGTTTTAAAACAACAACAATTAATCAAAACAATGTTGTAGGTAAGCCTCTTATTGTTTTTTCTGTTATGCATATCCAATCGCAAGTTTATTAATATTTGTTGATCTTTTATGCAGGTCAAATGGAGTTCAAAAGATTTATTTCCAAACCTTTATTTATTAACTTCAAAATGTCGAGCCAAAGTGTTTTCATTCACGAATTCATTTAAAACGAAGGTGCGCAAATAAATTGGGTGAAAACATCACATTGTTGTAATGGCTCAAATCATAGTGATGGAAGGTGGACTATCAAAACCTTGAAAACCTTGTGATCATGCTATTCTCATTAAAACAAAAATTGAGCAGTTTTATGTAACACCCCCAATAGTCTATCTACTCCATCGAGTTTATGGGGTGTTTATGGGATGGAAAACAAATGAAATCGTTTGTTTATATAGAAAAATGATGCGGTTGTTGGGTGTATTTAATGCGATGGTTCAAGCATTGGATACATAGGTTTTCGCAACGTCATTGGCACGAAACTTAATCAGTTGCTGCGAAGGAAAAAGTAGCGACGATGTATGTCGGCGGTATTCTTAAAAAATTTCTCCAAAACTATCGATGGTGATTTGTGAGTCCTTGTAACTGCTTTAACGGAAAAAAATGAGTCTTCTCTGACCGTGTCAATGAGAACTCACTGAAGTCCTCTGATTGGTTTTTTCGTTGCTTATTCTATCGATCATGACCATATCAGTGAAAAACATGAATATCTTTGAAATCTAGGCAACAATTAATCATTGGAAACATTCATTGATCGTTTTGAAGGTGACTCATCAGTTACCCCCAACTATGTCAGTGAGCTTCATCGAGTTGAGATGAAATGGTGCTTTGCAAAAATGTCTTTCTCCCAAGCTGACCATTTAAGAGAGACTAGATGAGTTCTTCTGACACGTCAAAGAAATTGGGAAAGTTACTTCGATATGTCGGTGGAAAAACATGAGTTTCAATTTATCCAAAACTTGTTTGTTCAACTTTTTGGAAAAAAACTAAGTATAGTATGGACCCCCTTGAGCTGGAAAACTAGTCTAAGTAAGCTAAAAAGAAACAAAAATAGAAGGAGGGGCCCTAAAATATAAAAATTTTGGGGGAGCAGTTGCAGCAGCAACATGACCATTTAAATGAATTTAATTCACTTACTAGTCATTTAAGTTCTATAAAAGTGAACTTTGATGATGAGGTTAGGGATATTCTAATATTGAGCTCATTGGTAGAAAGATGGAATAAATTGGTCATGGCTGTAAGTAACTCTGTCCCTAGTTCAAACACTCTTAAATTTGATGATGTTGTTGGTGTTATTCTTAGCGAGGAAATGCGTTGAAAAATCACAGGTGAGAAATTAGGTAATGCATTGGCCATGGAGAGGAGGGGGAGACAAAAGGAGAGAGGAAGGAACCTAGGTAAATGCAACAAGTCTAGAAAGGGCGGATCCAAGTCAAAATTTTGAAACATGGAGTGTTGGAACTATGGTGAGAAAGGACATTAGAAAAAATATTGCAGAGATTCAAAGAAGAAAGGGGGTGGGCAACAAGAGACTACTATGCAGGGTATTTTTTAAGGATTCTAATATTATACTTAAGTATAGTATTATAGGCGACTGTTTTGGATTGAAGAAAACATATTTATAGATAGGTAGGCGAATATTAAATATGAAACAAGAAATTAACACTGAAATGTGTATTTTTTGGTGAATATTATGATAAAAAAACATATTCTATGTAAATATAGGCGATATTAGACACTAAAAATGACCAAATAATGAATTTATTTTTTGAAAAAAACCCCAAAAATAGACAATTGGCGAAATTTTGCCCCTAAAAACTACCTTGCTACTAACGAAGAAAATGTATAGGTGATGTGTTACAAGATACTTTGCTTCTTGCATTAGATAATACTGGTGATTACTTGGTAGTAGATTCATGGGATTCATGTCATGCTACACCCCATAGGAAATTATTTCATGATTATGTTCCAGGTGATTTTGGACATGTTTTATTGGGGGATGATGAACCATGTAAAATTGTTGGAATTGGTATGGTAAGTATTAAGTTAAATAATGGAAATGAATGGATGCTAAAATATGTAAAAAATATTCCTACTACAAAAAAGATATCTGATCTCAATAGGGTAGTTGGGAGATAGCTCTTTTTTGTCTACGTTTGAAAAAACGTGGTGGAAGATCACTAAAGGAGCACTGGTAATAACAAAAGGAGATATGATAGGTATGTTGTATTTATGTCCTTGTAATACTGATTATTATATCTATGTAAATTCCACAGAAACAAGTGCAACATTGTGGCATCATTGACAAGGGGATGCATATTCTCCACTCAAGGAAATTGCTTCCAAACATGAAGCATGTAAGTTTGGAATTTTGTGAGAATTGTGTTTATGGAAAACATAAGAGAGTTATATTTCTTAGGGTTGGGAAACAAAAGAAGAGTGAAAAGTTAGATCTTGTGCATATAGATGTATGAGGACTCAGTCAGTTACAATCTCTTGGTGGATCTCATTATTATGTTACTTTCACTGATGATGCAACTAGAAAAACTTGGGTTTATTGCAATAGCCAGAAATCTAATGTGTTTTTTATTTTCAAGAAGTGGAAAGATTTGGTTGAGAATGAGATAGGAAAAATGTTAAAATGTCTTAGATCTGATAATGGAGGTGAATATTGCAGAAAGGAATTTGATAGCTACTTTTCATACAATGGGATTCACAGAGAGGAGACAATCCCTAGAACCTCACAAGAAAATGGCATGTCAGATAGGATGAACAGAATGATCATGGAGCGTGCAAGGTGTATGCAATTGCATGCAGGGTTTCCCTTACTGTTTTGAGTTGATGTTGTAGATACTACTACTTATTTAATAAATAGAGGGCCTTCATGTGATTTGGATGGTGGGATTCCATAGGAGGCATGGATAGACAAAAGGTAAACTACTCATTTGTGAGAAATTTTGGTTGTGAAGCATTTTCCCATAATGATAAAGAAAATAGAACAAAGGTTGAGGATAAATCCAAGAAATGTATCTTTATTGGATACGTGATAGATGATTTTGGTTATCACTGATGGGATTATGAAAATCACAAAATCATTACGAGTAGAGATGTAGTATTCAATGAAAATGTTATGTACAAAGACCGGTTGTAGGGAAAGAAAGAGGAAAAGGAAAACACATAGTACACAGTGCTAGATGAAATCAAAGAAAATGAAGTTCCAAAGGCACCAAAAAATCAAGAGCAGTAGTAGGTACCTCAAACTCCTGCAAGTGTAAGAATATCTACCAGGTTAAGTAGATCCCATGAACGATTCTCTCCTTCAATGTATTATTTATTGATGACTGATCTTGGTGAACCAGAATGTTATGAAGAGGCAATGCAAGTAGAAACTAAAAATAAGTGGGAGCAAGGAATGTATGAGGAGATGGAATCATTGGTAAGAAACCACACATGGGATTTGGTTGAGTTTCTTCTAGGGAAAAAAACATTGGAGAATAAATGGGTTTACAGGTTGAAGGATGAAGATGGAGGAAAGAAGCGATACAAGGATAGACTTGTTGTAAAGGGGTTTGCACAAAAAAAGGTATAGACTTTGATGAAATATTTTATCCTATTTGTTAAAATGACTTCAATTAGGACTATTTTAAGTTTAGTGGCGGTAGAATATTTGAATATTGAACAGTTAGATGTAATAACAATGTTTCTCCATGGGGATTTGGAGGAAGAGATTTATATGCAGTAGCCATATGGGTATGAGGTCAAAGGGAAGGAGAATTTGGTTCGTAGGTTGAACAAGAGCTTGTAGGGCCTGAAGCAAGATCCAAGTAAATGGTATTTAAAATTTGATAAGTTTATGGAAGGGAATGTTGGAATATTCAGTAGAAGATGGTGTTCAGTGGATGGGGTCTAGTGTTTAGTTGTATTGTTGGCATTGATGGAATTTTGTAGCTGTGTGTATTTATTCTATCAAATGTTTCTTTATGACCACACAACCAAATATAATTATTAAGAAACCATTAATTAATATTTATGATTATTTCCACAGCACATATGCATAGATCAAGTGCTAAATCTATCCAACTATAGCACATAATATTTTATACAAAGGATTGGGCCCATGCCCAACCACTAGCACCAAACCATCGTCATGTTGCATCCTCATCTAAGCCCTAGTTATTCGGCCTTTCTTCCATAACCACTCAATAGAACAAGATAAAAGCAAGAGTTAAATGGAGGACGTGCTCCAGGATATTATGGTTGTCATACTTAAAAGGGAAACATTGTCAAAACACAGGGGAAAACATTGTCTAGCAAAATGCTCGCGTCATGCCTCATTAAAGCTCACAAGAGGGTGTGCTTAAGGCAGTTTACGATCTGCAAGGAGAAAGGAGATCTTTGTGCATACGGAAGATGTTACCCTAAGCTAAAACGAATAGCTAGGGAGTGCCCCATGCTTTCCTCTGTAGCCCTTGCTCACAAGAGGTAAAGAATACATTTGTTGGTTAATAATTTTGTTGATGTGTGGACATACGACTCAAGCAAAACTATTTCCTCTTTGACATCAGATCGAGCCTGATGACCATGGAAGTTTTTTTTTTTTTGAGAACATTGAGAGAGGCCGTAGATAGAGGCATCATGGAATGGAAGGAAGCACTGAGAGAGGCCGCAGATAGTTCTGGTATCATTGTCAAAATGAATCAAAGTGACTATGGGATGTATTTGGAGGAAATTGTCAGAAATGTCTTCACAGAGGTAAAATGATGGTAACCATTAAATAGACAGCATGCCCAAGAGCTCTTTTTCCGCCATGCTCTAGTTCTACCAGATCAAGTTCAGGGATTGGCAAGACATATTGCGAGAGAGTATTTTTCTAAGTTCACAAACTATAAGCCCCTATGCCTTAGTTGTTCAACCGATATTACAGAGATGTTTCAGTTGTAGTTGGAATTTCCACGTGGTGTAACCGCCTCTTGCCATGGGAATACGAGAGTTTATTGATGAGAAGAAATTCGAAGAGATTAGAAAGTGAATAACAGTTTCTTACTTGCTATTCGAAGAGAGATGAAGAGTCTGTAACTGTTTTCTGTAATGGTTTTGAGAGAATGAGAATCGATGGTGAATGTAATACATATAGATGAAAGCAGACTTGATAAGTGGGGCTGTTTGAAGGAGTATTTGTTGTGTATAGTAAAAGGAACTCTATGTCACGAATTCTCACAGAATGAGCATGCTGAGCATGAGTATGTAAACATACATGAATCTCAGATACAGAATAGTAGAATGATGATGAGGAGGCAGAGAGAAGATTTCATAAACAAAAGAAAAGATTGTTGAATAGAGAATATTGAACCTGATGAGCAGAAGAACAATGCTAAGGAATGGAGATCTGATGCTGAGAATATGAACAGAACAGCAGAGCAGAGGAATAGAAGAGTGTGTTGAACAAGTTGAATAGAATAAGAGGAGCAAAGACTTGATGTTGAACAGAGAAGAGTGTTTGGTAAGCCAAGATACATCTGTATTGTTGTGATTTGATTCATTTGTAAAGTATAGCAAGTAAGCGAGGTAGGGTGGTGCTATGGGAGACATTTTTGTCTCAGTATGCAAGTGGGTGCTTGTAGAATTTGAAGGTTGGTTCCTTTACCCAGTTGGTGCTCTTAGCAAGTTGGTGTTTGCATTCGGAGGTTGTAGCCTCGTTGAGTTGGTGCTCAACCAAGAAGAGATGTACAGCTGACAAGCCTTTGACATCCTAAGAAGAAGAGTTTTTTTTTTCTTAAGGGTTTCCTCGTGAAAAATTATGTGTGCTTGAATGATGTGTTGCATGCTTTCTGTTCATACATTTAATTATGAATTCATTGCAAGAATGACTGTCACATAGTTTCATTGATTCTCAGTTAAAAAGAAGAAATTTTGTTAAAATTATTGATTTATTTGATTCACCCCCCCACTCAGTTAAATACCTGTAACAATTGGTATCAAAGCTGTGTGCCTTTAGTGTAAGGTAGATCCTGAAGAGTTTACATGGCTAGTCAAGATGGTTCAACAAACAAAGCACCCATATTTGATGGTACAAATTTTGCTTTCTCGAAGGTTAGGATGAGAACTTTCATAATGTCTCTAGGGGCAGATGTCTGGGAGATAGTAGAAATAGGATATAAGAAACCTGCCTTGGTTGAATCTAAAGATGAAAAATCAGCCTTCACTTTTAATGCAAAGGCTATGAATGCTATTCTCAGTGGTCTAGCTGAGTCAGAATTTGTAAAGGTTATGAATCTTGAAATTGCAAAATATATGTGGGACAAACTTGTAAATAGCTATGAGGGAAATGAAAAAGTTAAAGATTCCAAGCTACAGTCACATATACTAAAATTTGAACAACTGAAAATGAATGAAGATGAAAGTGTTAGTAAATTCTTCCTAAGAGTTGATAAACTAGTAAACGCTATGAGAGCTCTTGGTGGAAAAATAAAAGATAATGTTACAAATGTTGTCCAAAAAATACTGAGATCCCTCCCTGATAGATTTAATCCCAAAGTCTCAGCTATAGAAGAAATGAGTGACCTCAAAACATTAACTATGGATCAATTGCTGGGAACATTGATTACCTATGAAATGAGGATTAGTAAAGACCAAAAATCATCTAGGGAAGCTTCCTTTAAAGCTGAAAAGAGTACTGAGTCACATATGGATGAACTAGAAGCAAAATTTGTGAGAAGACTGAAAACAGGGTCAGGGAAATACAAAGGCAAATTGCCTTTCAAGTGTTTTAACTATGTAAAAGTAGGGCATTTTGCTGCTAAGTGTCCCCATAAGAGAAAAGAGCAGAGCTTTGCTGATGAGGTTTTCCCAAGAAGAAATATAATCAAGAAAACAAGTTTAAATATAAGAATAAAAGTCTTAGTGTGAATGATTATGAGTCGTCAGGAACATCAGATAGTGAATCGTCTCATGAGAGCAAAGAAAACGATTTCATGCTAATGGCCATAGAAGATCGTGAACAGAATTGTACAGAGTATGAAATAAATGATGAAGATGCCACTGTAGATATGGAGGGAGAGCTGATGAGTGCTCTAGAAGAGATTGAAAGACTAAGATTAAAGAAGCGAAAACAAAAATAGTTGTTAATCCAGTATGAAACTAGTAGAGAAGACATCACTTTAATAAAGACGGAACTTGAAGAAAAGAAAATTGAAGAGTATTTAAAACAACAGTTAGCTAAAAGTAAAGCCAGATGTGAACATCTAGAAAAGGAAGTTGTAACTGTTAAGAAAGAGTTAAAAAAATATCAAGCCCTGTATCATCAGAACATATCTAGCATCAAAGCTTCAGAGGAGCTAAACAATATTTTGAACAGACAAAGAGCTCCACAGATTAAGTTTGGCTTAGGGTATGGTCAAGGTGGAAACAACAGTAACCCAAAGAGTAAAGAGTCATCTAAGGTGATTATGTTTCAGAGCATGAAACAGATATAAGTTCCCAGCACAACAAAGGTTGAGACATGTAAAGAGAATAATGGAAATAAATCTAAGGGTACTAAACAACAAGAAAATATAGTTTTAAAAGGCAAGTATGTACTGTTAGAAGTTCATGGAAAAGAGCCACATAATACAGTAAAGTACAAAGATCATAAATTCTATTGTGAACATCGTAACTCAATGAACTGTCCTTTTAGAAATCCGCAAGGAGTCAGGTATGATAAACCCTTTAATGGTTATTGTTTCTACTGTTCTAACTTTGGGCACAGAGCTGCCAATTGTTTGTATAATTTCAGAAATGTTCAGAGAAGAATGTCAAACTATACACAAAGGATGCATCAATCAGAATATAATCATATGGGTCGTATCTCTCCACCATCTGATAGAAGAAGAATGCAAAACAGAAATGCTAATCCGTTTGATCTTCTATACAACGAGCCTGAATGTTACATATGTCACAACTTTCGGCACAAAGTTACAGACTGTAATTTGAAAGAGAACAAAACAGAACCAAGCATGAAACATACAGCTGAACGTAACGTATGGAGAAATAAAGAGAGTTCTCATTGTAATCTTGTGCTTTCAGTTCAGAAACAAAGGACTCATTGGTACATTAACAGTGGTTGTTCGAAACACTTGTCGGGAGACAAAGAGAAGTTTATCACTCTATATGAACATAAAGCTGGAAAGGTAACATTCGGTAATGATGCTCCAGGAAAAGTCAGAGGAAAAGGAGTTGTAAGTCTCAGCAATGGTAAAGGGAAGGCTCAAGATGTACTCTTTGTGGATGGATTGAAGCACAACCTTCTCAGTGTGAGCCAAATGTGTGACAAAGGGTGTGAAGTCTTGTTCACTGATAAAGACTGTAAAATTAGAAACGTTTCCTTAGGAAAGCTAGTTGCCAAAGGAGTAAGAAAAGAGAATAATGTTTACGTTTTAAATGAGGAAAAAGAACATTGTTATCTCAACAAATATGATGAAAGCTGGCTATGGCATAGAAGAATGGGACATCTGCATTTTGATCATTTGATAAATCTCAAAAACAGAAACGCAGTAAGGGATTTTCCAGCAATATTTAGACCTTGAGATGATGTATGTAAGCCTTGCCAAATTGGGAAGCTAACTAGGACTCGGTTCAAATAGAAGAATGTTTCTTCTACAAGTAAGCCCCTTCAACTTGTTCATCTAGATTTATGTGGCCCATCAAAAAAGGAAGGTACTGGAAAAGAAAACTATTTTATGCTGGTAATTGATGACTATTCCATATTGACTTGCGTTGCATTTCTTAAAGAAAAGTCTAAAGCGTTTGCCAAGTTTAAGATCTTCAAAGCACTGACTGAAAATTAGACTGGGAGAAAGGTTAAAGCGATTAGATCAGATAGAGGAGGAGAGTTCAGCTCGAAATAGTTCAAGGAATTTTGTGATGAGCATGGAATTAAGAAAGAATGCACAATAGCAGGAACTCCTCAGCAGAATAGAGTGGTGGAAAGGCATAATAGAATAGTTCAGAAAATGGCTAGATCAATGATGAAGGAGAAGAACATTTCTCAAGTTTTTTGGGTGGAATCTATTCATACAGCTATGCACATCCTTAATAAAGCTCATTTGAGGCCAAACAATGATAAAACACCATATCATTTATTGTTTGGAAGGCCTGCAACTATTAAGAACTTCAGAGTCTTTGGGAGTAAATGCTATATCAAGAATAATGATGAAAATATGGGCAAGTATGATGACAGAGCTGATGAAGGGATATTTTTAGGATATGCTACAGAAAGCAAAGTCTATAGGTGTTATAACAAGAGGCTGCATAAAATGGTTGATTGCATAGATGTAAAAGTAGATGAAGATTGTCATGGAAGTATCAGTCAAAGGAATGATGATGATTAATGTTTGGAAGAAACAAATGAATAAACATAAGAACAGGTCCAAGAATCCTAGAAGAAAGAATCCAATTTATCAGAATATGAGGAAGCTGAACTTGAACAACACATTGTACAATCTTCTTCCAGAATAACTAGAAAGAATCACCCTGAAATCCAAATCATTGGTGATGAGAGTAAAGGAGTTCAGACTAGAAGGAATATCTTGCAGGAATCTGAAAAGTCCCATATTGCTCTTATCTCTACAATTGAGCCCCAATGTTTTAATGAAGCCATCAAAGACAAGGATTGGGTAGCTGCAATGAATGAAGAACTGGACCAGATTGAAAAGAATAGTACATGGGAACTGATTCCTAGGCTATAAGACAAGAACATCATTGGATCTAAATGGGTATTTAATAATAAATTAAATGAACAAGGAAAGATAGTAAGGAATAAGGCCAGATTAGTGTGTAAAGGATATGCTCAAGTGGAAGGGCAAGACTTTGATGAAACATTTTCTCTTGTGGCCAGAATGGAGGCAATCAGAATGTTTTTAGCTTATGCATGCCATAAAAGTTTTAAAGTATATCAAATGGATGTCAAGTCAGCATTCCTGAAACACATATTCAAATACCTGAAAGGTACCTTGTCCTATGGTTTGTGGTATCCCAGGAATCATAATTTTCAACTCATATCATATTCAGATGCATATTGGGCTAACTGTGTAGATGAAAGGAAAAGTACCAGTGTTGGAGCATTATTCTTAGGATAGTCTTTGGTTGCCTAGCTAAGTAAAAAGTAGAGTTCCATATCTTTATCCACTACAGAAGCAGAGTATATCACTGCTGCTACCTACTGTACTCAAATTTTATGGATGGTGCAATCCCTTGCTGATTTAGAAGTAAAGTATGCTGAGCCTATTCCCATTCATCGTGACAATACTAGTGCAATAAGTGTTTCCAAGAATCCTGTTCTCCACTCCAAAACGAAACACATTCCAATAAAGTATCATTTCTTGAGAGAATAAGTGGCTAATCAAGCTATGCAGCTACATTATATCCCTTCTAAAGAATAGATAGCTGACATTTTTACCAAGCCTTTGCCCACAGCTCAGTTTGAATATCTAAGACAAAAGATGGGTGTTCAGTCAATGTCACAATGACCTATGCATCTTGTCAAGGGGAGTTTCTGTAATCAGATGTGCTTTAGTTGCTCAGATCTCCCTTTGCCATTGATGTCAAAGGGGGAGAATGGGAACAGTTGTTGTCGTTGCTGATATTTCCATCAATGCCAAAGGGGGAGATTGTTGGAATATTCAGTAGAAGATGGGGTTCAGTTGATGGGGTCTAGTGTTTAGTTGTATTGTTGGCATTGATGGAATTTTGTAGCTGTGTGTATTTATTATATCAAATGTTTCTTTATGACCACAGAACCAAATATAATTATTAAGAAATCATTAATTAATATTTATGATTATTTCCACAGCACATATGCATAGATCGAGTACTAAATCTATCCAACTATAGCATATAATATTTTATACAAATGATTGGGCCCATGCCCAACCACTAGCAGCGAACCATTTTCATGTTGCATCGTCATCTAAGCCATAGTTATTCGGTCTTTCTTCCATAACCACTCAATAGAACAAGATAAATGGCAAGAGTTAAACGGAGGATGTACTCCACGATCTTATGGTTGTCATACTTAAAAGGGAACATTGTCAAAACACAGGGGAAAACATTGTCTAGCAAAATGCTTGCGTCATGCCTCATTAAAGCTCACAAGAGGGTGTGCTTAAGGAAGTTTACGATCTGCAAGGAGAAAGGAGATCTTTGTGCATAGGGAAGATGTTACCCTAAGCGAAAATGAATAGCCAGGGAGTGCCCCGTGCTTTCCTCTACATCCCTTGCTCACAAGAGATAAAGAATACATTCGCTGGTTAATAATTTTGTTGATGTGTGGACGTACGAATAAAGCAAAACTCTTTCCTCTTTGACATCAGATCGAGCCTGATGACCATGGAAGTTTTTTTTTTTTTTTTTGAGAACATTGGGAGAGGCCCCTGATAGAGGCATCATGGAATGGAAGGAAGAACTGAGAGAGGCTGCAGATATTTCTGGTATCATCATCAAAACGAATCAAAGTGACTATGGGATGTATTAGGAGGAAATTGTCAAAAATGTCTTCACAGAGGTAAAATGACGGGAACCATTAAATAGATAGCATGCCCAAGAGCTCCTTTTCCACCATGCTCTAGTTCTACTAGATCAAGTTCAGGGATTGGCAAGACATATTGCGAGAGAGGATTTTTTCGAGTTCGCAAAGTATAAGCCCCTGTGCCTTAGTTTTTCAATCGATATTACAGATATGTTTCAGTTGTAGTTGGAACTTCCGCGTGGTGTAACTTCCTCTTGACATGGGAATACGAAGAGTTTAGTGATGAGAAGAAATTCGAAGAGATTAGAAAGTGAATAATGGTTTCTTGCTTGCTATTCGATGAGAGATGAAGAGTCTGTAACTGTTTTCTGTAATGGTTTTGAGAGAATGAGAATCGACGGTGAATGTAATACATATAGATGAAAGCAGACTTGATAAGTGGGACTGTTGAAAGGAGTATTTGCTATGTAGAGTAAAAGGAACTCTATGTCACGAATTCTCATAGAATGAGCATGCTGAGCATGAGTATGTAAAAAAAGATGAATCTCAGATACAGAACAGTAGAACGATGATGAGGAGGCAGAGAGAAGATTTTAGAAACAAAATAAAAGATTGCTAAACACAGAATATTGAACCTGATGAGTAGAAGAACAATGCTAAGGAATGGAGATTTGATGTTGAGTATATGAACAGAAGAGTACAGCAGAGGAACAGAAGAGTGTGTTGAACAAGTTGAACAGAATAAGAGGAGTAGAGAGTTGATGTTGAACAGAGAAGAGTGTTTGGTAAGCCAAGATACATCTGTATTGTTGTGATTTGATTCATTTGTAAAGTCTAGCAAGTAAGCGAGGTAGGGAGGTGCTAGGGGAGACATTTTTGTCTCAGTCTACAAGTGGGTGCTTGTAGAATTTGAAGGTTGGTGCCTTTACCCAGTTGGTGCTCTTAGCAAGTTGGTGCTTGCATTTGGAGGTTGCAGCCTCGTTGAGTTGGTACTCAACCAAGAAGAGATGTATAGATGACAAGCCTTAGACATTGTAAGAAGAAGAGTTGTTTTTTCTTAAGGTTTTCCTCGTGAAAAATTATGTGTGCTTGAATGATGTGTTGCATGCTTTCTGTTCATACATTTAATTCTGAATTCATTGCAAGAATGATTGTCACAAATTTTCATTGATTCTCAGTTAAAAAGAAGAAATTTGGTTAAAATTATTGATTTAACTGATTCACCCCCTCTCTCAGTTAAATACCTGTAACAATTGGTATCAAAGCTGTGTGTCTTTAGTGTAAGGTAGATCCTCAAGAGTTTACATGGCTAGTGAATATGGTTCAACAAACAAAGCACCCATATTTGATGGTACAAGTTTGGCTTTCTCGAAGGTTAGGATGAGAAATTTCATAATGTCTCTAGGGGCAGATGTCTGGGAGATAGTAGAAATAAAATATAAGAAACCTACCTTGGTTGAATCTAAAGATGAAAAATCAGCCTTCACTTTTATTGCAAAGGCTATGAATGCTATTCTCAGTGGTCTAGTTGAGTCAGAATTTGTAAAGGTTATGCATCTTGAAATTGCAAAAGATATGTGGGACAAACTTGTAAATAGCTATGAGGGAAATGAAAAAGTTAAGGATGCCAACGTACAGTCACATATACTAAAATTTGAACAAATGAAAATGAATGAAGATGAAAGTGTTAGTGAATTCTTCCTGAGAGTTGATAAACTAGTAAAGGCTATGAGAGCTCTTGGTGGAAAAATAAAAGATGATGATACAAATCTTGTCTAGAAAATACTAAGATCCCTGCCTGATAGATTTAATCCCAAAGTCTCAACTATAGAAGAAATGAGTGACCTCAAAACGTTAACTATGGATCAATTGCTAAGAACATTGATTACCTATGAAATGAGGATTAGTAAAGACCAAAACTCATATAGGGAAGCTTCCTTTAAAGCTAAAAAGAGTATTGAGTCACATATGGATGAACTAGAAGCAAATTTTGTGAGAAGACTGAAAACAGGGTCAGGGAAATACAAAGGCAAATTTCCTTTCAAGTGTTTTAACTATGGCAAAGTAGGGCATTTTGCTGCTAAGTGTCCCCATAAGAGAAAAGAGCAGAGCTCTGCTGATGAGGAGAGTTTTCCCAAGAAGAAATATAATCAAGAAAAAAAATTTAAATATAAGAAGAAAAGTCTTTGTGTGAATGATGATGATTCGTCAGGAACATCAGATAGTGAATCGTCTCATGAGAGCAAAGAAAACGATTTCATGCTAATGGCCATAGAAGATCTCGAACAGAATTGTACAGAGTATGAAATAAATGATGAAGATGCCACTGTAAATATGGAGGGAGAGCTAATGAGTGCTCTAGAAGAGATTGACAGATTAATATTAAAGAAACGAAAACAAAAACAGTTGTTAATCCAGTATGAAACTAGTAGAGAAGACATCAGTTTAATAAAGACGGAACTTGAAGAAAAGAAAATTGAAGAGTCTTTAAAACAACAGTTAGCTTAAAGTAAAGCCAGATGTGAACATCTAGAAAAGGAAGCTGTAACTGTTAAGAAAGAGTTAGAAAAATAACAAGCCCCGTATCATAAGAACATATCTAGCATCAAAGCTTCAGAGGAGCTAAACAATATTTTGAACAGACAAAGAGCTCCACAGATTAAGTTTGGCTTAGGGTATGGTCAAGGTGGAAACAACCGTAACCCAGAGAGTAAAGAGTCATCTAAGGTGATTATGTGTCAGAGCAGCAAACATATAGAAGTTCCCAGCACAACAAAGGTTGAGACATGTAAAGAGAATAATGGAAATGAATCTACGGGTACTAAACAACAAGAAAATATATTTTTAAAAGGCAAGTCTGTACCGTTAGAAGTTCATGGAAAAGAGCCACATAATAGAGTAAAGTACACAGATCAGAAATTCTGTTGTGAACATCATAACTCAATGAACTATCCTTTTAGAAATTTGCAAAGAGTCAGGTATGATAAACCCTTTAATGGTTATTGTTTCTGATGTTCTAACTTTGGGCACAAAGCTGCCAATTGTTTGTATAATTTCAGAAATGTTCAGAGAAGAATGTCAAACTATACACAAAGGATGCATCAATCAGCACATAATCATATGGGTCGTATCTCTCCACCAGCTGATAGAAGAATAATGCAAAATAGAAATGCTAATCCGTTTGATCTTCTATACAACGACTCTGAATGTTACATATGTCACAACTTTGGGCACAAAGTTATAGACTGTAATTTGAAAGAGAAAAAAACAGAACCAAGCATGAAACATACAGCTGGACATAACGTATCAAGAAAGAAAGAGAGTTCTCATTGTAATCTTGTGCTTTCAGTTTAGAAACATAGGAGTCATTGGTACATTGACAGTGGTTGTTCGAAACACTTGTCGGGAGACAAAGAGAAGTTTATCACTCTATCTGAACATAAAGCTGGAAAGGTAACATTCGGTAATGATGCTCCAGGAAAAGTCAGAGGAAAAGGAGTTGTAAGTCTCAGCAATGGTAAAGGGAAGGCTCAAGATGTACTCTTTGTGGATGGGTTGAAGCACAACCTTCTCAGTGTGAGCCAAATGTGTGACAAAGGGTGTGAAGTCTTGTTCACTGATAAAGACTGTAAAATTAGAAACGTTTCCTCAGGAAAGCTAGTTGCCAAAGGAGTAAGAACAGAGAATAATGTTTACATTTTAAATGAGGAAAAAGAACAGTGTTATCTCAGAAAATACGATGAAAGCTGGCTGTGGCATAGAAGACTGGGACATCTGCATTTTGATCATTTGATAAATCTCAAAAATAGAAACACAGTAAGGGATTTTCCAGCAATATTTAGACCTTGAGATGATGTATGTAAGCCTTGCCAAATTGGGAAGCTAACCAGGACTCGGTTCAAATAGAAGAATATTTCTTCTACAAGTAAGCCCCTTCAACTTGTTCATCTAGATTTATGTGGCCCATCAAAAAAAGAAGGTACTCGAAAATAAAACTATTTTATGTTGGTAATTGATGACTATTCTAGATTGATTTGGGTTGCATTTCTTAAAGAAAAGTCTGAAGCATTTGCCAAGTTTAAGATCTTCAAAGCACTGACTGAAAATCAAACTGGGAGAAAGGTTAAAGCGATCAGATCAGACAGAGGAGGAGAGTTCAGCTCGAAATAGTTCAAGGAATTTTTTGATGAGCATGGAATTAAGAAAGAATGCACAATAGCAGGAACTCCTCAGCAGAATGGAGTGGTGGAAAGGAAAAATAGAATAGTTCAGCAAATGGCTAGATCAATGAGGAAGGAGAAGAACATTTCTCAAGTTTTTTGGGTGGAAGCTATTCATACAGCTATGCACATCCTTAATAAATCTCATTTGTGGCCAAACAGTGATAAAACACCATATCATTTATTGTTTGGAAGGCCTGCAACTATTAAGAACTTCAGAGTCTTTGGGAGTAAATGCTATATCAAGAATAATGATGAAAATATGGGCAAGTATGATGACAGAGCTGATGAAGGGATCTTTTTAGGATATGCTACAGAAAGCAAAGGCTATAGGTGTTATAACAAGAGGCTGCATAAAATGGTTGATTGCATAGATGTAAAAGTAGATGAAGATTGTCATGGAAGTATCAGTCAAAGGAATGATGATGATTCATGTTTGGAAGAAACAAATGAAGAAACATAAGAACAGGTCCAAGAATCCTAGAAGAAAGAATCCGATTTATCAGAATATGAGGAAGCTGAACCTGAACAGCACAATGTACAATCTTCTTCCAGAATAACTAGAAAGAATCACCTTGAAATCCAAATCATTGGTGATGAGAGTAAAGGAGTTCAGACTAGAAGGAATATCTTGCAGGAATCTGAATAGTCCCATATTGTTCTTCTCTCTACAATTGAGCCCCAATGTTTTAATGAAGCCATCAAAGACAAAGATTGGGTAGCTGCAATGAATGAAGAACTGGACCAAATTGAGAAGAATAGTACATGGGAACTGATTCCTAGCCCATCAGACGAGAACATCATTGGATCTAAATGGGTATTTAAGAATAAATTAAATGAACAAGGAAAGATAGTAAGGAATAAGGCCAGATTAGTGTGTAAAGGATATGCTCAAGTGGAAGGGCAAGACTTTGATGAAACATTTTCTCTTGTGGCCATAATGGAGGCAATTAGAATGTTTTTAGCTTATGCATGCCATAAAAGTTTTAAAGTATATGAAATGGATGTCAAGTCAGCATTCCTGAAACGCATATTCAAATACCTGAAAGGTACCTTGTACTATGGTTTGTGGTATCCCAGGAATCATAATTTTCAACTCATATCATATTCAAATGCATATTGGTCTAACTATGTAGATGAAAAGAAAAGTACCAGTGGTGGAGCATTATTCTTAGGACAGTCTTTGGTTGCCTAGCTAAGTAAAAAGCAGAGTTCCATATCTTTATCCACTACAGAAGTAGAGTATATCACTGCTGCTACCTGCTGTACTCAAATTTTATGGATGGTGCAATCCCTTGCTGATTTAGAAGTAAAGTATGCTGAGCCTATTCCCATTGATTGTGACAATACTAGTGCAATAAGTGTTTCCAAGAATCATGTTCTCCACTGCAAAATGAAACACATTCCAATAAAGTATCATTTCTTGAGAGAATAAGTGGCTAATCAAGCTATGCAGCTACATTATATCCCTTCTAAAGAATAGATAGCTGACATTTTTACTAAGCCTTTGCCCACAGCTCAGTTTGAATATCTAAGACAAAAGCTGGGTGTTCAGTCAATGTCACAATGACCTATGCATCTTGTCAGGGGGAGTTTCTGTAATCAGATGTGCTTTAGTTGCTGAAATCTCCCTTTGCCCTTTATGTCAAAGGGGGAGAATGGGAACAGTTGCTTTTGTTGCTGATATTTCCATCAATGCGAAAGGGGGAGATTGTTGGAATATTCAGTAGAAGATGGTGTTCAGTTGATGGGGTCTAGTGTTTAGTTGTATTGTTGGCATTGATGGAATTTTGTAGGTGTGTGTATTTATTATATCAAATGTTTCTTTATGACCACACAACCAAATATAATTATTAAGAAATCATTATTAATATTTATGATTATTTCCAGAGCACATATGCATAGATTGAGTACTAAATCTATCCAACTATAGCATATAATATTTTATACAAATGATTGGGCCCATGCCCAACCACTAGCAGTGAACCATTTTCATGTTGCATCATCATCTAAGCCATAGTTATTCGGCCTTTCTTCCATAACCACTCAATAGAACAAGATAAATGGCCAGAGTTAAACGGAGTACGTGCTCCACGATCTTATGGTTGTCATACTTAAAAGGGAAACAATGTCAAAACACAGGGGAAAACATTGTCTAGCAAAACCCTCGCGTCATGCCTCATTAAAGCTCACAAGAGGGTGTGCTTAAGGAAGTTTACGATCTGCAAGGAGAAAGGAGATCTTTGTGCACAGGGAAGATGTTACCCTAAGCGAAAAGGAATAGCCAGGGAGTGCCCCGTGCTTTCCTCTACATCCCTTGCTCACAAGAGATAAAGAATACATTCACTGGTTAATAATTTTTTTGATGTGTGGACGTACGAATCAAGTAAAACTCTTTCCTCTTTGACATCAGATCGAGCCTGATGACCATGGAAGTTTTTTTTTGTTTTTTTTGAGAACATTGAGAAAGGCCGCCGATAGAGGGATCATGGAATGGAAGGAAGCACTGAGAGAGGCTGCAGATATTTCTGGTATCATCATCAAAATGAATCAAAGTGACTATGGGATGTATTTGGAGGAAATTGTTAGAAATGTCTTCACAGAGGTAAAATGACGGGAACCATTAAATAGATAGCATGCCCAAGAGCTCTTTTTCTGCCATGCTCTAGTTCTACTAGATCATGTTCAGGGATTGGCAAGACATATTGCGAGAGAGGATTTTTTCGAGTTCGCAAAGTATAAGCCCCTGTGCCTTAGTTGTTCAACCGATATTACAGAGATGTTTCAGTTGTAGTTGGAATTTCCGCGTGGTGTAACTTCCTCTTGACATGGGAATACGAAAAGTTTAGTGATGAGAAGAAATTCGAAGAGATTAGAAAGTGAATAATGGTTTCTTGCTTGCTATTCGATGAGAGTTGAAGATTCTATAACTGTTTTCTGTAATGGTTTTGAGAGAATGAGAATCGATGGTGAATGTAATACATATAGATGAAAGCAGACTTGATAAGTGGGGCTGTTCGAAGGAGTATTTGCTGTGTAGAGTAAAAGGAACTCTATGTCACGAATTCTCATAGAATGAGCATGCTGAGCATGAGTACGTAAAAAAAGATGAATCTCAGATACAGAACAATAGAACGATGATGAGGAGGCAGAGAGAAGATTTCAAAAACAAAAGAAAAGATTGCTAAACAGAGAGGATTGAACCTGATGAGCAGAAGAACAATGCTAAGGAATGGAGATTTGATGTTGAGTATATGAACAGAAGAGTACAGCAGAGGAACAGAAGAGTGTGTTGAACAAGTTGAACAGAATAAGAGGAGTAGAGAGTTGATTTTGAACAGAGAAGAGTGTTTGGTAAGCCAAGATACATCTGTATTGTTGTGATTTGATTCATTTGTAAAGTCTAGCAAGTAAGCGAGGTAGGGAGGTGCTAGGGGAGACATTTTTGTCTAAGTCTGCAAGTGGGTGCTTGTAGAATTTGAAGGTTGGTGCCTTTACCCAGTTGGTGCTCTTAGCAAGTTGGTGCTTGCATTTGGAGGTTGTAGCCTCGTTGAGTTGGTACTCAACGAAGAAGAGATGTACAGATGACAAGCCTTAGACATCCTAAGAAGAAGAGTTGTTTTTTCTTAAGGTTTTCCTCGTGAAAAATTATGTGTGCTTGAATGATGTGTTGCATGCTTTCTGTTCATACATTTAATTCTGAATTCATTGGGAGAATGATTGTCACATAGTTTCATTGATTCTCAGTTAAAAAGAAGAAATATGGTTAAAATTATTGATTTAACTGATTCACCCCCTCTCTCAGTTAAATACCTGTAACAATTGGTATCAAAGCCATGTGTCTTTAGTGTAAGGTAGATCCTGAAGAGTTTACATGGCTAGTCAAGATGGTTCAACAAACAAAGCATCCATATTTGATGGTACAAGTTTAGCTTTCTCGAAGGTTAGGATGAGAACTTTCATAATGTCTCTAGGGGCAGATGTCTGGGAGATAGTAGAAATAGGATATAAGAAACCTGCCTTGGTTGAATCTAAAGATGAAAAATCAGCCTTCACTTTTAATGCAAAGGCTATGAATGCTATTCTAAGTGGTCTAGCTGAGTCAGAATTTGTAAAGGTTATGCATCTTGAAATTGCAAAAGATATGTGGGACAAACTTGTAAATAGCTATGAGGGAAATGAAAAAGTTAAAGATGCCAACGTACAATCACATATACTAAAATTTGAACAACTGAAAATGAATGAAGATGAAAGTGTTAGTGAATTCTTCCTGAGAGTTGATAAACTAGTAAATGCTATGAGAGCTCTTGGTGGAAAAATAAAAGATGATGATACAAATCTTGTCTAGAAAATACTGAGATCCCTGCCTAATAGATTTAATCCCAAAGTCTCAACTATAGAAGAAATGAGTGACCTCAAAACGTTAACTATGGATCAATTGCTGAGAACATTGATTAACTATGAAATGAGGATTAGTAAAGACCAAAACTCATCTAGGGAAGCTTCCTTTAAAGCTGAAAAGAGTATTGAGTCACATATGGATGAACTAGAAGCAAATTTTGTGAGAAGACTGAAAACAGGGTCAGGGAAATACAAAGGCAAATTGCCTTTCAAGAGTTTTAACTATGGCAAAGTAGGGCATTTTGCTTCTAAGTGTCCCAATAAGAGAAAAGAGCAGAGCTCTGCTGATGAGGAGAGTTTTCCCAAGAAGAAATATAATCAAGAAAAAAATTTTAAATATAAGAAGAAAATTCTTTGTGTGAATGATGATGAGTCGTCAGGAACATCAGATAGTGAATCATCTCATGAGAGCAAAGAAAACGATTTCATGCTAATGTCCATAGAATATCTCGAACAGAATTGTACAGAGTATGAAATAAATGATGAAGAGGCCACTGTAGATATGGAGGGAGAGCTGATGAGTGCTCTAGAAGAGATTGATAGACTAATATTAAAGAAACGAAAACAAAAACAGTTGTTAATCCAGTATGAAACTAGTAGAGAAGACATCAGTTTAATAAAGACGGAACTTGAAGAAAAGAAAATTGAAGAGTCTTTAAAACAACAGTTAGCTTAAAGTAAAGCCATATGTGAACATCTAGAAAAGGAAGCTGTAACTATTAAGAAAGAGTTAGAAAAATATCAAGCCCTGTATCATCAGACCATATCTAGCGTCAAAGCTTCAGAGGAGCTAAACAATATTTTGAACAGACAAAGAGCTCCATAGATTAAGTTTGGCTTAGGGTATGGTCAAGGTGGAAACAACCGTAACCCAGAGAGTAAAAAGTCATCTAAGGTGATTATGTGTCAGAGCAGCAAACAGATAGAAGTTCCCAGCACAACAAAGGTTGAGACATGTAAAGAGAATAATGGAAATGAATCTAAGGGTACTAAACAACAAGAAAATATATTTTTAAAAGGCAAGTCTGTACCGTTAGAAGTTCATGGAAAAGAGCCACATAATAGAGTAAAGTACACAGATCAGAAATTCTGTTGTGAACATCATAACTCAATGAACTATCCTTTTAGAAATCCGCAAAGAGTCAGGTATGATAAACCCTTTAATGGTTATTGTTTCTGATGTTCTAACTTTGGGCACAAAGCTGCCAATTGTTTGTATAATTTCAGAAATGTTCAGAGAAGAATGTCAAACTATACACAAAGGATGCATCAATCAGCACATAATCATATGGGTCGTATCTCTCCACCAACTGATAGAAGAAGAATGCAAAACAGAAATGCTAATCCATTTGATCTTCTATACAACGAGTCTGAATGTTACATATGTCACAACTTTGGGCACAAAGTTATAGACTGTAATTTGAAAGAGAACAAAACAGAACCAAGCATGAAACATACAGCTGAACATAACGTATCAAGAAAGAAAGAGAGTTCTCATTGTAATCTTGTGCTTTCAGTTTAGAAACATAGGAGTCATTGGTACATTGACAGTGGTTGTTCGAAACACTTGTCGGGAGACAAAGAGAAGTTTATCACTCTATCTGAACATAAAGCTGGAAAGGTAACATTTGGTAATGATGCTCCAGGAAAAGTCAGAGGAAAAGGAGTTGTAAGTCTTAGCAATGGTAAAGGGAAGGCTCAATATGTACTCTTTGTGGATGGGTTGAAGCACAACCTTCTCAGTGTGAGCCAAATGTGTGACAAAGGGTGTGAAGTCTTGTTCACTGATAAATACTGTAAAATTAGAAACGTTTCCTCAGGAAAGCTAGTTGCCAAAGGAGTAAGAACAGAGAATAATGTTTACGTTTTAAATGAGGAAAAAGAACAGTGTTATCTTAGCAAATACGATGAAAGCTGGCTATGGCATAGAAGACTGGGACATCTGCATTTTGATCATTTGATAAATCTCAAAAACAAAAACACAGTAAGGGATTTTCCAGCAATATTTAGACCTCGAGATGATGTATTTAAGCCTTGCCAAATTGGGAAGCTAACCAGGACTCAGTTCAAATAGAAGAATGTTTCTTCTACAAGTAAGCCCCTTCAACGTGTTCATCTAGATTTATGTGGCGCATCAAAAAAAGAAGGTACTGGAAAAGAAAACTATTTTATGCTGGTAATTGATGACTATTCCAGATTGACTTGGGTTGCATTTCTTAAAGAAAAGTCTGAAGCATTTGCCAAGTTTAAGATCTTCAAATCACTGACTAAAAATCAGACTGGGAGAAAGGTTAAAGCGATCAGATCAGATAGAGGAGGAGAGTTCAGCTCGAAATAGTTCAAGGAATTTTGTGATGAGCATGGAATTAAGAAAGAATGCACAATAGCAGGAACTCCTCAGCAGAATGGAGTGGTGGAAAGGCAGAACAGAATAGTTCAACAAATGGCTAGATCAATGATGAAGGAGAAGAACATTTCTTAAGTTTTTTGGGTGGAATGTATTCATACAGCTGTGCACATCCTTAATAAAGCTCATTTGAGGCCAAACAGTGATAAAACACCATATCATTTATTGTTTGGAAGGCCTGCAACTATTAAGAACTTTAGAGTCTTTGGGAGTAAATGCTATATCAAGAATAATGATGAAAATATGGGCAAGTATGATGACAGAGCTGATGAAGGGATCTTTTTAGGATATGCTACAGAAAGCAAAGGCTATAGGTGTTATAACAAGAGGCTGCATAAAATGGTTGATTGCATAGATGTAAAAGTAGATGAAGATTGTCATGGAAGTATCAGTCAAAGGAATGATGATGATTCATGTTTGGAAGAAACAAATAAAGAAACATAAGAACAGGTCCAAGAATCCCAGAAGAAAGAATCCGATTTATCAGAATATGAGGAAGCTGAACCTGAACAGCACATTGTACAATCTTCTTCCAGAATAACTAGAAAGAATCACCTTGAAATCCAAATCATTGGTGATGAGAGTAAAGGAGTTCAGACTAGAAGGAATATCTTGCAGGAATCTGAACAGTCCCATATTGCTCTTCTCTCTACAATTGAGCCCAATGTTTTAATGAAGCCATCAAAGACAAAGATTGGGTAGCTGCAATGAATGAAGAACTGGACCAAATTGAGAAGAATAGTACATGGGAACTGATTCCTAGGCCATCAGACAAGAACATCATTGGATCTAAATGGGTATTTAAGAATAAATTAAATAAACAAGGAAAGATAGTAAGGAATAAGGCTAGATTAGTGTGTAAAGGATATGCTCAAGTGGAAGGGCAAGACTTTGATGAAACATTTTCTCTTGTGGCCATAATGGAGGCAATCAGAATGTTTTTAGCTTATGCATGCCATAAAAGTTTTAAAGTATATGAAATGGATGTCAAGTCAGTATTCCTAAAATGCATATTCAAATACCTAAAAGGTACCTTGTCCTATGGTTTGTGGTATCCCAGGAATCATAATTTTCAACTCATATCATATTCAAATGCATATTCGGCTAACTGTGTAGATGAAAGGAAAAGTACCAGTGTTGGAGCATTATTCTTAGGAGAGTCTTTGGTTGCCTAGCTAAGTAAAAAGTAGAGTTCCATATATTTATCCACTACAGAAGCAGAGTATATCACTGTTGCTACCTGCTGTACTCAAATTTTATGGATGGTGCAAACCCTTGCTGATTTAGAAGTAAAGTATGCTGAGCCTATTCCCATTCATTGTGACAATACTAGCACAATAAGTGTTTCCAAGAATCCTGTTCTCCACTCCAAAATGAAACACATTCCAATAAAGTATCATTTCTTGAGAGAATAAGTGGCTAATCAAGCTATGCAGCTACATTATATCCCTTCTAAAGAACAGATAACTGACATTTTTACTATGCCTTTGCACACAGCTCAGTTTGAATATCTAAGACAAAAGCTGGGTGTTTAGTCAATGTCACAATGACCTATGCATCTTGTCAGGGGGGGTTTCTGTAATCAGATGTGCTTTAGTTGCTTAGATCTCCCTTTGCCCTTGATGTCAAAGGGGGAGAATGGGAACAGTTGCTTTCGTTGCTGATATTGTCATCAATGCCAAAGGGGGAGATTGTTGGAATATTCAGTAGAAGATGGTGTTCAGTTGATGGGGTCTAGTGTTTAGTTGTATTGTTGGAATTGATGGAATTTTGTAGCTGTGTGTATTTATTATATCAAATGTTTCTTTATGACCACACAACCAAATATAATTATTAAGAAATCATTATTAATATTTATGATTATTTCCACAGCACATATGCATAGATGGAGTACTAAATCTATCCAACTATAGCATATAATATTTTATACAAATGATTGGGCCCATGCCCAACCACTAGCAGCGAACCATTTTCATGTTGCATCATCATCTAAGCCATAGTTATTCGGCCTTTCTTCCATAACCACTCAATAGAACAAGATAAATGGCAAGAGTTAAACGGAGTACATGCTCCACGATCGTATGGTTGTCATACTTAAAAGGGAAACATTGTCAAAACACAGGGGAAAACATTGTCTAGCAAAACGCTCGCGTCATGCCTCATTAAAGCTCACAAGAGGGTGTGCTTAAGGAAGTTTACGATCTGCAAGGAGAAAGGAGATCTTTGTGAACATGGAAGATGTTACCCTAAGCGAAAACGAATAGCCAGGGAGTGCCCCGTGCTTTCCTCTACATCCCTTGCTCACAAGAGATAAAGAATACATTCACTGGTTAATAATTTTGTTGATGTGTGGATGTACGAATCAAGAAAAACTCTTTCCTCTTTGACATCAGATCGAGCCTGATGACCATGGAAGTTTTTTTTGTTTTTTTTGAGAACATTGAGAAAGGCCGCCGATAGAGGCATCATGGAATGGAAGGAAGCACTGAGAGAGGCCGCAGATATTTCTGGTATCATCGTCAAAATGAATCAAAGTGACTATGGGATGTATTTGGAGGAAATTGTCAGAAATGTCTTCACAGAGGTAAAATGATCGGAACCATTAAATAGATAGCATGCCCAAGAGCTCTTTTTCCGCCATGCTCTAGTTCTACTAGATCATGTTCAGGGATTGGCGATACATATTGTGAGAGAGGATTTTTTCGAGTTCGCAAAGTATAAGCCCCTGTGCCTTAGTTGTTCAACCAATATTACAGAGATGTTTCAGTTGTAGTTGGAATTTCCGCGTGGTGTAACTTCCTCTTGACATGGGAATACGAAGAGTTTAGTGATGAGAAGAAATTCGAAGAGATTAGAAAGTGAATAATGGTTTCTTGCTTCCTATTCGATGAGAGATGAAGAGTATGTAACTGTTTTCTGTAATGGTTTTGAGAGAATGAGAATCGACGGTGAATGTAATACATATAGATGAAAGCAGACTTGATAAGTGGGGCTATTCAAAGGAGTATTTGCTGTGTAGAGTAAAAGGAACTCTATGTCACGAATTCTCATAGAATGAGCATGCTGAGCATGAGTATGTAAAAAAAGATGAATCTCAGATATAGAACAGTAGAACGATGATGAGGAGGGAGAGAGAAGATTTCAAAAACAAAAGAAAAGATTGCTAAACAGAGAAGATTGAACCTGATGAGCAGAAGAACAATGCTAAGGAATGGAGATTTGATGTTTGAGTATATGAACAGAAGAGTACAGCAGAGGAACAGAAGAGTGTGCTGAACAAGTTGAACAGAATAAGAGGAGTAGAGAGTTGATCTTGAACAGAGAAGAGTGTTTGGTAAGCTAAGAACAGGTCCAAGAATCCCAGAAGAAAGAATCCGATTTATCAGAATATGAGGAAGCTGAACCTGAACAGCACATTGTACAATCTTCTTCCAGAATAACTAGAAAGAATCACCTTGAAATCCAAATCATTGGTGATGAGAGTAAAGGAGTTCAGACTAGAAGGAATATCTTGCAGGAATCTGAACAGTCCCATATTGCTCTTCTCTCTACAATTGAGCCCCAATGTTTTAATGAAGCCATCAAAGACAAAGATTGGGTAGCTGCAATGAATGAAGAACTGGACCAAATTGAGAAGAATAGTACATGGGAACTGATTCCTAGGCCATCAGACAAGAACATCATTGGATCTAAATGGGTATTTAAGAATAAATTAAATGAACAAGGAAAGATAGTAAGGAATAAGGCCAGATTAGTGTGTAAAGGATATGCTCAAGTGGAAGGGCAAGACTTTGATGAAACATTTTCTCTTGTGGCCATAATGGAGGCAATCAGAATGTTTTTAGCTTATGCATGCCATAAAAGTTTTAAAGTATATGAAATGGATGTCAAGTCAGCATTCCTGAAACGCATATTCAAATACCTGAAAGGTACCTTGTCCTATGGTTTGTGGTATCCCAGGAATCATAATTTTCAACTCATATCATATTCAAATGCATATTGGGCTAAATGCATATTGTACATTGATAGTGGTTGTTTGAAACACATGTCGGGAGACAAAGAGAAGTTTATCACTCTATCTGAACATAAAGCTATAAAGGTAATGTTCGGTAATGATGCTCCAGGAAAAGTCAGAGGAAAAGGAGTTGTAAGTCTCAACAATGGTAAAGGGAAGGCTCAAGATGTACTCTTTGTGGATGGGTTGAAGCACAACCTTCTCAGTGTGAGCCAAATGTGTGACAAAGGGTGTGAAGTCTTGTTCACTGATAAAGACTGTAAAATTAGAAATGTTTCCTCAAGAAAGCTAGTTGCTAAAGGAGTAAGAACAGAGAATAATGTTTACGTTTTAAAGGAGGAAAAAGAACAGTGTTATCTTAGCAAATACGATGAAAGCTGGCTATGGCATAGAAGACTGGGACATCTGCATTTTGATCATCTGATAAATCTCAAAAATATAAACACAGTAAGGGATTTTCCAGCAATATTTAGACCTCGAGATGATGTATGTAAGCCTTGCCAAATTGGGAAGCTAACCAGGACTCAGTTCAAATCAAAGAATGTTTCTTCTACAAGTAAGCCCCTTCAACTTGTTCATCTAGATTTATGTGGCCCATCACAAAAAGAAGGTACTGGAAAAGAAAACTATTTTATGCTGGTAATTGATGACTATTCCAGATTGACTTGGGTTGCATTTCTTAAAGAAAAGTCTGAAGCGTTTGCCAAGTTTACGATCTTCAAAGCACTGACTGAAAATCATACTGGGAGAAAGGTTAAAGTGATCAGATCAGATAGAGGAGGAGAGATCATATCGAAATAGTTCAAGGAATTTTGTGATGAGCATGGAATTAAGAAAGAATACACAATAGTAGGAACTCCTCAGCAGAATGGAGTGGTGGAAATGCATAACAGAATAGTTCAAAAAATGGCTATAACAATGATGAAGGAGAAGAACATTTGTCAAGGTTTTTGGGTGGAATCTATTGATACAACTATGCACATCCTTAATAAAGCTCATTTGAGGCCAAACAGTGATAAAACACCATATCATTTATGGTTTGGAAGGCCTGCAACTATTAAGCACTTTAGAGTTTTTGGGAGTAAATGCTATATCAAGAATAATGATGAAAATCTGGGCAAGTATGATGACAGAGCTGATGAAGGGATCTTTTTAGGATATGCTACAGAAAGCAAAGGCTATAGGTGTTATACCAAGAGGCTGCATAAAATGGTTGATTGCATAGATGTAAAAGTAGATGAATATTGTCATGGAAGTATTAGTTAAAGGAATGATGATGATTCATGCTTGGGAAAAACAAATGAAGAAACAGAAGAATAGGTCCAAGAATCCCAGAAGAAAGAATCCGATTTATCAAAATATGAGGAAGCTGAACTTGAATGGCACACTATACAATCTTCTTCCAGAATAACTAGAAATAATAACCCTGAAATCCAAATAATTGGTGATGAGAGTAAAGGAGTTCAGACTAGAAGGAATATCTTGCAGGAATTTGAACAGTCCCATATTGCTCTTCTCTCTACAATTGAGCCCCAATGTTTTAATGAAGCCATCAAAGACAAATATTAAGTAGCTGCAATGAATGAAGAACTGGACTATATTGAGAAGAATAGTACATGGGAACTGATTCCTAGGCCATCAGACAAGAACATCATTGGATCTAAATGGGTATTTAAGAATAAATTAAATGAACAAGGAAAGATAGTAAGGAATAAGGCCAGATTGGTGTGTAAAGGATATGCTCAAGTGGAAGGGCAAGACTTTGATGAAACATTTGCTGCCATGGCCAGAATGGAGGCAATCAGAATGTTTTTAGCTTATGCATATCTTAAATGTTTTAAAGTATATCAAATGGATGTCAATTCAGCATTCCTGAATGGAAATCTTGAAGAAGAAGTGTACATGGAGCAGCCTGAAGGTTTTTCTCTCACAGATAAACCTGATTATGTATGCAAGTTGAAAAATGCCTTTTATGGTTTGAAACAAGCACTGAGAGCATGGTATGCCAGACTGGATAAATAATTGCAAGACAAAGGATTCAAAAAGGGTTCTGTGGACAGAAATTTGTATATCAAACATGAAGGTGATGACTTGCTGATTGTACTAGTTTATGTTGATGATATTATCTTTGGCTGTACTAACAACTCTTATGTTCAATGGTTTGCTAACTCAATGCAATCTGAGTTTGAGATGTCAATGATTGGAGAGTTGTCTTATTTCCTTGGACTCCAAATCAATCAGAAGCCTGAAGGCTTATTCCTTTCTCAAGAGAAATATCTAAAGGAGATGCTAAAGAAATTTCAAATGGAAGACTCTAATCCTATGAGTACACCCATAGTCAGTGGTTGCAAGCTGAGCAAAGATGATGCATCATCAGAACTAGATAAAAAGATGTACAGATCCATGATAAGCAGCCTGTTATATATCACAGCATCCAGACCTGATATTATGCACGTTGTAGGGATGGTAGGAAGGTTTCAAGCAGCTCCCAAACAAAGTCATTTGCTAGCTGTGAAACGACGTATATTCAAATACCTAAAAGGTACCTTGTCCTATGGTTTGTGGTATCCCAGGAATCATAATTTTCAACTCATATCATATTCAGATGCATATTGGGCTAATTGTGTAGATGAAAGGAAAAGTACTAGTGGCGGAGCATTCTTCTTAGGACAGTCTTTGGTTTCTTGGCTAAGTAAAAAGCAGAGTTCCATATCTTTATCCACTACAGAAGTAGAGTATATCACTGCTGCTACCTGCTGTACTCAAATTTTATGGATGGTGCAATCCCTTGCTGATTTAGAAGTAAAGTATGCTGAGCCTATTCCCATTCATTGTGACAATACCAGTGCAATAAGTGTTTCCAAGAATCCTATTCTCCACTCCAAAACGAAACACATTCCAATAAAGTATCATTTCTTGAGAGAACAAGTGGCTAATCAAGCTGTGCAGCTACATTATATCCCTTCTAAAGAATAGATAGCTAACATTTTTACTAATCCTTTCCGACAGCTCAGTTTGAATATCTAAGACACAAGCTGGGTGTTCAGTCAATGTCACAACGACCTATGCATCTTGTCAGGGGGAGTTTCTGTAATCAGATGTGCTTTAGTTGCTCAGATCTCCCTTTGCCCTTGATGTCAAAGGGGGAGAATGTGAACAGTTGTTGTAGTTGCTGATATTGCCATCAATGCCAAAGGGGGAGATTTTTGGAATATTCAGTAGAAGATGGTGTTCATTGGATTGGTTCTAGTGTTTAGTTGTATTGTTGTCATTGATGGAATTTTGTAGCTATGTGTATTTATTCTATCAAATTTTTATTTATGACCACACAACCAAATATAATTATTAAGAAATCATTAATTAATATTTATGATTATTTCCATAGCACATATGCATAGATCGAGTACTAAATCTATCCAACTATAGCATATAATATTTTATACAAAGGATTGGGCCCATGCCCAACCACTAGCAGCGAAGCATCGTCATGTTGCACCCTCATCTAAGCCATAGTTATTCGGCCTTTCTTCCATAACCACTCAATAGAACAAGATAAAATCAAGAGTTAAATGGAGGACATGCTCCACGATCTTATGGTTGTCATACATAAAAGGGAAACATTGTCAAAACACAGGGGAAAACATTGTCTAGCAAAACGCTCGCGTCATGCCTCATTAAAGCTCACAAGAGGGTGTGCTTAAGGTAGTTTACGGTCTGCAAGGAGAAAGGAGATCTTTGTGCATAGGGAAGATGTTACCCTAAGTGAAAACGAATAGCCAGGGAGTGCCCCGTGCTTTCCTCTATAGCCCTTGCTCACAAGAGATAAAGAATACATTCGCTGGTTAATAATTTTTTTGATGTGTGGACTTACGAATCAAGCAAAACTCTTTCCTCTTTGACATTAGATCGATCCTGATGACCATGGAAGTTTTTTTTTTTTTGAGAACATTGAGAAAGGCAGCAGATAGAGGCATCATGCAATGGAAGGAAGCACTGAGAGAGGCCGCAGATATTTCTGGTATCATCGTCAAAACGAATCAAAGTGACTATGGGATGTATTTGGAGGAAATTGTCAGAAATGTCTTCACGGAGGTAAAACGATGGGAACCATTAAATAGATAGCATGCCCAAAAGCTCTTTTTCCGCCATGTTCTAGTTCTACCAGATCAAGTTCAGGGATTGGCAAGACATATTGTGAGAGAGGATTTTTTCAAGTTCGCAAAGTATAAGCCCCTATGCCTTAGTTGTTCAACCGATATTACAGAGATGTTTCAGTTGCAATTGGAATTTCCGCGTGGTGTAACTGCATCTTGACATGGGAGTACGGAGATTTTAGTGATGAGAAGAAATTCGAAGAGATTAGAAAGTGAATAACGGTTTCTTAATTGCTATTCGATGAGAGATGAAGAGTCTGTAACTATTTTCTATAATGGTTTTGAGAGAATGAGAATCGACGGTGAATGTAATACATATAGATGAAAGCAGAATTGATAAGTGGGGCTGTTCAAAGGAGTATTTGCTGTGTAGAGTAAAATGAACTCTATGTCACGAATTCTCACAGAATGAGCATGCTGAGCATGAGTATGTAAACAGAGATGAATCTCAGATACAAAACAGTAGAACGATGATGAGGAGGCAGAGAGAAGATTTCAAAAAAAAAGAAAAGATTGCTGAACAGAGAAGATTGAACCTGATGAGCAGAAAAACAATGCTAAGGAATGGAGATCTGATGCTGAGTATATGAACAGAACAGTAGAGCAGAGGAACAGAAGAGTGTGCTGAACAAGTTGAACGGAATAAGAGGAGCAGAGAGTTGATGTTGAACAGGGAAGAGTGTTTGGTAAGCCAAGATACATCTGTATTGTTGTGATTTGATTCATTTGTATAGTCTAGCAATTAAGTGAGGTACAGAGGTTCTAGGGGAGACATTTTTGTCTCAGTCTGCAAGTGGGTGCTTGTAGAATTTGAAGGTTGGTGCCTTTACCCAGTTGGTGCTGGGTAACAGTGAGAGTTGGTGCTCTCAGCAAGTTGGTGCTTGCATTTGGAGGTTGCATCCTCATTGAGTTGGTGCTCAACCAAGAAGAGATGTATAGCTGACAAGCCTTTGACATCCTAAGAAGAAGAGTTTTTTTTTCTTAAGGGTTTCCACGTGAAAAATTATGTGTGCTTGAATGATGTGTTGCATGGTTTATGTTCATACATTTAATTCTGAATTCATTGCAAGAATGACTGCCACATAGTTTCATTGATTCTCAGTTAAAAAGAAGAAATTTGGTTAACATTATTGATTTAACTGATTCATCCCCCCTCTCAGTTAAATACCTATAACAAAGAAGGGTTATAGTAGATCATGGGTGAAAACATGAAGTTGGGAAACACTTTTTCTTTTTTTTTGACAAAACAAACTGCAAAATTTTATGTTTTTCAACTTCAACCCCTTCAAACCCATAACTCCCTTAGGAATTTCACCTTGAAGTAAACACACAGGTTTTTGAGATTTGAATTAGTTGTGCTCATATTTAAAAAAAAATTATCGACATATAGTGGGGAAAATTTGACGTCGACCAAAGACATATACTTTAAAATTTTAAGTATGAATAATGAGTTACCTGTGTGATCCACTTTTTTATTAAAGATGGTTATACAGTTCAGGGAAAGAAAATTTATACTCATAATCTACACAAATTGCACTTGTGCATGGAGTATATGTTGAGGATTTTCAGACTTATACACTAATTTTTGTTATTCATCGAAATAACATATGTACAAACAATGGTTCCTTATTGACACATATTTTTGTCTTTGCATTTTCATTCAAATGTGACTCTTATTAAAAAAACTAAAACTACCCTTTTGAAGAGGAAACTGCAAGGAAAATCCTTGCGATATTTTAAATTGTTTTGGCTTCGTCATTGTGATGATATTGAATTTTTATTGTGCCCGATTTTTAAGTCACTAAATTTTTTTATGATAAAGTTTAGAAAAAAAAATTGTAAAAAATAAAAATCCTAAATGAAATTCAAATTTTTTTATATAATGAGAAAGTATATTGAATGATGAATCTACTGGTATAAACTTCAACACGTAATTACCATGTTTTGCAGTGTTTCCACTTTGTTAAAGTGACACATTTCTAAATACTGTAGAAATGGTGCTCGAATTGTTGACCAGAAACTCTCGGTCGATAAAATGTCTCAGTTGAGAAATTTAAAATATATTGGGAGAGAGTTATTCCCGCTCTAGAATTAACCTAGACTTAATTAAAACTCTTGGTCAAAATTTATTTTAAACTCTCATCCAAAATTTTAAACATTTCTTAACCGATATTTTTGTCACATAATGCCTTGAGAATCTTTTAGGGGCCGACACACTAAATTCCTATGATTCCGACGGGATTCCACAATTTCTTGGCCAAGATTGGTATATATAATCTCTCGGCGGAGATATTTTTCCACAATTTCTCAATCGAGAATACTTTTCTATGCTTTTTTCAGTCGAGAGTTCGCATATCCAAGTTCATATTTCGACCGAGAGTTTGCATTATCCAAGTTCACATATTTTAAGGGAATAAAAACACAAGGACATTTCATAAGGCCACGAAGAAATTTTTCTTAACAAGGTATTTTCTTTATAAGGTATAAGAACATTTATCTTTATAAAGTATTTTCTTTATAAGATCGTAAAGACATTTTTTCTTATAAGGTATTTTATTTATATGGGAATAAGGCAGTTTAGTTTATAAAGTATTTTCTTTATAAGGGAAAAATAATTTTTTTCCTTATAAGGTATTTTCTTTATATGGGCATAACAAAATTTTTCTTTATAAGGGCATAAGTACATTTTTCCCTATAAGGTATTTTCTTTATATCATGGGCATAATGACATTTTTCTTTATAAAGACATAAGTACATTTTTTTATATAAGATACATTTGTGTTGGAATATTGATCAATACTGAAAGGGCAGGGGTGAATCAATATTGTTAAATTTTTACTATATTAAACCACTTATTTAAAAAGATACACATAACACATATTTTTATCATGGAAGCCCAATGAGGAAAACCACCAATTATTTCTATACTGCAAAATTATATCTACAACAAGTTTCTGCCTACTACTACAGACAAGAATGATACTACACCTTGGTTTCTTCATGCTACTACAGACAAGGATACTACTACACCCTAGTTTCTTTTGCTACTATAGACAAGGATGATACAACACCCTATTTACCATCTAGTACTAGAAGGAGGATACAACCCCCTTGTAGGGATGTATCCTGCCCTAGAACTACCCTGCCACCCTAGTCTGATTCTTATCAGTATTCCAGATGTTCCTCAAATAGTATCAATTTCTTCACTTTGTTGATCTATGTATTCTCATGCTATTGCATAGATCTGGAATGCATACAACTTTGGTTCTTCTCCTTTATACTCTTTCTTCTATTCTACACTTCTTCATCTTTAATGTGCACTCATCTCAGTCTCTTCCTATGGTATTCAATGTTTCTTTATATATGCATTTTATAACCTAGAATACACTTCAGTTTCTGTTCCTTACTAAACCTTCAATCTAAACATCAGATACACCACTTATTCTTCAGAATTTTGTTTATATCTTCTACATTTTAAAACATTGCATCTTTTAAAAATAGGCTCATGACCTTTCACCTTCACGCCTCTTCAAATCTATGATAGATTATTATTTAATATGTAATTCTATTTATTAAAAAATTCAATAAATTAATTAACAAAAAAAAATTATCATCCTTCAGGCCTACGGCCTTCTATCATCTGCACGACTGCGGGATTCCTCTCCCATGTCTACCCTTTAATCCTGCAAGATTTCTCTCATGAATATGAGCTTCTTTCCTCCTTTTTGGGATCCATTTGGGTTTCCTCATGTAGGATTACCTTATGCGGGAATCTTTATCCCCTTCCATAGATCCCTAAGCCCTGGTGGGATTCCTTTAGCCCTTTTGCAAGCATATTAATCCCAGTGGTCTTAATCCTAGCCCTTGCGGGCATCCTTAGCCCTATTTTTGCTTGCCCTTACCTTCTGCGGGCATCCCCTTATCCCTTGTGGCAATCAGATATCCCATGTGGGATTTAAATAATTCCCCTTACGTGAATTCTTAACCCTTGCCCCTTTTTCAACACTTAACCATTTTTTGTTCTTTAATATGCAAAATAGTATTTTTCTTACTTTTTGGCATATTTAATTTTTGCATATATGACCATCATAATGCAGACTGAAAGTATGGCTAGATAGCCATCGCAACAAGGATCATATCCATGTTACCTTTTGAACTTTTTGATACACACCCATCATCTGGTGGGATTTGAAAATAGGCTTCCAAACTGTTTTAATTCCACACTTGGACAAAATTGTCTTTAACATGTAAAACACATTTTCTTCATTTTGGAATATTGATTTTTCCCTCATGTGATCACCATAAAGACAAATAAAAGCATGCACGAATAGATGCTTCAATTATGAACAAGATCATGTCAATTGATGACCTAATTGACACACACCCATATGATAGACATTTGAAAGTGGTCATCCAAACTGTTGATTTGACACTTAGACAAATTTATTCAAACACTAGGTCATCAAGGTCTTATTTTTTCATCAAATTTGGATTGTGATACAACCACTGGATAGGGACCAAGTAGAGGATTCTATCTGAGCCAATTTATCCCCTTGAAACCTCTTTATCTCTCCTTGGTGGGCATTTTACTAAAGTAGTGTAGGCACTTTCAAGTGAGTGTGAAGACATGGTCAGGTAGACAAAACACACATCTACAAGATGACCATCTGGTTCAGGAATTTTATTCAACCCAAAAGCTATGGTGGAAATTCACCTAAGGCCACTTAGGTAGATTTGCTACTTTGGTGTAAAAACAACTTGAACCCCTATTATGGCAAGCTGTTAATTTTGTCATCAAACACCTTCTGTGAAAACTAAGACTATGGAGAGATATCCTTCTTGAAAATATAGAGCATGGTAGTTACATATTATTTTTTTCATTCACCCATTAGGTACGGTGGGAATTTTCACAAGGCCACCTGATCTAGTTTTCCAACGCTTAGTCATTTTTAGGACTTTTTGTAAAGTTTATCCTGAAACCCTATTTTTGCATATCCATAAATTATTCCTCAAGCACTTTCAAGTCAATGTGAAGACATGGGCAGGTAGAAAAAACACCCATATACAATATTTCCATATGGTGAAGGAATTTTCTTCAGCCCACAATCTATGGCGAGCATTTCGTTGAGACCACTTAGACAAATTTGCTACTTTGCTATAAATCAACTTGAACCCCTGTTTTGGCACGCTGTTAATTTTGTCATCAAACATCTTCTATGAAAACTAATACTATGGAGAGATAACCTTCTTGAAAATATAGAGCATGGTAGTTTTAGATTATTTTTATCATTCACCCATTAGGTACGATGGGAATTTTCCCAAGGAAACTTGAGCCAATTTTCCAACAGAGTCATTTTCTAGGACTTTCTCCAAAGTTTATCTTGAAACCATATTTTGGCAGATCCATACTTTTTTCTTCAAACACGCTTAATGAAAAATGAGATAATGGTTAGGTAGACAAATCAATAGACTACAACCTGACCATATGTTGCGGGAAGTTACTTTAACCTATGATTTCTGGAGGGCATTTTCCCGAGGCTACTTAGGTAAATTTACTTTCTCTTGTGCAAAATCCTGTTTTGGAAGACGTATAATTTTTTCCTTAGAATCCATTAAGGAAAACTAAGACCATGACTAGATATCCACTTCAACAATCTGTAGCCTAGTATCATGGTGCATAAATTTTAGTCAATCCATGAATTATGGCGGGCATTCTCTTATAGCAGTTTTGACTATTTTTTCCATAGTTAATTTCCAAAGTTTCACAAACTTGCGATTGTTTTTCAGAATGATGTCAAATTGCAAAATTGACTTAATGATAACACCAGGACACCATCATGTGTCTTTCCATCTTGATTACACATGTCAGATCATATGATACTTTCCATGTCATCACTTCCTTTTTTCATTCCTTTGTCTTTCACTGAGTTTTTCACTGCCATCATGTCCTTGGTTATTCCTTTGTCATTACCAAGCTCCTTTGACATCAATGACAACCACATTCAACAATTTGGTAAATTTTTCGTACAAGAGTGCTTAGCATATTACTCTTGTTGGTTCAATATTGTTCTTTTTTTTCAACATATAAATCTCAATTCTCGCATCTTTTCATGCATTGTATTTTAGGTTTTTAATTCTTTCAACATGGGAAACCAAAGGAATCGTGCAAGAAAATATGATCGCACCAGAAATGATTGAGAGGAAATGAAAGAGAGAAACCATGAAAGCATGAGAAAGTTAAGAGAAAAAAGAGCAATGGAAAGAAACATGGAGGAACATGGCTATGATGAAGAAATGAAAAATGTGAAGGCACATGGAGGTGATGAAGAAATGCAATTTTTCAAGGAACATGTTGATGAAATAAATGAAGAACATGGAGGTGAAGAGGAAATGAAAAATGTGGAGAAAACTATGGGTAGCATCGATATTGAGACCATGATTGGTGATTAAATAAATTTTTATATGTTTATAATTTACTTTATAATACAAGTATATATATATATGATTTGAAAGTTCATAATATTATAAATTTATATTTATTTTTATGCAGGGTCGATATCCAACATACAACATCCTACCACATTATCAATCACAGAGATTAATTAGAAGCTGCAACAATATTGTCATTGATGATAACTTTTTGGAGAGTACATATTCAAGTAAAATTGAAGAAATGGGACCTCGGATGCATGATCATACAACTCGTTATAGAGAAAAAAATATAGTCAAAGAATATTTTGAAGGTATTTCTGTCATAGAACAAGCTCAATTGTTATATAGATTGTTAAAGCAAAAATTTCTAAGAGATGCAATTACATTATTGGGCATTCAAAGTGCTAAAGAGTCTAAATCAAATGAGATTGTATCACAAATAATGACCTCGGTCCTTGCATCACTTGCAAGAAAATGATCTCATAATTTCATGGTTGCTCATAAATAAATTCTAATAGGGGTTGTGGCAAAACAAATTGTAACCAATCGTTTGTTGTCTATGACTACAAGAACATTAAAAACATCGAGAAATTTTTTATGGAAGCACAAAAATTTAGGGTTCAATTAGATGAGGGTGATGAAGTTGCATGTTGGGGTGTTATCTTTAGGAAACCTTATCAATATACACTTCTAGATAATATAAGGGATAGGGTGAAAGATTTTTGGCATTTAAAATCTCGTGTATTACCAAATGAAAAAGGATGTTGTGCGACATCGTATATCGAAAGGAAACTATGAAACTCATTCCAAACACATAACATATCTCAATCAAGTAGAAATGTTCAAAATTTTTATGGAGAGTAATGTTGATGTGAATATTGCCCTTAGCACATTTGTGAAGCTTAAACCATGGTATGTCAGGCTTATCGTTGTTCGCGACACATGTTTTTGTCGATACCATGTAGAATTTGAATTATATTATGAGACATTTCTAAATTTTGGCATGCAGTGTTGGCCAAATCACCGACCCCCTCTGTCGAGTGTTCGTGAATTTGTATCTAAAATATTATGTGCATGAGATAATGATCAATTATTCTATAAGAAACAATGCATCGGAGGTAAAAACATGTGAGGAATGTTCTAATTTGTCCCTTTTTAATGCTAACTACCCCATTGATGCAAACAGTGCTCAATTGTCAAATCACATTGTGAAAAGGAAGAGATGGAAGAGATATGATTATGTTTATTATACTCATGTTACATATTCAACGACAACATCAAGAAATATTAATTTAGTTGAAAGTGATATCTCTTTGACAAATTTTATGAATTTTTTCAGGGTTCAAATATATAAATGTATCAAGCACTCTCACTCAACACGATGGTAGGACTTATAGTTCAAGCAATCATGAGATGTATTTCCAAAAGGAACAACATTATCCATGTTCCATTTTGTTGAAAAGTACACTCACTTTGCAAAAGGAGATACAAAGTGAGTATTATCATTCAGATCAAGTATCTATACTTATGCATATTATGTATAGACATGCAAAGATCGATGTCGATGGTTTTGATAGCAATGAAAATAATCATGAAGTGATTGAGGAGTATCATTTCTACATCAATGATGATTGTACACATGATACATGTTGAGCATTGTTTTGGTATTCTTTATGAAGAATTATCAAGACGAAGGTTCACTTTTAAAGAACATTGGGTGTGTTCAGATGGTTGTGTTAGTCAATTTAAATCAGCATGATCATTCTTATGGTTGTCTCGCCTTCATAGAAACACATATGTTGGCCACACATGGAGATTTTTTGAAACATGACATGGAAAAGGAGAACATGATGGTGTTGGGCATGCATGAAACATGCACTTAGGATATGTCAAATGAATCACTCTTCTTCTCGCCTTGCAAATTCAAACGATGTTGTTAATTTGTGCAAACAAAATTTGAGCCATGAATTCAATGAAAGGATCAGTAACGTGAGAAGGTTTTTCTAGAATATTGCAATGGGCAATGTTGAAAGATCAATTCCATATAATTGTACTGCAATCCTGAAAACAAGGGGCTTACACTCCATTAAGAGTAAGAAAATGGAAAATATACACGCAATCAAGAAACAAAAGTACTCTTACTTCTGTTTTGCATGTATTGATGATGTAGATTCTTTGGATGAGTGTCAAAACCAAACTAACAAATTTTTGAAACCATGGAGACACCAAGAATTGACACCATTTCCCCCATTTGGAAATATATGTGATGTAGAGAGAAACAATGAAGCACTTGTCATTGACAAATATTATGATCGTGTTTCTTATTTTGTTAGAGAAGGTAATGTATTTTCTATCATTTCCCTGGTAGATAATCCAAAAAAATTGCATTATTATTTATTAAGATGCACTAGGTAGAAAAGAACATTGATGCAAGAATTTAAAGATCCGTCAAATTATATGTATGTAGTGGGTTCAATGGTTTTAATGGGACATTTCTTTGCAGAAGTAAGAAAATGTAAATACCATATTATTTTTCAAGAATATGAGTCAGATGTTGTATGTTCTCAATACAGTCATTTGGTCATAGCAACCCAGTTTCAATTGAAGGTGGTGAAGAGTAGGAAAAATTACAAGCATCAACAATGGAAATTATCGATATAAGATCATAATGCCATTATTGAAAATATGCCACTGGCACATTTGATATGAACCAAGAACACATCAAGGTTGACAAATTTTTTCTTTGATTCGAGGGTGGGTGGGTGTGGCAGGGGAAATGAGATTCCACCTTCAAGTGTTTGGCCTCATCAGTAGAGAATATATATAATTCTTGAAACTAAGAGAAGCTCTTTTTAACAAAATATCCAATGATAACTCAAGTATCATATTGAACTTGTAACTTCACCATTATATGAGAATGATCACATTAATGAATCTTATCTTTATATGTTTTTTCATCAAAACAAAATAAACTCAAATCACAAATTATCAAGAATGCTTTTGCAAAGCAAGATAAAGTAAAACTGGACACACAAAACACTTGAATAATTTCAAACAAATATGTGACCATTGTCCTTTTAATATTTTAAATGAAAGTTGTTCTTTTAATTTGACCGACACGAAGACACTCATGATGTATCATGAAGAAACTCCAAATGAGTGACATGGGGGTTGAATGATATTATGCCTTTGATAATACTGTTCAATATAAATGCAAGAAAGCTTTGGGGATGACTTTGTGATTGAGAGGAAATAGCATTATAACATAGTTAAAGGTGTTCACTTTTCACATCATGTTCATTGTACATGGATGACCATAGTTAAAGGTGCTCGCTTTTCATTAGGAATATATTGTCAAATATTTTCCTATGTTTCAAAAAACCCCCTTGAATTTTCGAACTAAGTGAATATTGTAATAAAATAATAATCTTGTGAACCAATATTTTAGTCATAATTGTGTAAGATGTGTTACATAAGGAGATAAGAAAAAACATACCAAATGAAGTTGTATTGAATTTCTTAGGTATCAATTTCAAAATTGATGGTTTTACACATCCCCCTAGTATTTATTTCCATCTTGTACCATTTATCATTGAACATAATCCATGAATTATTATATTCCAACTTTCCCTATGACCAATATTTCCTTAGCACCTTATCTAAAGAAAGATCCTAGATTGTTCAAATTACCTCCTCTTCTATAAGAATTGTCAAATATCAATTATTTATCTCTTATATCAAGTTGGAATGATTTTAAGCATGTCCTAAATGACCTCTTTCAAGGATTTGAGAATCAAGAATCCTTCAAAAATGGCACGAATATCTACATAATTATTTTCTATTTTTCTATTCACCTAGGAAAACTTAATTTCTAGATTTACTCTAATGTCAAAGATGACTCCCCCCACTTCTTCCACCCCATGTTCAAATGATTGTTACACAATGAACCCATGATATTTTTCTCATAATAAGGAATGACGACTCCCTTAGTGTCAAGTATTGGGCGTAAAGGAATAAGGTGGAAGTGTTCCTTCTAAATAGGAGTCATCCACGCTATGCATAGTGACAAGATGGAAAGTGGAGCATATTATTAGGCATTGGCACAATGATGACTACATGATGGATTATATTTTTTTCATAAACATATACAAGGTATTTTGGTTTATACTCCCCTTTTCTACCAGTCTGAAATTATTCTTTTGTAATAAGTGTCTAGGAAATGTTTCTTTCTAGTGGTGTTATTTACTAATCCAATGCTATTTTTCTATACTAAAAGTAATTGATGAATGCCTACTTTCTAAATGCCTTAATTTCCAAGGTGGTATAATTATTCCTTAGTATGAATTCAAGAAATGACTTTTTCAGTGTTCTTATTTACCAAGACAATATTACTAAATTCTATAATGTGAGTTCATGAAATATTACTTTGTAGTGGCCTTATTTACCAATACCACGTTCTTATTCTATAATATGATTTCATGGAGTTTGCTTTTCTATTGACCTCATTTACAGACAATATTATTATTCTATAATATGTGTTCATGAAATATTTTTCCATGGGAATTACCTTTATACACCATTATTTTTTTCACACACATCAAATGGAAACCCCACTTGGGCCATATCAAAGAATGTATTGTGAGAGACTATTACAATGTGGTTGCAAAATTTTTACCAATGTGTTAATTTCCTTCTAGTGCCACATGGAAACCTTTCTACTTTCTTGTTGATGATTCCCCTCGTAGATATTTTATCAATAAGGTGTGTACTCTTAGTTTGTTTTTAATTCCCTTATTTCTTTGTGTATTTAATGTCCATTTTCATGTAAATATTATTCGTCCACGATGATGTTTTGAATTTTCCAATAATTATGTGTCTAGCATGTGCATCAATTTTGGCTAAAAAAACTAACAAAGTAGGTTCTTAACACTATAAGAGAGATATATAAGTATCTAACTTCCTAGGAAACATAATGCTCTTTTCATTGTCAAATAACGATGTCGCTACCAAATTGCTTGAGATTGATGAAAAGTCATCCAAACAAATTGAATTCCTTATTAATTTCAAATATGAGCAGGAGTTCCATCTATGTGAGTAAATTACTCACAATATTTGATGGTGCTATAGCTATCATTATTGATTTATATTCAATGGTAATAGAAAGCACTATAGTCTACTATCCAAAACATTGAAAGTATGTTGGTCAAATAATGAAAGTTCAAACCAAGAAACAAACTCTTTCATTGATTGAATCAATAATACCTAGCATAAGTATGTCAACATGTGTCCAAAGACTCATATCACACTCATCCCAATCAGAGAAAATCATCACAGAAATACAACAAGTTCATCGGAAGTAATCGAAAGATCCCAGAGGGTAACACAAATGTCCACATATCAATGGAGTAACTAATATTTGCAAAATGTAAGACTGTATCCAAAGCCAAAATGTCAAAATGAATCAACCAGAAGTTGCACAGATTGTCCTTCAAAAACTATTATCTATACCTCTAGCTCCCGAACATGTTCCAGTAATCAATGTCAGAACCAAAATGCCAAATGTGCTCAAAATATAGCAAAATATCCAATAGCAACAATGTTACCCAGAACATGTTCTTCATAAAATATTTTACCTTTGGTCATACTCAATGCCTCTTTTGATAACTTATCGGTAGTAAGTATAATATTGATGAGACTAGAGTAACAAGGTATTTTGTTGTCAAATAGAAACAAGTTTCTATATTTCCAAATAATTCAGGAAATATAACAAGGAAAAAGAGACCACCCAGGTACAATTTTGATCCAAGTGAAGAGGGATTCCCTTAAATCTGTGTGATTCCAAGTAAATATGATCATGTGAAAAGTGGTGACATCCTTCCACACCTGTTTGGTATATGTGCAGCCCAGTAGCATGTGTTCCACAGTTTCTCCCTCCAAATGGCATAAAGGACAACTCCATCACATGCAGAAATTGCTTGAAACATATATGGACTTTCATTCAGATATTTTAAGTCAAAATTTCTTGCCAAATCTTCAGCATTCATAGCTCCTCAAAGATAGTGAGATGAACATATAACCATATATATCTTATGAACTTGAATAAGTGAAAAAGAGACATCATTATCACAAACTTAATAGACCAGTAAAATATGGGAAGAACATCCAATTCATGGACAATTTAATAAATGAGCATACAAATTATAGAAACAAGTTGTACATGTGTAAATATATTTGAGACACTTCCTAAAACCCACTAATTGTACCTAGAAATTTAGTAGACCTTCCAGATTCCAATTGTATTTCAGATTCAGAAGTCAAATGCCACCAACCATTTAAATAATTAGCACACGTTCGTTCCAGGAAAAATGAGTGACAATGCATGCATAGAGAGACACTGAAACAATAGAAACAAGATGTAAGTTGAAAGAATAGATTTTAAATGACAACATAACAATACAAGAAAAATTACTTTTGCAACTGGAAATGAGATCAACCTTCTAGAATATAATCGCTTTTTAGAATCAAACTTTTATGTATGTATCCATTCAATCCAGCTAATTGCTACTGTTACTATTTCATAATTAAATGTTGGACCATACCTACATATGAATCGTATAAGATATTGGAATTTGGAAATATCGATTTGTTTCTTCAAAATTCAATGATTTTTTATGGGATCTGTTTTCACCATAATGGGAATTGGATATTGGCCTAATATTTGTTTTGGGATGTAATGGAATCGGTTCCCTAGGGAGTAATTTATTTGTCATTTTCCTTTACATAGTTCTTAACAACTTCCTCAAATCTTGCAATGTGGTTGCGTTCATTGGTTACAACATTCACATTGCTACAATAGATATAGAAAAGTTATCTAACCAATCCCTAACCACCATGTTGCAAATGACTCATAGATTATTATTCTTGGGAATTTATGTCATTTCGGCATGTGTTTAATGGCCTTCATTTTTTTCTACAATTCTCACAATGTTTGTTGATGGCATTGTCCTAAGGTATTTTCTTGCAAATTTCAATAGGAATAATGCGATCAACCATCTAGATATTTACACCTTAAGGAAGAATTGCTGATAAAAATATGTGGGGTGCCACTTTTTACTTTCCAATCCCTTTCCTTTGATGACCATTGCAATGGAATTAAACTATTTTAAAAATATCTATGCAAATTATTTAAAATATTCCATGGGTTTGAAGTTTATGTAATGAATTTTTAACTTTCCTCACTTTACACCTTGACACCTTCTTTATTCCTTGAGAATGACATGACTGTGTACCCCACTTTTTAACTTTAATCAGTTTACACCAACTCTTCATGGAAATCCTTGTTCAACAACAACATGAATTTGCATATTAGAAATAGTATTTTCAAGACAAAATGATAAGACAATATGGCCATGTTCCAAACCTTGCAACAAGGTCATAAACAATAACATGTATAAAATCAATATCTCCTCACCCTTTGACGCTTTCTATCTCTGCTCTTGTAACAATGTCCATACCTTTTGCAGATGATGTAGAGGTAGGGATGCTTGCTGTTAAATTTTTAACATGGATTCATTTTAATAGCGGTAACAATCCTTTTTAACTTTAGCAGACTTCAAGAAATGTAAATATGAGATTGTAGAAGTAGTAAATTAGACAATAGCTAATTAATACTAGAATCAAGAACACATATATTTTTATGGAACAACCTTTTAAGGAATCGAACCCTAAACAATGAATCATTATTCTTCTAAATGAGTTGACGGATTTTTTACATGAGAATAATTTTACATGACAATGAATTTTCCTCTAAGGAACACATACGAAGATAAAAAAACCATAGAATATGACTTCCCTAAATAAGTGAGCTACTACCATTGTCCCAAACCCAAAACTGAAGCTGCCATTGACGAAGGAGAAGTCAGGTTTTGACCAGATTGAGTGGGATGTTGATTGTTTGAAGCTTACAAGACTGTGGTGTTTCACTGCTTGACTTCCTAGTAGATTCAGTGGCTGAGTATCAACCCTTACAAGATTGCAGTTGGATGGGACATGCAATAAACAGAGCTAGACCTCTTTGAGAAGGCCCTAGACAGGGCTCGATAGATGCAAAACTCTTGTTGCTTAAACGATCCAATTTTAATATGGATATATGGTATATTTTATTGCTTTTTGTTTTTTGGGTGACTGGAATTAATAAATGCTCAACTCTCAGTATGATATTAGTTATTAATAAATGGTCAAATATTATTGTAATTAAGCCATAATTTATTCTTTAGGGCCTTTCAGTGCATAGAACTACTTCTACAAAGAGACCAACATGTTGCTTGATGAAGAAACATGTTCCTAAAGAGAGAACCTCCAAGATGGTCTCCTACAGGTTTTAAACTCTCCATTCTATTTGTTAATTCCATGGACACAAAAAATTGATATAAAATATGTTGAAAGGAAATCCAGTTGATACAAATGTATAAATCGTTGCTGACAACTTGGGAAATATTTTTATCAAATTCCCTTAAGATCCATTATTTATAGGTCTAAAGTATTTTTTATGATAAAATTGTTTCGAATACACCCAAAAATAATTTTACTTCAAATTTCCCCAATTCACCAAAAATACATTAACCAACCATACCCACCATTTTTGTTTCAAGGAATTCTGCAACTGGTCCAGACACCACTTGTTCCTCTACCTTGTATGATACACACATAGAACAAAAGAAACACAACAGCATATCCTTGCCCTAGATAGTTAATTTACTCAACATAAAACCACTCTCATACCTTAGATTTAAATGCTTTTTTCCTTTTTCCATTCTTCTGCATGCAATATTTGGTACCTGAAAATAAAGATCAAGAAACTACACAACTATATTAGAGCATCATGACAAATTAACAATCTATTCTAGTGATCAAGGAATCTAACAATCTTTAATTGGTATTGACAGAAATTAAGTATGGGAAATGGGAACACTTTTGTATTAATGAGTAAATAAGGTAAAGCTACAACCAAATCTTTCATTTTTCCATATTTGTCTTCCACAATGGACTTACAACACTCCTCACTCACAACAATCTCTTCACACATAGACTCACTCAAAATTGCCTCTAAAATAGATCTCAGTCGAAGAGCATAAGGTTGCTTTATTTGTCCTCCTCTCACTCACTCCATGAAGGCTTCATTTATAGTCCAAATAATATGATATTCATTTAGAAAATGGATAGGAGGTGATCCCAACAAGTGAGGAAGGTGAATGCCACCTCTCCCTAGCTAGTAGGAACCAACTCCACAAAGGATTTCACAAGGAAGCTTCCAAAATATTTTTTTTTAATGTCTTAGGTCCATTGGCACTTTTTTCTTAAGGTGAAAAGGTGACGACGCTTCTTACTTACATGGAAATAGCATCGAAGGCACCTAGTGTCAAGAGACAAAAGGCGCTAAATATATTTGCTCCACAGGACAATGCATGGATGACGCTCTGTCATAACTGAGAAAATGTGTCGGTATCCCTAAGGATGGAAAAAATCATCAAAGGGGTCTCTGACTAGCCTCTCTAAAGGGTAATCAAGAAATAGTGAATTTTTCAAGTGCAAAAGAATGCCCAGAAAGTATGAAGCTAGATGGATGTGACAAGAAAAATACTTTGCTAGAAATCAATCTAGTATTAGAGGTAGTAACATATGAGTTCACAACTAACATAAGAACAGTATCTGACTTATCTTATTAAATCATGGCTACGAACCAATACACTGCAGATCTATGAAGATGACCATGCCATGGCTACCAATAATACAATGTAGGTCCATGATCAATGATGTATAAAGTGGAACATGGCTATAGAACATAAAAATTAGATCCATGTTATCCGAACCCAATACAGGACACAGCCACCAGACATACAATTTGGATCCATGTCATGAATCCAAATAATATTCCATCGCAACTTGAGGATAGGAAATTATGCTGATGTAGCCTAAATACTCAAGGTCTTCATTCCAATCCCTAACCAATACGATTCTATCCATGTGAATTGATGTCTTCATGTCGAACGTGGTAGAAACCACTTGATTAGGAGTCATTTATGTATACTATTAACAAGTGCGAGGGAAATCACCAATAATTCCAATGATCCCCAAGTTATATTAGTACATTATCCAAAGTGTGAATAGATTTTTTGAATTCAAACACTTGATAGAATCTTTCAATCATAGGTCATTAATAAAAACATGTTGTTGAAAGCGAGGAAACCTGCCATTGAGGTATGCAGGCTTCAAGGTACTTGACTAGGTTTCTAAATCTAGTTTCTGGATGATGAGTTGAAGTCGATAGGAATAGACTTGTTGGAGGAGGGCCATGATGTTTCCCTCATCATCGACATGAAACATGGAACAAAAGTTGATTTTTAAGTGATGATACAATGATGAAACTGAATCATACATGACCGACTTTGTAGATAGGTAAATTTACTGATAAGTTGATTTTTGGAAGAGACATCCCTTGAAAAATTGTGGAATGACAAATGACTTGGAGGAATTGACTTGACGAGACAGAAACCAGATGTAATGCAAGGAATACAACAATGCATTCTTTGAATTGACTCAAAGGAGTTAGATGACTCGTGAAATTGGATCAAATCAGAGACAAGCTGAATAACGAACTATTCATATATGCAAATGCAGAAAGGTACCAAGTTCAAAGGTGGACTGTGAGCTACCATAAAAAAAAATGAAAAAATACTCATTTTCCCCTTAATTTCCCCATCACGAAGGATGAGTTCCAATTTTCATTTTTACAAGTTCAAAAAGGGTAACAAACACTTATTGTATCCCATCAAGCGATGAGTCCATTCTCACATGTTTTACGTAACTAAGAAAGGAGGGATTCATTCCCAAAAAAGGGTCCTTCATCGTTTGATTTCATGAGTGCGATGAAAGTGAACTAAGTATCATTCATATTTAGAGAGTCTGAATGAAGACACAAGGAAACTCCAAAAGTTCCTTTTTCGTCAAGTTAGTCCCTAAGGACCAAAAAAGTATAAAATAATGCCTCAGAGAACACTTCTGGATGATATCAACCAAATCATTCCTTTTTTGTAAATGGGCCTAATCGGTCCAAAAAAATGACAATCTACCACTGACTACTCGGTCATTCTGATACTTTTACAAGCATGGACAGAACAAATTTGCTTGGCAATTTTTTAGTGTTTTCATGGAGACTGAAAATAGCTTAAATATAACTCTGTAATGGGTTCTCTTTTTCATAAGCCATTTTTTACAAGTCTGAAAAAGAAACAAAAGTGGGCTCGACATTCTTTTACTAGGTTTTTAATGAGCATGTGAAAACTATAAAAAATACATGATTCTTTTTTATTTTTACCGTAAGTATGAAAAAGACAAAAATAACTTAAAACATAGCCATGAACCTTATATATTTGTCCTAGAAATCTTGGAAACCATATTAGAACCACTTCATTATAAAACTATAAAGAACCAATGATAAAACCCATAACATTTAAAGTCATTTTATTTAATAATAAAAGTAAAAAAGGTGAAAGTCGCTATAAATAGGAACAAAGTGAAAAAACTTTTACCATTTGGAGAAGGTGAAGTTAGTGCAAAGGGAGAAAATATTCATCTCATGATTCCAAGAGCTTCAATATACCATGTCTTGAGTCGTTTGGATTACGTAAGAGCCTAAATTTTTCCCTTCCTATTCATAGTGGTCTTTTTGTTATTTTTGACTGGTTTTCATGGTTTTGGGGGCATTTTCCCAATGGAATCGCGTCCCTGGATAGAAGCCATTTTATTCTGTTGGGGTGAGCATCGACACTTCATCACACTGGGACATAGTCATCGAAGGTGCTTTGTCCACATCCAACAAAGGATCCTAGCATCGACACTCTGTTGTGTTGGTACAAAGGTGTCGAAGGCGCTCTATTCACAACCAACAAGTGCGTTGGGCACTCTATCTGCATGGGGAAAGTGCGTCATGGCTAGGAAAAAACAAAAAATCATCACCTCTAACCATCCAAATGCAAAATTTTATGCTTCCTTTACCTATGATGTGTGTTTAATGCATGTTCACATTGTTTTGCAGGAGGTAAATCATCCACACGATGGTAATTTGGAAGGAATGCGATCACGAAACAGAGGACTTCCAATAAATTAATGACCCACCTACTATGGAGGCTATTCGAAATTGTGGGTTACTCAAGCATTTAATAGTTCCTGGGATGAAATCCTATATACGTCTCCTAGAGTACATCATCGATATGTGGGACCCTGACCAACAACATTTCATGGTTGGGACCCAAACACTGACTATTGATATAGATGACATATACTTTCTGATTGCGTTGTCTCATAGAGGGAGACAAGTGGTTCCATCTGGCCCACATGGTGGTGATTCTACCTTAGACGACTTGATTAATAGGTAATGTTTGTTAGGGATGCAGTCCCAAGCGGGGAGGCTCCCTATCAAACGGATAGTGGATTGTCCTTTGAGGATAGCGGTTTATACCGTTGGGAAAGTTGTTGGGACCAGATATTCCCATTTGACCACCAGGGCACACATGCTATATGCCATAGAGTGTATGGAACCCATAGTATTCAACTGGTGTGAAGGTATGCTAGTCAGAGTAAAGGACCAGTTGAAAAAGTGCAGAAGGGGACATCTCAAGCAGCCTGGTTATGGATCACTGATAGTATCCTTCATCCTAGAGAGGGTACCTCATATGAGACATCAGGTATCCATGAGAAAGTTAGATAATAAGGATCCTAGGATGCTCATATGGGTTTATGTCATGGCCTGTCATGGTGGTGGGGGTTCCAAGGTTGTTTACGGATAATTCTTCTTTCACTGGTTGACAAACCTATTACTTATGATAGAAGACTATGCCTACGAGGGATTAGACTTTCATGAGGATCCAAACCTTCAACTACCAGAGGGAGAGGAGTGGGATGATTGAGGTAAGAAAGATGCTCTCAATTATTTTTTTATTTGTTTATTTTTATGATTTTTATTTAGTAATGCTGATATATGTGAAAATCATTTGTGCAGCCATTGGACCTGCTCATCCAGCTAGAGCATTTCCTATTGAGAGGCGAGTAACAGTTAGAGATATGGTGGTTCGCCACATTGAGGTGGACAAGGAGCCCAGAGAGATTGAGGAGAACCTAAAATGTTTGACTGTAGGTGTTACCACTGGAATTGAACCAAAGGTTGTGGAAGGCTTTCTCCCAAGTAACAGCAGAACCACTTTTGAAGAAAGAACTGGCCTTCTACCCTTATAAGAGGGATCTCTCACCAAATATTAACAATGCCAGATATGTACAAGTGAAAATATGAATTGTTTGAAAGGATGGTTGAAATAGTACATAGAACCATTGGGCGATGGAGTCAAGAAGTGTAACAGAAATGAACAAAACTTATGTAGGTGATTTCAACACAAAGGCAAGATAGACATTCAATCACATTCAAATTATAATTGTCTGGTGGAAAAGAAGAACATGAACAAACCATCAACACAGAGCATTGGAAAATGAATTTTGTATTAACTTTAGAAGAAAGATTTAGTGGTTATCCGAAACAAGAGATGTAGCATAGCATGTATGAATTCCAAACTACTATACACTTATTTCATAGATGAAAGAAAACATAATGGGAGAGATAAACTGGAAAACATTCACATGAGAAAGGAAGTAGTAGACTGTAACACAACCAACACATCAATCCCTATGTAAAACGCTGATTTTGGCTCTGCAACTTTATTGAAAACTCTTGAAAACACACACTGCAAAATTACATTGGTTCCATCCCTTTATCCTTCTCTAGGAGATATATTTATAGTATTTTAGGACTTCCCAATCTGATGTTCGGGAATCAAAATTTGTTACAACTAAAAAGCAACTTCTAACAAACTCTAATGTGATACATCGGCCACGATTTACATAAAAACTGAAAAATGAAATATGGACTGCAAGAGAAAATATGTGCAAGAGTCTTCTATGTTTCCATCCAGTAGGTGATAGCTGTACAAAGTTCTGGGAGATGTCACCATTGGAGGGGTGTGTCCACGGAGAAAATTTCCTGCATACTGTCATTTCCACCTATATGGTTGTGTCTTAAACTTATTTGACCCATATCGTTGAATTGAACTCCATTAGTCAGGACCAGGAAAAGTTACGACCACCATGTCTAACACCTACACTTGGAGTTCCATAGTTTCTTGATACGAGGTCTCGAGTGCTTTCGAACAGGTGGCTCTAAAATCAAACAACAGTTCAAATACACTAGCCAACCTATCAAAATCAGTCCTGCCTGACAATGATTGTTGCATTTCTCAAAAATTGTTGATGTCTGATTGACAACAAACCAAACGTTCTAGATACTTCTTTTGAGACAATAAGGGTCCCTTCTCTTCCTATAAGAAAGGAATTCCTCTGTCTACAAGTGGTTTGAATAACCGGATAACCTCCTTGACCTTGTGATCAATAATATCTATTTTTTCATGTATAGTGTCCAACATCCTTTGTTTAGCAACTACCTTTCTAGCCCCAAAGATGACAACAATTTTTTTTTGGATATCGTACCGATTGGCTAGATCATCCAACAAGGCGCTTAGGAAATAAATGGCATTTTCTACTATTACTATAGGTATTTTCTGCACTTCCCCTAATACCGTCGAAACCTTTCTCTTGGCCTATATCAGAGTGTTTTCTTGGTCTGCAATGAAGTCTATATAATTTCGGAACTTGTCATCCTCTGCAATGATTTGATCCCAAATCAAATGTCTAGCCCCTTGCAAGGCCAATTTATCGATCACCTGCTAGCTTAACTTGGAATTTTGTTGTGTCAATTCTTGACATTTCTCTTCTATCTTTCTGTTTTCTTGTATCTCCTTTCCCTTTCCTCTTCTTGTTCCTTAATCTGCTACTTTAACTTAGTAAGCTCTGTATCTTGAGGGCTATTTGGGACATTGCTCTAGAAAGAGAACCGGTGTCTACTTCTCTAGCTACACTTATAGGCTAAATTGCAATATCTACACATTTTTCCTGAAGCTCTTTTTCCTTTATCACTAGTGTGGCCTTTAATTGTTTTTTGGCTCTCCTTCAAAAGCTAGATATCTACTTTGCACTGCCTTTCCTTCTCTTTGAGCTTTAGTAGCTTGGATTTGTAATTGATAAGCTCAATGTTCAATGTCTCTTTCTCCTTTTCACAATCATCCAAGTCATCTATCTGAACGAGCTGGGTAGAAGGTATTTTCAACTTTTTTTTTAGTATATAGATCTCTTTCTCTTTGTCGTTTAGCAATTTCTGAGCCAAAAATCCCTTAGATGTTGGTCCCTCTGTTTGTACTGTTTCATTTTGCAAATTGTTAATTTTGGCCTTGAGGGATTTGTTTTCAACTCTTACCTTCCTCAAAATATCTAGAGTTTTTGTTTTACTTGCCTCCATCTTGGATATCTGTAGTGTGGCTTTCAGTAATCTAGCATTCAAGATATTTTTGGTCTCTATGTTGAGGTGTATTATGTCAGTAGTGGGAAATTTTGCAAGGTTCACCATTAACCTTTGACACTTTGTTTCCCATTGTCAAAGATAGGATGAGGGTGTCAGTGGCGTGACCCCTCATAGTCTTTAATGCCACATTTGGGTAAGGAAACTACATTACCTCATTATACAGCTCTGATGTCTCCTTAAAAGTTTTATCAACACTTTTCCGGTAAGAATCCAGTCAGTATTCTTTACAGACATGCATGTTTGAAGTCTTCCCCTCAAATACATATTCATGGATTTGCAACTTGGCTGCTTCGGTCTCTTCTTGTTTTTGTTTTCTCTCCATGTTTTTCTTCTTAATTTACCCCTTTGTATTGCTCTTTTTAATGTGCACTAACTACTTCTCTTGTTCTATTTTTTGCTTTTTGGGCATGCTGGCAGTGTCTACCTCTTCAGTCTCCATAGGATCTGGAAATCCTCTTTTCATTGAACTCCTTGAATAACTGACCAATGATGATACATTCCCAGCTATTGCAACTACTTTTGATAATTCCCTTTGGGAGAAAGTTACCCATGGTAGGGGTGAGATAGAGCTTTGTTCTATGCTGGTAAACATCATGGTAGGATTAGGTAAATCATCCCATTTTTCTGCTTCCCTGATCCTGGGTATTTCAGTGTGCTCAAAATTCTTGCACTTGTGTGCCTTCCTCCTCTTGCAAATTATTTGATGTGGGTCATAATTCACAACTTGTTCTAGATAAAATCCCATGTCCTTGAGTAAGTTTCCAACCATTGGAGAAGAATCTCTGCTCCTAACTATGTATGGTCCCACTTCCCAGGGGAAAATCAAATTTGAGCTCTTCTTATAGTTCAAAAAGTTTTCTTCCTCAACAGTGAATATTTTCCTGATTAATTCCAGGGAGAAAACCCTGGTAGTTAGAAACGCTGTCAGAATGTAGGGTTGATGCACAAAGTCATACAATCTTATGATTGTTCAGAATTCTATGAGGAACCAATCTCCTATCATCTTGCTATGAGACAATTGCAGTACTTGCCTCATCTCAGGAAACACCCTAGGTGGATTTTATTGAAAGAAAAGGTCGTACCCTTCAGCCATCATATGTTTCATGAATTTATAGTAGTCCGTATCCATATCACTAGTGATCTCTAACTCAGGCACTTGTAGGTCTTCTACGTTATAAACTATAAACATTCTCAACAAAAAGGATTGGAATCTGAATACTTTGGTGCCGTGGAAATTTTCTAACTAAGAACGAATGTTCTCGGCTAGGAATTCATAAAACTTAATACAATGGGACTGATAATATTGCCCTAGAAATTTAGGCTCAGTAGGACAAATACTCAAGACGAACAATAGAATCAACAATGACTTTGTGATGTAACCATTGGTATCTAGACCTAAAAACTGACTGGCTAGGGATATACACCATTGATTTTGTTCATTAAATTGCCTAAGGTCATTGGGGTAAGATAGGCTGATGAATTCACCATTAGGTTTTGAACAGGACTTCAAGAAGGATTGTCTATTTTCGTCGGTAGACTCTCTAAAGAAATTTTTGGGATATATGGAAAAATCGTCTAGGATGTGAAGGATTTTACGGATGACGAGAGCCTGGACTGAATAAAGGATTTTGCATTTTGACCTATTCATAATGACTCCCTTAGCGACAGAGAAATTTTCTGCACACCACTCAAGAAACTCAAGGCAATGGGGGGTTTGGTCAATAGAGAAAAAATGGAAAAAAGATTTTTAAAAACCACAGGTAGAGCTACCTTGGTCCTTAAGGACTTCCAATTTACCCCTAGCATCTTCAATGGTTCCCCCCATTAGAATGGTATCGAAAATATCGGCATTCTCATCTATGAGACTTTCCTATGCCCTCCGACATGCAACCTCTGGTTCTGCATTATCTCTCACATATACCACTTCTACTTCTCCTACTGTTTCCAGTTTAAAATAGCACTGAGGGAGTATTAGGGTCCTACCTTGCTTTTCTAGCACAGTCTTTAGGTCTGTTCATACTGGCACTCTATATGCAGTCGGGGTGTTCAATGATTTCGAGGCTTTGGAAAAGACAAAACCCTTCCAACTCCACGTAGACCCTTTTATATATTTCTATACTGCGTAATCTCTGTGCCCTTTCCATGCATTTTGCACCATGGATATTTCTCCGTGTGATCTGATCCTTTGATATGTGAGGTCCTTTATGCCAAATTCTTGCTCACCCTATGCATGTGTAGCTTAATCTAGGAAGATTGACATCCGTCGTCGATCTCCAACATCCTTTCATTGAGGTTGTTTACATCCAAAAACTTTAACCTTCTACCTAATATTTCCTTGCTAGCCTAGTGAGTGACTTTACCTCCCGGTATGCTCCTTATCCATTGATCAAGATCGAATTTTCTTCACGACCGTCGATCTGAGGGGGGCTTACTATTTTTCACGATTTGAGATCCTAACCCTATTCGCACTAGTTCAGATTGTGAAATAAACCATGACCATAGATCTATCTCCGCCCTTGTAGTGACCATTGAACTTTGCGGCCAGTACCACTTTTCATGATTTGAAATCATGACTATATCCTTGCTATTCTGGGATGTGAAATTCTTTATGGTCTTGGATCTACTTGTACTCCTATCTCTATCGTCTATCGTCTCCACTCTTTAACCTATTTCTGGATTTGGAAAAGTGGCTTTGGCCAAGCATGTTCGCTGTACGAAATGCTTTGGTGCTGTCAATCTATCTTTAGATTAATCTCAACCTTCTATTATGGCTCCCATTTAAATCATTTAGTGCATCCGACATCCCTGCTTTACCCTGCATCTATGATCCATGAAATGCCTCTCCATCGCCAATCTTTATCATTTCTAATTGAGGCCGCTGATTTACATTGTCCTTTACCTCATTTCCACTGCCTCCTATCCTAGAGTCTAAATGCCATCTCACAGATGCCCTCAGCACCCCTGCAAACTCTGGGGATGCCTTCCCAACACTTCTTCGATAGTGTCATTTCCCCACATATTTCTCATACTCAAAAAATTGAATATGGTGCTAACAACTAGGTCCACAAGGGATTCTATCCTCCCAACGAGGTAGCAAAGAACCCGTAGACTAGTCGTCGAATCCATTGGTGACATCCTCTTATTTTACTTTCTGAAAGAAAAAATAATTGAAAAATGGTTACCTCTTCTAATCTTAGGGCCTTCTCCATGGGCTTCAAATCTTCTAATTCACCCTCTGTACTGACTAAAACATAAAGCATATTTACACTATGATACATGGACCTTAGTCCCTTTACTCCAGGTAATGTTTTAGGAACCTCCCATTCACTGGGCCTCACTCGTACTATGACCCATCTAGATACCACATAATGAAAGCATTGTCTCCTCTAAGTGCCGCAATAAGGTATGGACCCACCCATAAGTGGTCGAATTTTCCATGTTTGCCTTTGCCTTCATGCAGGGCATCCCATTTTAACACCATGTCATCAACCCAAAAAATGTCCTCCTTTATTCTCCTGTCAAAGGTATTCTTCTCCTGATGTATTTGGACCTTATCATAAGCTTTGTCTATCGTTTCATTTAGTTCAATAATCTAGTTGATCCTTCTTTGAATGGGATTAGGCTCATCTAACGGGTTGTGCAAGAATTTAGTAACTTGAACCCCTAGAGATCTAGGAAAAATTACCTCGACTCCATATACCAATTGAAATGGTGACATACCGATAGCACTCTTTGTGTGGATTCTCTCAGCCCACAAGGCATATTTCAACTTTGTGTGCCAATCTCGTTTTTCCTCCAACATCTTCTTAATAGTCCTCACCAAAATTTTGTTAGAGGATTCTTCCATTCCATTTCCCTGTGGGTAATAAGGAGTAGAGTGATTTAGGCTTATATGATATTTATAGCAAAAATTAATCATCTTCTTGGACTTAAACACAGGTGCATTGTCCATCATGATTCACTTAGGGAAGCCAAATCTCACCAGAATATTGTTTTCTATGAAATACATTATCACTTCTTCTGTAGCTCTTCTAGTGGGTATGGCTTCAATCCACTTTGTGAAATAATCCGTAGTTGTTAGAATCCACCTATGCTTCCCTGAGGATTTTGGATTTATCTCTCTGATGAAATCCAATCCCCATTGCTGGAAAGGTGCTTCTACTGATATAGGGTTGAGGGGAAGTGAAACCACTTCCCTTTTTCCTTCAAAAATATAGCACTGATGGCATTTATTCCTCTCCTTATATACATCTGAGAATAACGAAGGCCAATAGAATCCTACCCTCAGAATTTTATTCGCGGTTACCTTCCAGGAATGGTGCCCTCCATAATCTCCTTCATGGAACTCTTTCGTTATATGTTGAGCTTCATTCTCCAAAAGACAATTCAAGAGTATTCCCCTAGGGTCTTTCCAATAAAGATACTATTCTATGATACAAAATTTCGCAGTCTTCAGCTTCACAAACCTAGCTCTATTTTTGCTTAACCCTGCAGGAGGTTGTAAATTTTGCAATACAAAAACAATATCAACATACTAGGGAGATGTAGAAAAATTAGGATTCACCTGTTGTTCTACATCCAACTGATTAGATTGACCAGCTAAGAAATTCAGCTGCAGAGAATCACAATGGGAATATGTCATGATTTTAGCTAATCCTTTCCCCTTGATCAATTTTGTGGGCTTAATTTCTATGTCATACTCTAGAAGCACTACAACGCATTTAGCTCTTTTCCCTTCCGGATCTGTCTATGTAAGTATCCTTTTCACCACGCTGCTAGGTACATATGCAATTATATGGGAATGGAGGATGTAAATTATCAAATACTTTAACGCCTTAACCAAATAATAAGATTTTTTTTCAATTATATCATATTTCAATTCTCCATCTCTCAATATTTTACTGAAAAATGCTATAGACTGCTCTTCTCCCTGATCATTTTTCTGCAACAAAACTACTCCCACAATATGCTTCGAAGCATATGAGAACACCAAAAAATATTTCTCAAAGTCTGGACTGACCAGCACAAAAGATTCTGAAATGCATTGTTTATATCTTTGAAATATTTCTTAGCTTCCACCATCCATTTGATTTCATGATCTTTCCTCATCATATAGGTGATGTCCACCAAGATTTTGGCAAATCTAGGAATGAATATTCTCAAGAAATTTACCTAACCGATGAAAGACTGTATTTCCTTCTTACTTCTTGGTTCCTCCAGCTTCAATATGTCCTTTACCCTGTCTAGATCAATCATGATTCCTTCCTTCAAAGTAATATGCCCCAACAACTTTCCTTCTTCTCGAGAAAAAATTGACTTTATAGGATTTAATGAGATGCCATACTTCCTCCACTTAATGAAAACCCTTTCTAAATACTTGATATGATCTTTGACCAACCAGGAATATACAGTAATTTCATCCATGTAGATCAACAAAAACTTGTCCCTTATTTCATTCACAAAGGCAATATCCATGGCATGTTGGAAAGTGGCTTGAGCATTCATTAATATGAATGGCATCTTTGCGTACATGAAGGTACCCCAAGGAATGGTGAAAGAAGGTTTTTCCTGGTCTTCAGGAAGCACCTTCACCTGATTGTAACCAGAGAACCCATCCATAGTGGATATTATTTCTGAGCCCACCACCGTTTGTGGGAGTTGGTCCATCTTCGACAATGGGTAATTGTCCTTCAAAGAAACTCTATTCAAGTTTCTGAAGTATACACATGGCCTTATATCCCCATTCTTCTTCCTAATAGGAACCAAATTGGATACCCATTTTGAAAACCTCAGAGTCACAATAATTTTCGCATCAAACAACTTTTTTATCTCCTTTTCAATGATAGGTAATAGCTTTGGATTGATCCTCCTGAGCTTCTTCTTGAATGGTTTCTCTCCAGTCTTAATCAGGATAGTATCTTGTATGATGGAAGTGTCATACTGTTCGAGGTCATCATAAGTCCATGCAAACACATTTGTGTATTTCTTCATCATGTTCACATACCCTTCCTTTTCTTTAGCGGGTAGTTTCTTGGACAACTTTATAATTTTTGGGTTACCTTCAGTGCCAATATTTTTATCTTCTACAGCATCTTCAGCAGGCTCGACCTTCAGATCTCTGGAGACATCATTTTGGTCAAAAAGAGACTCTAAGGTGATCAAACCTATGGGGATATGATTACTTTTTAACTGGACTATATCCTTACCTCCCAAAGAGTCTTTCAGTTTCCCTTCTCCGTTGGTCTCCTCCACCTTCTAGCAGCATCTAAGAAATTCGCAGAGTTAGCATCATCCTAATCTATGCAGGTGTTTACAAACTCCCGAGACAATTCCAAAAATATTTTGATCTGCATATCATCTTCGAAAAACTGCCAATATTTGGTGTTATGTAGTATGGAGGGCCTATTCACAATATCTACTTTGTATTTTCTCTTACCCATGGTAGGAGTCTCAAACTTCCCGACTGCATTTGCCAGAGAGTCCACCACTATATTCTCATACCTAGGAATCACTTGGAATTTATGTTTGGTGAAATAATTCTGAACATGTCCCATACCTCATTTCGGTAAGCTCTCATTCTTGGATGCCGAGTCTGGTAGCTGTCATTCACCTGATTCACCACAAATTCCAAATCTCCAAATATTTGGACCATTTTATCTCCCAAATGCTTTAATGCATGTAGACCTAGCAACAGAGCCTCATACTCTACTACATTATTAGTGCACTCAAAAACCAACTTATAAGAATAAGTTTTAGTATCTCTATTGTGGAAGATTATGTACAAACCTGCACCAACACCTACTTTATCCACCGAGCCATCGAAATACATATTCCATAGTTCTTCATCTTTCTACTTTCTTTTTGAAGCTTCCAGTTCACTTGTCTCTTCTTTATCCCTTTTACCTTTCTGTGGCACAATAGGTTTTGAGTTACAATGAGATATATCGTTGAAAAAGATAGACAACCCTAGGTCTGTATCGACAACATAAACATGATGGATATCAGGATGAGCCTGGATGCTCACAACATAAGGTAATATTTTCTTATTGTACAACCTTTTGTTTTCATTTCGAATAGAAATTGTTGTGTAAGACATATCCATTTGCAACATAACCTTTAGCTTTGAAGTACAAGACCTCGACAGCAAAATACCAAACTTGGGAGGAATATTGTCCACAACAACATCCATGACCATAGTTTTAGATGGTAATTTATTTAGAGATACCACCATGTCTTTGATCAAACCCAGACATTTAGCCCTTTTAGAATCAAAGGAATAGAAGTCTTTATATGGCCTAGTAATCTCTAACCCCAGACTTTCCACCACTCCCTTTGGCATCAGATTATGTGAGGCTCCCGAGTCCAACATAGCATTGTGCAACACCATGTCATGTAAATTTAAACTCATGTAAAAGCGTGGTACTTCCTCATCTTCATTGTCCACATTATCAATCTTAGATCCCAAGCTAATAGTAGGATTGTCTTCAGTCGGTTCTAAAATATCTAGGTGGGATTCTCCTTGATTCACAATCATTTTTTGTTATAGTGTCCCTGTATTCCTTATTCCTCAATAATTCATTGAAAGGGATTGAAATATTCAACTTAGCCAATTCACTTTGGAGGTTAAACATGGAAGAGGTTTCTCCTAGCTCCACAGGTACTGTTTGCTCCAACTCCTTCACATTACTAGTTCTTTTTCCCACTTCTTTGGATACAATAGTCTCCTTTGGTTTCTCATTCCCTTTTTCTAGGCTGGTCTGACTACTAGAAGGATGATTTGGATTTAACCCCCCTTTGTTTATAGCAATGTATCTACTTCTTAATTTGATCTTTCTGACATCATCTATAGCATGCATATACCCCTTATGATATTGCTCTAATTCCTTTGTCAGGGCATTATCATCTACTTGTGCAAACATATTATGTTCCTCTTCAATCAAATAGATTTCGAAGTCTAAATCGCCGAAATGATGAATCTGACTTCGATAGATTTTGCATCGTCTTCGGATGCTACATAGTTTTCATGGAAAGGAGGTCTAATTCACTGATCTTCTTGGTTCCTTGGATTCCTCATATCCCTTTGTCCATTCGGTTGGAGTCAAGGACGAATCAGTCTCCTAAAATTGGGATTTCTAATCTGAGGTTCATTCTACTCTCGGTTTACTATATTAGCTTCCATCGTTAGCCGGTCCATTAACTTCTCCATAGTTTTGTGCATCATTTCAAACTTTACATCACTAGATGAAGAAGTATAAGAGGTGGGGTGTATTTCTTCTTTACCTTTCCTCTTGTCAACATCCGCTCTCGATTTTATTTTTCCACATGCCATCGTATTGGCCTCTACTTCTAGGGCATCAGTGAACATGGAAAGAAGGGTGGTTGATTTCCTTTCTCTTAATAATAAAGCAATACCATTATCAAATGCATCAGCATAATGAAGCTTAGCGACCCCGGGTGAAGGTTTGATGTCAGTAGGCATCGAGTTATAGGCTCTCATAAACCTGCTACAAAACTCATGGATAGACTCAAGACCCCCTTTCTTGAGATTGTTATACTGGGATAGGACTTGCAATGGGCTTTGTTTATCGTCCCATATTTCTATAAATACAGTTTGAAAACCAGCAAAACTAAGAATAGAACTAGGTGGAAAATATTTGTACCATTTCTTGGCTTCCCCAGACAAACTCTATGTGAATAGCCTCATCTTGATGTCTTCATAATCCACTTCCTCCAGGTTTATGAAGTCATCAGACTTACCCACATGGTATTTTTCCGAGACATTCCCTTCCCCATCTTATAGCACAATTTTTTGGGCATAGTTTAAGGGGAGGTCGTGCAGAACTATAGGTAGGGCTAATGGAGAAAATCTAGCAGCAACCATTGGGTTTGGTCGATTAGGAGCAAGTTGGGGCTTAGGAAACTTGGTGTTCTAAAAAATAGGGACTGTCTTCTCAGCTTTGACCGAGAACTCAAGGTTTAGCCATAAAGAATCAATAAGATAGGATTCCAGTATACTAAGGCTAACCTCAACTTTCTTTAGGTCAGATTCAGATTTTGATTTGGTCAGTAATATTTCAGCTTTAGTCCCCCATTCAGATTTCGTTATGTCACACAAATATTGAGATGATGATGTACCAAACAATGGAAAATACATTTTCTCTTTATTTATATTCCTAAGTATTCTTTCTATATTTTCCACACTTTGCAAAGTTTCAGGATTAGGATTACCTCTCATATGGATCCTTCTGGAAGCTAGGATATCTTGTGCAATACTAGTCAGAGTGAGTGTGGAGTTGCTAGGGAAAATCTTCAGCCTTCTTGTGAATACATAAATTTTTGTTCACCCCCAGAAATATCTTTCTTGAAATTGTGCAGTCCCTATCGTTCTCCCAAGGATTATCTTTAACTCATCCCTGGAAACGACGCTAGTTTGTTAGCACTGGAATTGAACCAAAGGTTGTAGAAGGTTCTCTCCTAGGTAAGAGTAGAACCACTTTTGAAGAGAGAACTATCCTTATGCTCTTTCGAGAGGGATCTCTCACCCAATATTAACAATGCCAGATATGTACACATGAAAATATGAATTGTTTGAAAGGATGGTTGAAATGGGACATAGAACCATTGGACGATGGAGTCAAGAAGTGTAACAACAATTAATAGAACTTATGCAGGCGATTTCAACACAAAGGCAAGATAGCCATTCAATCATAGTCAAATAATAATTGTCTGGTGGAAAAGAAGAACATGAAAAAACCATCAACACAGAGTAGTGGAAAATGAATTATGTATTAACTTTAGAAGAAAGCTTTAGTGGTTATCTAAAACAACAAACGGAGCATAGCATGTATGAATTCCAAACTGTTATACACTTTTTTCAGACATGAAAGAAAACATAATGGGAGAGATAAACTGGAAAACATTCACATGATAAAGGAAGTAACAGACTATAACACAAACATCACATGAATCCCTGTGTAAAATGTTGACTTTGGCTCTGCAACTTTATTAAAAACTCTTGAAAACACACACTGCAAAATTACATCGGTTCCAACCCTTTCTCCTTCTCTAGGAGATATATTTATAGTACTTTGGGACTTCCCAATATGATGTTCAGGAATCAAAATTTGTTACAACTGAAAAACAACTTCTAGAAAACTCTAATGTGACACATCGGCCATGATTTACATAAAAACTTAAAAATGAAATATGGACTACGAGATAAAATATGTGCAAGAGTCTTCTATGTTTCCATCCGGTAGGTGATAACTATACAAATTTCTAGGAGAGGTCAGCATTGGAGGGGTGTGTCCACATAGAAAATGTTCTGCATACTATCATTGCCACTTCTATGGTTGCGTATTAAACTTGTTGAACCCATATTGCTGAATTGATTTCCATTGGTCAGGACGGGGAAAAGTTGCCACTGCCATGTCTAATGCCTACACTTTGAGTTCCATAGTTTCTAGATACGAGGTCTCGGGTGCTTTGGCACAGGTATCTCTAAAATCAAACAACAGTTCAAATTCACTGGCCAGCCTATCAAAAATGGCCTTTCCTGACAATGATTGTTGCATGTCTCGAAACTTGCTGTTGTCTCATCAGTAATGAACCAAATGCTCTAGATACTCCTTTTGAGACAATAAGGGTCCCTTCTCTTCCGAGAAGAAATGACTCCCTCTGTCTACTAGTGGTTTGAATAATCAGATAAAATCCTTGACCTTGTGCTCAATAATATCTATTTTGGCTTGTACAATGTCCAACATCCTGTGTTTAGTAACTAACTTTCTAGCCCCAAAGATGACAGCAACTCTATTTTAGATATTGTACTGATCAGCCAGATCATCCGACAAGGTGCTTAGGCAAGCAATGGCATTTCCTACTATTACTATAGGTATTTTTTGCACTGCCCCTAATACCGTCAAAACATTTCTCTTGGCCTCTATCAAAGCATTTTCCTGGTCTGCAATGAAATCTATATAAGTTCAAAACATGTCATCCTCTGCAATGATTTGATCCCAAATCAAATGTCTAGCCCCTTGCAAGGCCAATTTACCGATTACCTACTAGCTTAACTTGGCATTTTGTTGTGTCAATTCTTGACATTTCTCTTCTATATTTCCCTTTTCTTGTATCTCCTTTCCTTTTTCCTCTTCTAGTTCCTTAATATGTTTCTTTAACTTATTAAGCTCTGTATCTTTCAGGCCTATTTGGGACATTTCTCTAGAAAGAGAACTGGTGTCTACTTGTCCATCTACACTTATGGGCTGAATTGCAATCTCTGCACATGTTTCCTGAAGCTCTTTTTCCTTTATCGCTAGTGTGGCCATTGATTATTTTTCGCTCTCCTTCAGAAGCTAGATATCTACTTCCCACTACCTTTCCTTCTCTTCGAGATTTAGCAGCTTGGCTTTGCAATCAGTAAGCTCAGTGTTCAATGTCTCTTTCTCTTTTTTAAAATAAACCAACTCATCTGTCTGAACGAGCTGAGTAGAAGGGATTTTCAACTTCTTTTTTAGTATCTAGATCTCTTTCTCTTTCTTGTTTAGCAATTTCTGAGCCAAAACTGCCTTAGATGCTAGTCCCTCTATTTGTACTACTTGATTTTGCAAATTGTTAATTTGGGCCTTGAGGGATTTGTTTTCGACAGTTACCTTCTGTTGAGGCATGGAAATTCAGAGGATACAATAGTAAGGAATTCTCCCTAGTCAACGTTCCCAACTAGCCCATGACTATTTGGTATGTGGAATCCATCTGGTTTGCGGTCCGGCTATCGTAGGTCAAGTAACAAAAATAAAGGGTTTTACCAGTTGCGGCCCAGTCCACCATGTATACGTTTTGTATTTTTTACTTTAAGTATGATATGCAAGTGCATATCTAACATGCAGCTTGATAAAGAATACGAGCGGTCACAATGTGATGCGCAGGTTCTTACCTCTCGTCTTAGACTCGCTCGCATCTAAATCACAGACAATTGAAAACAAGACTAACCTCGCTGTCCTTAGGGAGCAAGATTATCAATTAATGAGTAATTCATTACTGCTCATATGTTAAGATAAATCACAGATAGGTACTCTTAGAAACAAAACACATAAACATGAATAGAGATATGCACAACAAGATAGCTCGTCATATATTAAAACATTCATTACTCATAGTGGAAATCATCACAAAATAAACCAGAGAACATTCATACAAGAACATAGGTTCAGAAAGTTAGAACAATCTCACAGTTAATGAAACACAGCTAAAAACAAAATAGTTCCCCTTCAACATTGTTCATTTCACCACATTTGAACATTTCACACAACACTTTCTCAAACAAGCAAAATTGTAATTTTTATTATTGTAAAATGAAATAGTTCCTCTTACAACAAGTATTTCACAAGTCTCACTAGGAGAAAGCCACTTTCCCTATATATTTTGTATATTTATAGAAGAACCAGCTCCAAACCTTTCGGTTTCCCCCCAACCGTTTTAATCTCATAGTTTTGTCATTTTGTGAATGCTCATAATTGAACGTTACATTTCAAATAAAGACTTTTATAAAAAATGGGAATAGCTAGGTAACTGACGAACTGCCCAATCCTGGGCCTTTGCTCTTTAATGATTACGCTCTACCATTCCTCAGTTCCTCTTCAGACCCTTATTATTTTCTTTTCCTCGAGCAACAACTCTACTACCTTATGCTTTAACAGGCTTTGTCCTCCAGCTGCATCGTCTTCGTCGCACTAATCTTCAAAGGGATCTGAGAAAATCTCCTATGTCTATCTGCAATCAAATGAAAACTCATCATTTATCCTGACTATATTCAATAAACATAAACCATACTACCAATAAAATGAGTACTGAAAGAAAAGAAAACAAGAGCTGGGTTTTCACGTGAAAAATTCAACCTGATAAAATAAGGAACATAGATCATTTACAAAATCAATTATGAGCTCATAACAATCGGTGGGAAAATGATTAAGAAACAGGCATATAAAAACCCCCATCGGCGAATCGGAACACTTGACATCGGTCAGTTAGTGAGCTATGAAGCCACAATGGTGGCTAACCTATAGTCTAGGGATTCCATAACACAAAGCAAAAAAAGGCAGGATAAAACATTGGGGGTTAGATCTACTGAAGCATCGGATAGTTAGTGCGCTACATAGCCGCAATGGCGAAAGTTATTCGGTCAAGAAAATATGCAAATTAGTCAACATCGGAGAAAAATAGAATAGGACATCAGTGAAAGGAAAAGAAATCCGATGGGAAGTTAGTCTACTCCGGAGCCGCAACAGTGAATCTCAATCAGCCCTTGACCTCCAATCAGAGTCACAAAACCTTCCGAAACATCGCAAAGTGAGAATTTTTTTTAACAATAAAACGCGGGATTCGCAAAAGGATTTAATCATCGGTGCAATTTCTTTTTGACCTCCGAAAAAGCGGCAACTAAAGATCCCATTTCAAACCTCGGCCAAACCTTGGCAATGATAAAACAACATGAAACCTGCTAAGTTCTACAGTCCAAAGCATTCGTAGACCCAAACGAATTCCCTAAAAGCAAGAAAAAATGGCCTCAAACAATCCAAACGTGTAGTAGAGTGGGAACAAATGGTCTTCAACAAAATCAACAAGGAGGGTCCAAAATTTTAGAAATTTGGGAAAAGTTGCAGCTACAACAATTGGCGGCTCACTCGTGTCTTAGAATAATCAACCCATAGTTAGCTACCTTAGACATTAATTAATCCAATTTTTATCTTATTTGCCTAGTTTCCATATTCCACCTTATGCAAGTTGTCCTCCACACATCCAAAGTGGTCAAAATTGCTAAATTTGAGTCATGGAGCACTTGCGAAACCACTTGGAATCAAATCTACTTTATTCCTGGCCTTCCTAGTGCATGTCTACTTTTTCTGCTTTATTGCCTGCTTTTTCTGAGTTTTAAGGCAATTGGGAAAGTTTGACTAGGTGAAGTTAACTTGTTTTTGTCCTCATCATCCTCCACTCTTTTTTCCTATTAAAAGCATGTATGAGTTTTCCTTCCACCATCTATTAGCTTGCCTAATTGGTTTTTCCAATTCGTGAGCTCCTAGACCGATTTGGAAACTGCTTTATGCACCTATGGGGGATTTGCTTAGATTTAGTAAGCCTGCTTTTGACCAAATTCGAATGGCATCCTTATGCATTAAAATATCTCATGTAATTATTTATTGTGGTAGCCTATGACTTCATAGGGTTGGATATTGTAGACTTATTCAATACAAATTAGTGTTCTGCTCCATATTCAGTCTCCTTTGTGAGTAATTTGCATGTGTAATTGGCAATTGTTGTGAGTGTAATTGTTCTAACACCTGGGTTCAATTTCCACATGGTATTAGAGCCTTTGTAGATCGATTTCTATCCTTCCAATTTGTATTGTAGGATTGACATCATTGACTGGGAGCATTCTGTTGACTGAAGGGACAATTTTTGAGCCATGGATCAATCTCAGAAGAACATCTTGACTCCATTTAGCTTCTTTGAATGTAAAGCAGAGATGGAGATACTGTTGAGAGTGAAATCCCTCTACAAAGTGACTATGGAAATAGAAGCAGAGCCCAATGCAGCTGCAGAGAAAATTAAATGGTGCAACAGGAGGGATGAGGCCTATGGTCTCCTGTGTCTGAGCATATCCAGAGACCTCCTTTTCCATCTTGATGGATTAACATCACCAAATGAAGTATGGGAGAATATTTTTTATCTTTTTGGTAATACAGATGAGATGAGGGGACATCAAATTGAAAATGAATTGATCTCCCTGAGTCCCAATAGCTTTGAATCCCTGCAACTCTATTTTTCCAACTTCAAAGCCCTTGTTTTGCAGCTAAAACAATGTGGGATCAAAAAGAAGGATGACAAAATGGTTTTGGCCATACTCTCAAAGCTTTACCTTAACTATTCAGTGTTTGTATCGACCTTCTATGCCACAAAGTTGATAGCTCGAGCTTGGAAAATGCCTAGCCTTGCAGATTTCATGGAATCTCTCACACAAGAACAAGATAAAATAGTGATCATGGGCACCATCAAACCTTCCGAAGAACAAGCTCTAGTTGCTGGAGATTCAAGGGTGGATTCAAAAGGAAAGAAGAAAGCTAAGAAGCCACCTGAGCAAAAGAGAGACAAGAACAAGTCTCTAGAGGAGCCTCAAGGTTCCAAGAAGAACCCCCAGAAGAAGAAGAGCAAAGGAGAAATGAGAAAGTGCACATACTGCAGTAAGGGAAATCATCCTGAAAGATCCTACATGAAGAAGCAAATTGACATGATAACCCAACTCCTGGAGAATAATGGCATCTCCATTCCTGACAGCTCAAAGAAGAGAGAAGGAGGATCAAATTCAGAAGACAGCGAGAGAGTTCATGCATTGGTTGCTGGCACATCAAGCTCACCTAGTTTCATCATTGATTATGGAGCTTCAAGACATATGGTTTCGACCAAGGAGGTAGTCACCTCACTTGACATGTCGAAAGGTCCACCAATAGTACTGGGAGATGACTCTCTCACTGAAATTTTGGGAAAAGGGAGGATTGATCTTGACCATGGTGAGTTCAGCAATGTATTGTATATTCCAGGTCTTACCTCTAACCTCTTATCAGTGTATCAGATGACCCACACAGGGTCTCCAAAGAAGGTCATATTCTCCCCTGAAAAAGTTGAGATCACAGAGATCTCAATTGGTAAAGTCATTGCAAAAGGAGTTGCAAATCACACTTTGAAGGTATACATGTTCTCACAATTCCTACCCTACTCAAACCCCTCTGCTCTTCTGATTCATGCTAATGAGGCAAGCAATATTTGGCATGAAATATTTGGCCACCTCAATTACAAGTATCTTTCTGATCTTAGTGAAAAAGAAATGGTCATAGGGTTACCAAAGATTAAGTTTTCCAAAGGAGTCTATCAAGGTTGCATATTAGGAAAACACCCAGAGCATAAATTTGAGAAAGCTAGTCATGAGAGAACCTTTGCACCTCTTGAGTTGATCCACAGTGATGTTGCTGGCCCATTTCCTAATATGTCAATGAGTCAGGTCATATATGCATTGACATTCATAGATGACTTTTCCAGGTATTGCTGGGTTTACTTCCTGAAACACAAGTCTGAAGTTTATGGCCTCTTCAAAGTCTTTAAGGCTTTGGTTGAAAACCATTCTGGGAGGAAACTCAAGGTCCTCAGATATGAAAATGGTGGTGAGTATGTCAAGTCTGAGTTCATTCAATATTGTGCATATGCAGGTATTCAGATGCATCATTCTATCCCTTACACACCACAACAAAATGGTGTTGCTGAGAGGAAGAATAGATCACTGAAAGAGATGGCAACATGCATGATGGAGGCTAAGACTTTGCCACCAAATTTTTGGGATGAAGCTATAAAATGTGCAGCCTATATCTAGAATAGGGTGCCTCATAAACAACTTGATGGTATGACTCCTTTCGAAGCATGGAGTGGGAACAAGCCAGATGTGACCCATTTTAGGATTTTTGGCTCAAGGGCTTGGGCTAGAATTCCAACAGAAAAGAGGAAGGCTTTGTAGCCCCAAATACAAGAGTGTATATTTTTTGGGTAATTTGAATATTCAAAAGGGTACAAGCTGATCAATTTGAGCACAAACAAAGCCTTCATTGAAAGGTGTGTTCAGTTTCAAGAAGAACCCCTAGCAGCAGTACAAGTTGGAGAATCCTCTTCACCACCAGAACCTCTGAATGTAAGTGAAGAGATATTTGAACATGCTGATTCTTATATGTATGATAATGATGATTTAATTGTATATCCTAATAGTCCTACAAGACCAAAATGGGCAGAAAATACCATTCATGTAGCTGGAGAACTAGCTGGAAATCCTAATGATCCTAGGAGGACTAGATCTTAGTTTGAGAGTGCTATGTGCATGAAAGATCCTATGTTTGCAGAGAAATGATATCTGATGGTTGAATTAGACCCACATACATATGAATATGCAGAAAATGATCCAATATGGAAAACATCCATGAAATAAGAGTTCATCTCACTCCAAAAGAACAACACTTGGGAGCTGGTTGATCTTCCCCCAGGGAGGAAGCTAGTTCAGTGTAAGTGGGTTTACAAAACCAAATTTGATGCTAATGGTTCACCTATAAAGTACAAGGCCATATTGGTAGTCAAGGGCTACTCACAGGTACATGGCATAGACTACAATGAGACCTTTGCACCAGTGGCAAAGATGGACTCCATCAGGCTAGCCTTAGCCATTGCAGCTTCAAAGCAGTGGGAGGTATACCACATGGATGTGAAGTGTGATTTCCTAAATGGAGATCTCACTGAATAAATTTACATGCAGCAGCCTCAATGATTTTCTACTAACCCATCTCTTGTGTGCAGGCTAAAGAAGTCATTGTATGGGCTTAAGCAAGCCCCCAGGGCTTGGTATGCCAAGATTGATAGCTTTCTGCTATCACTGAATTTTGTTCGATGCAAGTCAGATCCAAATGTCTATTTGAACCTGATTCATGGTCCATTAATGATCATTTTTTTGTATTTTTATGACGTTTTCATTACAGGAAGCTCAAAGGATGAAATTGCTTCCTTGAAGGATGCAATGAACCATGCCTTCTCAATGACTGATTTGGGATTATTGAGCCAATTCTTGGGGCTCAAGATTGCTCAAACCAAAGAAGGAATCAAAGTACATCAGTCCAAGTATTCCTTGGATTTGCTGAATAAATTCAATATGAAGGATTGCAAGCCAAGTAAGACTCCTTTCCTTTCAGGAGTTAAGCTTGAAGAAGCTGATTCTTCACCTATGGTAAACAATACACTGTATAGGCAATTGATTGGATGTTTGTTGTATCTTACACATACTCGACCTGATATTTCTTATGCAGTAAGTGTGGCTTCAAGATACATGGATCAGCCTCATGAGATCCATTGGAGAGCAGCCAAAAGGATCCTTAACTTTGTTCAGGGAACAAGGACTCATGGGATCTTCTATAAAGCTAAATCTGATCTTGATTTGATTAGGTTTACTGACAGTGATTGGGCAGGTGACAACATAGATCAAAATTCAACATCAGGATATGTGTTCATGCTTGCTGAAGGGCCAATCAGCTGGTCAAGCAAGAAACAGAGTGCCATTGCACTCTCATCTACAGAAGTAGAGTACAGAGGAGTTGTAAATGCAACAACTCAATGTTTATGGTTGCAGGGGTTACTTGGTGAGTGTGGCTTCGAATTAGAATACTCAACTACTATCTATTGTGATAATCATAGTACCATTCAAATCTGCAATGATCTAGTTCAGAGACAGAGAACCAAACACATTGAGATCCATATGCACTACATCAGACAGCTTGTGCATGATGGCACCATTCACCTACTCTTCTGTTCATCTTCAGAACAAGTAGCAGATATCTTCACCGAAGTTTTTTTTGAGAAGAAATTCAACAATCTCAAATCATTGCTGGGGATTGCTGATCATGCTATGAAGCATGAGTGATGACAAGATTTTCAAATTTTGTTTTACAATCCATGTTTAAGGGAGGATTTTTCCCACTGGGTTTTTTCC
>LPNX010011651.1:113253-194333 GCA_001517045.1 Pseudotsuga menziesii | reverse complement strand
TGGATTCCTTGTAAAATCCTGCCATAATGACAGGTGCAGACTGCAACATCTCAGTATTGAGCATTCATGGAAATTTATTTGTGCATCCAGGCTCTGTCAACATGTATGGGCTTATTACACAAGGACCCCACTCCATCAAAAATATAGTATGGTAGAGGTAGGCCAGTTCTTCTTCATATCCAGTTATTAGTATTACTTGTTTTATATGTATTAGAAGTAGCATTTTTCTTAGATTTACAGTCACCAAGATTATTTTTTCCTTGAATTGGTATGTCTTCTCCAGAGCTGTTACACATTTCAGCTTGGAAACACATAATGGCACTGCTCTTTTCATGGCTTCGTATCTAGAACGCAGACCTTATACCTCACCAAAGAGATGTTTCTTCCTTTCTTATGGGATTCTCTTTGAAAAAGTATCCTTTGCACACCTTAAGAAGTTACACATTGAAAATAATAGTGGCAAGCATGTCCAGATCCATCTGTAGCTTCTTTCCTCCATTATGCTGAATTATTTTTGCATGACCCCATCTCAAATGAGTATTGAAGAACACTAGACTTGAGAATTTACAGTTTATGCTCATAAGCATGTCATCTGTTTCAACCTTTCCAATGTATCAGTTTATTGCAACTTGTATACGTTATCATGTACAATTCATCTTGTTTTCATGTACACAAAGATTACAATACAGCCGTCGGATTTTTGGTCAAAATTTAGTAGTGAGAGTTGCTCTTATCTTTCCTCCATAAATTGCAATCAGGATTTTATCGATAGCTTGGATATGCCAGCTTTTATTACACCTTGTACCAAATGTGTTTCAGGGCCATGCCAAATGCATTTGTATGTTCATGTATGTGGTAGGCCTCCTTAGAGCATGTTTCCTATATCTACCATTTGACGCAACATGAATATATGTATAACCAAATAGTGTTATTTTGTCTACCACTTCACTAGGCATTATTATTTTTTCTTTTCACACCTAGGTGATTTTACAGATAATTACTACAGTTTCTTTTGCTCACCACACAACTTGAAACAATGACATTAAAATTTAATTCAAACTCTCCGATGCATTTCCCTACAGTTACCTTGAAGAGAAAAATTAACAACACTAGAGATTAGAATTTGTTATTTTCTGAAAGTCTCTTTTACCAGCTTTTTAATGAGACATATCGAAACTTAGGCAAACCCACATTCCTAATAAGAACTTCACATTCTTATATTAAATCTCAACTTGATGGTTTTTTCACTTCTTTTAGGTTTTTGCTTCATCTATTATGATGATTGTTGGTGGTTTCTTACTGAACCTCTTCCTCCCCACCTGTTGGCCATTGTTCCATTCAACTTCTTTGGTTCAGTCTTCATTTGAATTGCTACCACCAACATTATTCCAAGTCCATCAAGGACCTTGCATCTAGCTAAGAAATGTTTTTTCTCTATCATTTGAACTGGATTATTGTTGTAGTCATATTGGACTCACTACTAATTTCACAATTTCCTTTGAATTGAATTCCATTTGTTAGCACATGAAGAATGCATGATAATTCCATTTTGCTGCTGATAAAGTAGACCGTGTTCATTTCTCTGGGCTGCTCTTGGACTGTTCACTTAGGCATCATTCTTATGGGGTTGATAAACCTTATTTTTGAATGTGCATACCCTCTCCTAATAGGCCATGACTATGGGATGGACTATTCTCGCTGAGATGTGAATGTGTTGTCTCTATTCTATAGATAGTGGTTAATTTTGAAGCTGTAGTAGGTACAGGTTTTGTAGATGGTAGGTATAATGGCGTTATATGTACTTCTTGGCAGATTTAAGAAATATTCCCCAAGTTTATCTTTAGTTTGTAGCACTATTTAGTTTGTAGGCATCTTCTATTAGTAACCATTCATGAGTTCTTCTCTTACCATCCCATTGTTGAACAAAATTACCTCATCAATGAATAACAAAATTTATGTAGCAACACACACATCCTCAATTGGATTCTACAACTATTTCTTAAACACATCCCTTATTCTTTGTCCATATCAATTTTAGGTTATTAGGTATGCATCAATGCATTATGTTGTTCTCTAAGACTCTTTTGCGGACCACTTTAATAGATTGCGTAACTGTTTACGATATTTTGTTTCCTAAGGACGATATATTTTTGTGCTTATTAGTGTGTTTGAAAAATTAAATTGGATTTTAATCTTGAATGTATTTGGATCTTATTGTCTTTTATTAGAATTACAAATGATCAAATCTATGTGTTAATATTGCTCCTCTTCCCGATTCTTAAAGGGTGCTAGCTCAATGGAAGAGCACCTGTTTTACAAGCAGGAGGTTGGTGGTTCGATTCCTCCATGCCCTAATGATATTGGAATGTATTTATAAAGGTAAAAAATGTAGTAGTGCAATATGGATGCAATATTAGATGCAACACTAAATGCAAAACAAGATGTAAAAGTGGACGTCACACCAAACACAAAAGTGGATGCAAAAGTCGACCTTATGTTAGACACAAATATGGACACAAAAATGGATGTCACACAACGCAAAATTGGATGCAAAAAGAGACTCAACACTAGACACAATTAATGACTCAAAACTAGACGCAATACTAGGTCCAAAACTAAACGCAACCGTAGATGCAAAAATGGACTCCTAACTAGACGTAAAATTGGACATTAAATTGAGCACAAAATATGGTGTATCGATGGACATAAAACTAGGTGTAACACCAGGTGCAAAGATGGAAGGAACATTTGGCGCAAACAAAAACTTAAAATGAGACACAATATTGGATGCAAGATGGGACAAAACATTGAATGTAAAACTAGACGTAATATTGAATGCAAGATGGGATGCAACATTGGACACAAAACTAGATGCAATATTAGATACAAACATGGCTGCAAAACTAGGCTTAACATTAGGTGCAACACTGGGTGCAACATTGGGCTCAAACATAGATGCAAAAAAAGACATCAACCGGGATGCAACGCCAGGTGCAAACCTAGATGCAAAATACGACGTAAAACGAGATGAAACATTAGGCACAAACATGGATACAAAAACAGATGTAAAACAAGATACAAAATTAGATGCAAATGGGGATGCAACATTATAAGTAAAATTGGATGCAAAACTAGACGCAACATTGGGCCGAAAATTGGATGCAATCCTAGATGCAGAATTGGACACATAATTTTATGCAAAACATGGTGCAAAATTGGGTGCAAGACTCGATGAAAAACTAGGAGCAAAATAAGATGCAAAACTGGATGCAAAACTGAGCGTGAAACTGGGTGCAAACAAGGATGTAACAAATGACGCAAAAAAAGATGCAATAGAAGTTGCAAAATTGGGCGGAAATAAAGGCGTAACAAAAGATGCAAAAAATTGGGCGCAAAAATGGATGCAAAAATGGATGTTAAAAATGATGGAAAAAAAGATGCAATAGATGGCGTTTTACGAAAATGTACAATAGTGCCAAGTTTAGCGCCAGATTGTTCATCACAATTGGGAAAAAATTACATTAAAATCCGGCGCTAAATTCGACGCTAAATCCAGTTTTTGTTGTAGTGAAACTTAATGAAATGCAGCTATCCTATAATTGCAACAAGGCTGTAATTATTAGTTAATTCACTATTCATACCATAGAAGAATGCCATCTTTCATTATATCAAAGAGATAATTTGTCATAGGATCAATTGGAAGGTATCTTTTCATCACTGGATCATCTCTAATGTAGTTGTTGATATGAGCAACAAATGCCACCTTCTCAGATTCACTAATTGTGTGAAGCAAGGTTGTTGTGGCATTCTTTAGAAATGCAGATTTGTTCTTGGAACCACCTAATTTTGTATTTTATTGTGTCTACAAACTAAGATTACAATTCAGGAAATTCTCTTGACCTATTATTCAAAGCAAGATAAATTCAATTCAACATACAGAGCAAAGAAGGAAAATAACTTAATCATCCATGAGTCTCGTCTCCATACAAGCTTTTCCCATAAATATAATTAGAATGTCAAAATTCACCTCTTGATTTGGTGTCAATAGAGTACCACGGGAACTTCCCCTCATTGGCTATTGTATCAAACCTGTCAATTACATACCTCTGGTACTCTTACATGATGTGCCCTCCACATTAACTTCAACCTTCCTGCAAAATTTGGGATTGTGAATTTTGGAGTTTCTCACAAAACCCACCTTTTTCCACATGGTAAATGGATATTGATAATTCTGTAGATTCCATACACCATAATTCCCTAGTCCCAACTGCAAGATTGATCTTTCATACCCCAAAATAGTTTCTGTTAAAAGTTGTTGTTTTGAGCCTCATAGCCTCCACATTGCTGTTCGTTGAAGTGAACCAAAACATGAAAATGAGAGAATTAGAGCCAGCTGATAACATGAGAAGAGATTTGTGCTAGACCTCTCAAGGCTGACAAATTGTTTTGAATTGTAAGATGGTTTGCTTAGGGCGTCAGAGGGGGCTATCTGCATTAAGCCCACATGCACAGAACTCTCTAGGACCTGCTGCACCTTGATCCATCTTAGGACTTGAAAGAAACATGAGAGACATGTTGAGAAACTCTGAAGTCCAAAAACATTTTGGTTAATTTCATTTACTTTACTTGAAAAGAGAAGAAGAGAGAGATAATGAAGTATAACGCTTATTTACTAATTTTGAATGAACTGATAAGAAGAGGCAGGTAGGAATTGAAGGATAGAATGGATAGAACAACATACACAAATCACAAAAATATCAAACTTTATTTGGGCATCCCCTCCTTGAATGAACCCATAAAAACAGAAAAAGAGCAGTGCATAATAATTGTATTAAAATCTTAGATACAGATTGATGAAACCAAATATAATGAATCCAAGACCTAAAATACATAAAATCTAAGGAAATAGGAGCAAAATCTCTTGTCTATGAAGGGGAAAATAGAAAGATTAATGGCACCCACCTAAACATAAAATAAAGATTGGGTGCACTTCTCAACATACCTTCTAATGGAAGCAATCACACGGTCTGCAATCTCCTGTCCAAACAAATTAGGCAAATAACTGAGATCGTTTTCAATCCCTATACTTTTAATCTACTCATCTCTCGCCAAAATCATCATCTTCTCCTCCTCGTCCACCTCACGCCACCCACCAAAACATTGGCCATAAGATTCCACAGCTCTTCACATCTGGTCTTCAGTTTACGTTGAGACAAAGATGAAGGGATTGGCTCCATGATTCATATATTGTAGTTGTTTAAGTGTACGATATGAAGGGAACAAGGGAAAAAATGGGGGTATCGAAAACTTTAAAAACCCAAAAGAGCAGGAAGGAAGCAACAAGATTTTAAGAAAAATAAACCTTATTCCAAAAACTATTTACCAGCTATAAGAGGTTTTTTACATAAAACCGATAACCACATCATGAAATAATTAGGAAATAACCTGAAAAGTAAGAATTTAGTTCTAAAAAGCACATGCCATTTATGCATTTTGACCAGACATTGCAAATGCTTTAAGCAGGCCTTGAGCCACATGTGTCTCTTTTGGTACTCGACCTATACCTCGAGGTTTTGATTCATGCATCCTCACTTTCACCCTTAATATCTAGCTAAGAAAGTTTTTGTTAGCAAAAATATTGGGAACATAATATATTTCCATTATAAATATTGGTGTTTGTTTGCAGAAACACAATTATCTCCTTACATATGTGAAATTTGGCTTAGGGGATTTCATGTATCCCAGTTAATTATCCATATTCTAGGCCACAAGACAAATCCTTTCTCCACCATTACCCATGCTTTCACTGCTTCTTACCAACTCAAAAAATGCTCTTTTGGTTGCACCAAGGTTGCAGAGGTGGTCTTTGTAATATCTAAACAGTTATGCAGGAGAGTTTTGGTAGTACTGGTAAAATGAAAACAAGATGAGAAAAGTTCTAATCCAACATTTTTCAACAATGTTAGGTTGAAATGGCCATTACGATATTTTTTCTAGATGGTAACAACATTTTCTGCAATAAATAGAGGATATGTTTTGTAGGTGAGGTTGAGAGGATTGAGTTGATTTTCTTTTAGCATGGAGAGGAAAATATATTAATTTTGGAAGAGACATGAAAGTTTGAGGTATATATTAATACTGGGAGAGACAACTATAGTGAATGTCATCGAATACTGCACAATTTCTCTTAAAGCTGGAAGCCAATATTAAAAGCCATGTTAATGAGTTGTTCCAGTTTTAATTGTTGGATAAAACTCTGTTGACAACAACAATTATGAATAGCTTGCACAATTAAACTCTCAAAACATATAGCAATTCAAACCAACAATAAATCTTCTTAAATATTATATAAACCACAAGTGACCAAACGGTTGCATTAAGAAAAGAATAATGTAGTACTAAATACACCACACTGAACTCATATTTTGGAACAAAAATACCCAAATACACCATAGAATCTAGTTATATTTGAAAAAAGATACCAAATTATTAAACAGAAACACAAATATTGGACAAAAATACCCAAATCATTAAATAGAAGATGCACACATGCAGTTTTATTTAATCTTGTGTACACACTAATTTTTCCCAGATCAACATTGGATTAGATGGAGGAGAGCCTTTGTATGCCTATGGAAAGTATTTCAGGAGAGTTGGAAAGCCTTTGCATGGCTATGGAGGGTGTGTGGGGGGAATTGGAGGCCAGAAATGGGCGACCCAAGAGTTAAGCAACAATCCATCTGTTGTGGGCATCCTTGTGCAAGTAGCATGTAATGAAGCTCCGGAAATGGGTAGACCCTGTTGGGGGCAGGGACGGGGATCCGCATAATAGATTGCGCAAATTAGCGCCAGCCAGTCTGCTTTATAGCAGGCTTCCAAAAATGGGAAATGCCCAATGCCCAATATAGCACTCTAGCAGACTCAACCCCAAGTTCCAAATATCGCTAGCGTACTCACCGTAGTGTCCACCATAGGTTTTGGGATAAAAGAATAAGAAGGGGACTCGGGTTAGTATTCATATTTATGGAGGAAAGTTGAATAGTACCTTTCTTCTGCAGCTGCCGATGGAGCAACCGTATAGTTAAATTGTAAGATAGGTTTTGCAGAAGGGTCAACTCTTTGAGATATCTCAATTGAAACGCATTGGCATCATCTAAAGTACCTTTCAATTTCAACGTCTGCAAATGGTGGAGCTTCGATACTCCCACGGGAAATCACTGCAAAGCTTCCTAGCTCTTCACATTCGGATATAGCATAAATTTATGCTTCCCTATTCCATAATGAAGCTTTGCTAGCTTAGAACAATGACTAACATCTAGAAACTGGAGGTGCCTCAAACCACTCGAGAACTCAGGCATCGTCTCTATATTTGTCCGAGACAGATTCAAAAAATTTAAATGATTTAATTTTTGTATAGATTTGGGCACTGAGTTGATAGCAGTCTAAGTTAAATCTAACAGTCTGATATGTGTCAGATTGTTAAAAAAGCTTGCAGATATTCATGTAAGAACGAAATTTTGGCAATTCTTGATGGGGTTTAACAAGCATTTAATTTGTTTGACAGACTAAAAAAAAACAGTAACAAAAAAAAAATAGTTGAAAGAAGATTCAACAATTTACCTCAAAGTAAGATATTCAAGAACAACTATGAGATAAATTAAAGCGTCCCCTCCAACTTTCTCTGCATACTTTCCAGCCTTAAGAAATCTGGTAATACGACCCCCTGGTAATTGAAGACTGACCTTGGAGATTCAAGAGACTAACTTCTTTCCCTCAACAAACTTCCTACTACCAGCCATCAGACTGTTTACTTATATGTAACTCCTTTCTCAAAATCAAATAGATCAAGGCACACGGATCATATTTTCTCACTGTTGAATCTTTGAGTTTTGAACAAAGAGTCTTTACCTTACATTGGGGTTCATTGAAGGACGGGGGACCAACTAAGACCAGTGAACAATTCAGGGCATTAAACCAGTGGGCATTTCAATGCATGAGGACACATGCCAGCAAGTTAGGGGACATGCGGCATAGAGCCGAACACTAGCGACCAATGGATATTCAAGTGGACACCTGATAAAGCAGCGGATTATGCAGAATCCACGCGGTGGAATATGGTTGGGAGGAGGGACGACGACATCTACAGTGTTTGAGAACCAAAGTTCAGAGAAAAACGCCTAACGACGTAAATATGATGTGATGGTGTGGAAATTTCTGTTATTAATATATTATTAAAACTTACTTTTTAATTAAAATATATTAAGTATTAATACTTATGGTTATGATTATAATTTTTATAATAATATTATTATTATTTTTATAATATATTTAAATTAATAAATATTAAAAATATATAATTAATTATTAAAAATTAAATTTTAAAAAAAAACTAAAAATAATATTTATATTACTATTTTAATTTAAAAAAATCAAAATTTCAAGCTATACTCTCATCACTCATCGATGTATCCTGTACTCTCATCGCTCATCGATGTAGCTTGTAGCAGCACGAGTCAAGGAGCTAGTCGCAGCTACATCGTCCACTGTACGCCGCGATTCACGGCCACAGGTGAGTTATGGATGAGTCTTGGTACTCATGACTTGATTCTTGAGCTGGAGTATTATTCGGAAACGATCTGAAGCTATTGCCTATGATAGGTGCCTGGGATAGTCTGCGATCTGAAAGCAAAATCTTAATTTATTATTCAGCAATAGAGTTCTCTCTGTGATCTGAAGCTTTTCTCTACGATCTCAGCAAGTCATCTTTGTTGGCGATCTGAAGTTCTGATCTGAAGGGTTTGGATCTCTCCAAATTTATGAGTGGAGTATTGAACGTGGAGTTCTCTTTGTGGCGATCTGAAGCTAGGTTGGTGATCTGAGAATATTCTGTGATCTGAAGCTAGTTTGGCGAGCTCTGCGATCTGAAGCTAGGTTGACGATCTCTAGGTTGGCGATCTGAGAATATTCTTTGATTTGAAGATAGGTTGGCAAGCTCTATGATCTCAACAAGGATACATTTGAAGCTTCGGAAGATCTCATCAATTCATCTTTATTGGCGATCTGAAGTTCTGCGATCTAACTATTTGAATCTCTTGCTTGTGATAGGTGCCTGGGATAGTGAAGCTCTGCTGCAATCTGAAAGCAAAATTATTCGGCAATGGAGTTCTCTTTGTGATCTGAAGCTTTTCTCTGTGATCTCAACAAGTCATCTTTGTTGGCGATATGAAGTTCTATGATCTATATCTATGATCAAAAGGGTTTGGATCTTTGCAAATTTTATTTATGAGTGGAGTATCAATTGTGGAGTTCTCTCTGTGATCTGAAGCTTTTCCATTTGTCGACGATCTGAAGCTTTTTCCTATGGTAATTCTACGATTTGAAGCTCTGCTATGATTTGAAAGTTCTGTGATAGTTTTTGAAGGGGTTTGGCGATCTCTGCGATCTCTTGAAATTGCGATCTCTCTGAAGGGTGGGTTTAGTGATCTTTTCTATCTCTGTGGTGCACATTATTAGAACTGTGGTGTCATGCTCTATTGAACTGCGGTGACTTCTATCTGAGGAGCTAAGGGTTGGAAGGCGATCTGGAACGGTTGTATCAGGTGCACACATTCTTTATCTGATATATATATATATATTTCTTTTTGTTCACAAGTATGAGTAATTCACTGCATCTACCAAAGATTGTCCAAGGTAGACCTAGCACAGTTTCTCTAAATAGTCTTTATGAGTATATCGAGTCTTTAGAGAAGCGTAGAGAAGAAAGAGAAGTTAAGTTACAAACTGAGTTAGAATCCATGCTGGAAAATAAATTTACCTCTTTTGAAGACAAGATCCAAAAGAAAATAGAAAATAAAATAAAACTACTGGAGAATAAAATGGAGGCAATGGAGATTAGATTAGAGGTAATAGAAAAACAAAGCCAAGATAAAAACGAAACATCCCAACAAGGAGATGCTGAAACCTTAGAAAGTCTTAGAATGAAGGACATGATTAAAGAACTAGAAGCAAAAGTTAATAACAGTCTAAACCTAAATAGTGTGGCAGGTAACTTAGACATCAAACCCATTAAAGAGGAAATGAAAAAATTGATAGAATTAGACCATGAGCGTAACAAAAGGGCCTTGAACCTTATAATCTTCGGTTTGAAAGAGGAGGTAGATGAGGATACATTAGCCATAGCCCAGACAAAATTACACAATAGATTACAAATTGAAACAACATGTCTCACAGAAGCAACAAGTTTGGGGAAATTAATTGAGAATAAAGGAAGGTTGATCCGGATAAAGGTGAGCTCTACAGACCATAAGTATGACATACTTAGAAAAACCTCAAGTCTAAAAGGAATGGGAATATTTATCAATGAATATCTTATTCCAGAAGATCAAGCAGAATTAAGAAAGGAGGTTCAAAAGGTAAAAGAATCTAGGAAGGAAGGAAAATGGGCAATAATAAAAAATAGAAAAGCCGTTATTAGAGATACAAACCAAAAAGATAGTAATAAATAGCAATTCAACATGCTCCGGATTCTTTCTTGGAACTGTCAGGGATTTGCTTGGAACAAAGGCCCCAATCTAAGTTGGATCTTGAATGATGTTGATATTATATTGTTAGTTGAAACTTGAGAGCATGAAGAATCTAAGGTTCCTAACATAGATGGCTTTGTACTTTGGTCAATCTGGAACAAACGATCCTATCGTAGAGGCATTGGTGGTATAGCTTGTTACATTAGGAAGAACATCACCCCCAATGCTAGGCTTTACAAAAAAGACCCTTGTAACCAGTATATTTGGATAGCGATTCCTGACATTAATGATAAAAAAGCCTACATAGAAATCTATTATTTTGCTCCTATTAATTCTAACTTTTATAAGAAAAACAATTTAGATAAAAATTGTCCTTACAATGGTTTAGAGAATGATATTTCTAGCCTAAGGAATGAAGGTAATATCCTCTTAATGGGTGATTTTAATGCTCGTACTTCAAGCAACCAAGCTATTCCTCTAAGAAATTATTCCAACCCTAATCCTCTTTGGTTAAATGAAGGTATAACTCTAGCTAGCAAGTACGATAGAAGCTCTGAAGATCTAGGGAAAAATTTATTTGGGTCTAAGCTAGTCAAGCTCTGTAGTGCTCAAGATATCATAATTTGCAACGGTCTAAAGAAGTGGTCCAATTCTAGCCAAATGACTTGTATCCACGGGCTTGGTAGCAGCGTGGTAGACTATGTTATTTCTGATATCCCTTTATACAATGAAATAATGAATTTTAACATCCTAAAGGACCATGAGCCTGACTCAGATCACAGACCTTTAATTGTAACTCTCAATTTTTTCATGCATAAAGATCCCATAGAGGATAATCCTTATAGCCAAAAGAACTTGATATTTGATAGAAATAAAAATGATCTTTTTTCTAAATGATTTAAGAATTCATTTGCTTCCATTATCAAGTATAGACAACATAGAAGACCTCTATCATAATTTTACTACAACACTCTCGCATTCTATTAACAAGTTCTCAATTGAAGTCTCAAGTAATAAACGAAATAGAAAAACCAACCCTTGGTATGATAAAGATTGTAAGAGTGCAAGGAGAGAAATTAAGGAAGCTCTTGATGAGTCTCTTAAAAGTGAAAAGGAAAAATATACAAAGCCTTAACTAAAAGAAAAAAATGCAGTATATTCATAAAAGACAAGAAAATCTCTTACACCTCTCTAAGGTGGCTCCTAAGAAATTCTAGAGGCAAATTCTAACTAGAAAAACTAAATATAATAATAGAATTTCTCTACACAACTAGAATTCCTATCTTAAAAAGCTTTATAATTCCCCAAATGTCATAGACAACTTTGAAACCCTGCTCACAACATTAGAAGTTTTCTCTTTAGAAGACATAGATTTTGGGTGGTTAAGCGTCTGGAAAATGGAAAAGCTAAGGACATTGAAGGTTACTAGGAAGAAATATTAAAAACTGGAGGTCCTGTCCTCATCCCTCACATCCACAAGCTTTTCAATCAAGCAGTCAAGTAAGGGTTCCCTAAACCTTGGACTCAGAGACTCATTATCCCTATTTTTAAAAGTGGGGATACAAATAACCCCTCTAATTATTGGACAATTATGATTAGCCCCCTCTTAGCAAAGTTATATGGTATTATTTTGGAAAAGAAGATCAGCAAATGGCTTGAAAGTGAAGGTAAGAGGGATAAAGGCCAAGCGAGTTTTAGAAGGCAACACTCAACAATGAACCACCTCGTCACCCGTAGGATCATTGTGGATGAATGTCGTAATGATAAATCCAATCTCTTTTGTTTCTTTGTGGACTTTAGAAAGGATTTTGATAGAGTAACTAGACATAACCTTTGGAATAGATTAGAGGAGCTAAAGGTTCCTTTCGAGTTGAGAGCTGCCGCAATAAGATTATACGAGAATGCAATTGCCAATTTTAAGAGCAAAGAAGGGTGGTCAAGAGATATTAAGTGCAATATCGGAGTTAAACAAGGTTTCCCCTTCTCCCCTACCCTATTTGGAATTTACATCGATAAGCTAGAAGGTTGTTTAGAAGAAGCAGGTTGTGTTGGCACGTTTTTAGCTGGGATAGTCATCATCCTTCTTCTCTATGCTGACGATATTGTTCTTCTGGAAAGAGATCTATCCGATATTGATAAGCAACTATGAATTTTTAAGGATTTCTGCTCTACCATGGGTATGACTGTCAACAGTGACAAAACAAAAGTTATGATTATCAAATCCAGGAAGGACACTTACATTAATTTTGTGTATGACAATAGAAACTTGGAGGGAGTGTCTTCTTACAAATACCTAGGAATTGATATTCATCACAAGTTCAACTGGAACTATAGTATTGAGAAAAGGATTAATGGAGGGTGGAAAGCTTATTTTGGTCTTGAAAATAATTGTAAAGCAACAAACCTTCTGATGTGGGATAAAAAGAAGCTCCTATTTGAAACTTTAGTCACTCTTGTTATCTTGTATGGTTGTGAGGTTTGGGGTTGCAACATCTCTAGAGAATCCTGGAGGAATATTGAGCAAATCCAGAAGCATTTTATAACGTATAAACTCAAAATTAAAAGCAATACTTCTTATCCTATTCTCGTTATAGAAGTGGGTCTTCCCCCTATCAAGAGCCTATCTATGACTAAGCTCATGTTGTACAAACACAAAATCAATAACATGGGAGACCATAGACTTCCAAAGATAGCTTTTAATTCCATCCAAAACCACCTAAGGCTCAAGCGAGGTTGGTATAAAGATACCAGGGCCTGGTTAAACCACTGGGAGATCGACGAAATTGTTGCATTGCAAAATATTAATAACATTAAAAATATTGTTACTTCTAAGTTTAAAGAGAAGTTGTGGTGTGAGAAAGATTTACAGGCTAAAATAAAATTAAGATATTATAAGGAGGTCATCAACCTTACTCTGGAAGATCAAAAGTATCTCTCTATTTTAACCAGTTTAAAGAAAAAAATTAATATAGCCAAGATAAGAACGAACTCTCATGCGCTCCATAGTGAAATAGGTTGTTGGATAGTTCATAAAACACCATGGGTGGAAAGGATCTGTCGTCTTCATGAGAATAGGAACATTGAAGATGAAAACCACTTTCTATTAGAGTGCCCTGCGTACACCCACATTAGATCTCAGTTTCCTAATATTTGTTGCAATACCGACCTTCCTAGCCTTTTAACTTGTCAAAATTATAGTGAGCTCGGGACGCTTCTCACCAAGCTCTTTGAGCATAGGAATACAATTTTAAAATAAACTAATTAATTTGTTTGCTTGGGTTCTATAGACCAAAGTTTGGTCTCAGTGGACGTTAACCATCATCATCATCATCATCATCAACCAACCTAAGTTCCTTCTATTCTAATAAGATTCTAAGACGGATATAGGTTTATTTACAAATTTAATGCACCTATATTGTAGCCAATGTCTTATATCAAGATGCCTTGAATTTAAGTTTTAAGTTTATGTATGGCATAATCAAGGTTTTAAAAGATGGATTTTTCCGAGTGATTAATTTTTCTACTACAAATTTCAAGTCATAGTAAATTATTTAAAAAATAAAAATAATATTTTAAATTATCTTTAAATTAAAACATTAAAAAAAGCTAGAGATTACTACAAATTTTAAGTCATAATAAATTATTTAAAAAATAAAAAAAATTATTTTAAATTATCTTTAAACTAAAACATTAAAAAAAACTTAAGATTAGATGAATAGACCATTGTTAAACATAACCATCTATTGTAAATATTGATGTACTATTTGATGCAATCACACTATCTTGCTCTTTAATGCAGATTCATATATCAGGATTATAATGATCGGATAAGTCACATAGTGGTAGTGGAATGTCTTGCACATAACACATAGAAAAGTGAAGTCATTGATAGTCAAATCTTGCTTTGGTTGTGGGTACAACTCTTGACTCTTTTTTAGTTAAAGGAAAAGCGTAATAGTTTAATTTAATTTTGATTGTTGATTTGAAAAAGTGGACGATACCAACGAGATATTCTTATCCCTTCTGTCAAACTCCCAAACTTTCATAGTTAATATTGATTATATTACTATTAGCGACAACCTTTTCTACTAGTTTTGCTTTTAATTGTGCACAGATTATCTTGTAACCCCCTTACTCTCTGCAATTTATTGTTAAGATTATATCAAAACACATCAAACATGTTTTTATCAAAGTTTTTATCCAGAGAACAATTTGGCTTTCTAGAGGATCGACATATACAAGGTGTTGTGAGGGTTGCCCAAGAAGTATTTCATAGCATAAAGACCAAGAAGATGTAGACGATGGTGCTAAAATTTGATCTTGTCCAGGCCTACGATCGAGTGGACTGGGGTCCCTTTGAATTAAATGATTGTAGATTGGACTAGATGTGGTTTCTACAAATTGGATCTTGGCTTGTGTTTAATCTATCAGCTATGTCGTTATCATAAATGGCTCCCCTACCAATTTTTTTAGTGGAACTAGGGGGATGTAACAAGAATGCCCACTATCTCCCTTGTTATTTCTTCTCATCGTCGAAGGGCTGAGTAAACTCTTAGAGTCTAAACAGGAGAAGGGGATCATTGAAGGTGTTAGTATGACAGAAATCACAAGGATTACCCATCTATTATTTATAGATGATATTATGATTTTTGGAAAGGGAAATTCAGGGGAATGGGGGGGAGTCAATTACATTCTAGAAAAAATTTGCAGGGCATCTGGGATGTCAATCAGTGGTCATAAATCCATCGTCCTTCATCACGATATTGAGCACAATATACTTGATAGATTCAAGGATGTTTTTCCATACTTCTTAAAACCTATTGATGAAGGCACTAAGTATCTAAGATATGCATTAAAATCTAAAGGATATGGGGTACAAGAATGGTATTGGTTGGTTAAAATATTTGAAGTTGAGATTAACCATTGGTGCGTGAGGCTATCAATGGGTGGCAAATTGACCTTGATAAATTATGTATTGACTAATTTGTCGGTGTATTGGGTATCTTTGTTTAAAGTACATAAATCCATCATACAGGTTAGAAGTCGTAGGATCTTCAACTTTCTATGGTCTGGGTCTAATGAACATCTAAAATTTCATCTTGTAAGATGGGATATCATTGCCAGGCCTCACTTGTTTGGTGGATGGGGAACTAAGGACATTTATATGTTCACTGATGCACTCATGTCCAAAAGTCTCTAGAGGGATATTTTCATAGATAGCTTATGGCATAGAGTTTTGATGGCCAAGTATTTTAAGAAGTTTGATATTATTCAATGGATTAGATTGGAAAATAATCCTATTAAAGGTGTTTCTATCATATGGAATGGACTCTCTCAAGTTTTTCACATCATTAGGAATTGGCTTGCATGGGTACTCATTGATTGAAATTTGGTTAAGGTCAAAATGGATCCTATTGTTGGTGGTTCGGAACCATTTTATTTGTCGACAATTTTGGTACGAAGTCTCCATGATAATGGTGTTTTTCCCTAAGACAAACGGGCAATTTTTTGGCATGTTGCATCAGTGTTGATTGGAGGGATCTTGTAGATATTGGATTGCTAGAGGCTCATCATTCTAAATGGCTGGAATATTTAAGAGGTTTTCAAAGGGGTGGTATCATTTTCACTATGGGGTCGGATTATCTTTCCTGGACATGGGATGGTAAATATGGGACAGTCTCAGCGAATTGGCCTATGCGACGTTATGGAAGAATACACTTTCTACAAAGACATGGTTGCATCAAAATAATTAGAAATGGAAATCCTCATTAAAATGCATTTTTTTTGTATTGCTACACACAATGGGATATAAACATGGGATAATCTCGCAAAAAGAGGGTTTCATGGACCCAGTTTATATCATCTCTCTGGGAACATTGAAGAAAAATCTACACACTTTTTTACTAACTACGTTTTCATGCAAGAGGTATGGCATCATCTCCAACATTTTGTACCCATTCGTGGTGATTGGCACGGTGACTCCTTGAATACATGCATGGAGATCTAGTTGAAGTTAAATCCTTCATTGGAGATTATTCCCATTAGTACTTGTTGGGAAGTATGACGAACTATAAACATGTATGTTTTTTATAAGATCAAAACAAATGTTAAAATGACTATTCATGGAATCAAAGCACTCTGCGTTGGGGTTTGTGTGGCTAAGAACACCTTCTGTAGTAGAAGATCGGTAATATCCATTCATTTACTAGTTAGCAATGTTAGAGGTTTTTTCGAATGAGCTTCCCAATTAGATGCTTCTATGGGTGGGGATGGTGTTATGCTTTGAATTGATGATAATATCTACTACAATTACAACTACAATTATGGACTTGGCACTATCACCAGGTCGGATTTCATGACGATATGATTGCTGTTACACAATGCTAAAAGATTAAACACTGATAATATCAGAGATTTTGGAGACTCAAAAAATGTGATTGACTAGATTATGGGGAAGAATAATCTACATGGGCTCACTTTAAATTGATGGCTCAAGAAGATAAGAATACTCAAACAACAATTTTCTGATATCTACTTTCAGCATATTTATAGAGAATACAATATGCATGTTGATAAATTACTGAAGGACACCCTTAGGAGGCCAAAAAGTGTCATGTATTGTCTTATTCAAAATGATGGTTCCCTAGTAGAAGAAGGCTGGATAAACATTTACTAGTCCATCGAGGCTATGTTCTTATTCCCACACATGATTTGGTTTTCTTACCCCCCATTCCATATCACTCAAATACCACCTATCATGGGATTTATGAGATGCTTTTTCTTTGTTATTTGTTGATTCACTGAAATAGATAGGTTTAACATATTTTTGTTCTTTATACTTTGTTATGATATGGACATGGATTCCATGAAGAATAGTTGCTGATATAACCACTCATTGGATCAGTTTCCAATATTTTGGATCATACAATACTTTATGTGGAGGCCTTTTATTGCGACATTATATTTTCAGACATTATATATCGACATATATATGATAGGGTTATTTTGTATTTTGTTTTTGTAAGATCCTGTTGGGGGAACTATGTAGGCCTATTTGATGGTATATGAGTTGGACCCTTATGATGTTTGCGTTTCCTTGGTTTGGACTAGTGGTCTATCTGGGATGTATGTACTCTTGGTTGGTCATATGGTGACTATTTATGTTTTTCTGGGGGACTATATTTCTCTATATTTGTACTCTTGTCCAAAGAAGACTTATACTTTTTAATTGAAGTATAGTTTTTCTAGTTCTGAAAAAAGATTATTTTGTAATCTGTCACACGTTTCCAATATTTTCTTACACTCACATGACAAAATTTTTTACTTCATGATCACAACTAATTTATGGAAGCCTATAACCTATATAATTGGATCAGAGAGCGAATCGCTATCTTCATTCCATCTCTCAAGGATATCCGACACCATCACTTTTGCAAAATTTGCTGATGTTTGTGGGAGGAGTAAATAGTGGAGGGTCAGTGAGTGAGCATTCTTTTATCCTTTTTGTGTAACTTAATTCTCTATGTTCTCGATATTGTTTTTCCTCCAATTTTTTATCACATATGATTTGGTGTCTTCTCTATCTAACCATATTTCTCTTTAGGTGGGATGAATCTAAATGGATTCAATGTCAGGCACAAAGTTCCAAGTTTTCTAGTCCTAATGTCATGATAGTGTATTTTTTCATGGGACCCATGTGTGAACATTGATGTGAATTAAAGTGGGTATGACTTAAAAGGAAAATTTTTATTTCAAATTTTCATGTTATTTCAAAATGTAGAAGAAAGTTTTTTCCTATTTTAAAAGCATCAAAATATTGACAATTATTTGTACATAAAGTACTTTTTATGAACCACATATAGTAGTTAGTATTTCCAAGATTGAGGTTAATCTAACACCACTTCTATCTCTACTACTGGTACCCCGCTCTACTATTGGATCCTCTCCTTAGAGACACGTCGGTGAATATTACCGCGAGACCCCTCTATTATATAATGAGATTCTGAATGGATTTTGGGCCTTTAAAATTCTTAAGAGAATTTTTAAAAGGGACTTTCAAACTATATAACCTAAAGCTTAAGCGGGAAACTAATAGGAGAGGGAATAACACAATTGTGCATGAATGTTCAACATGAATTAAAATCTCCAATTTTATTACATCGATCTATCTTTTATAGCCATCTGTAATACTCTCTGGTTTATCCCTTGGACATATTATTATTGTTGTTATGTTGGATGTAGTGGACTAAGGTTCCTGGACTATGGTTTGCACATTATTATTATTATTATTATTATGTTGAACTTATGAAATAATTAATAAAATAAAAACAACCAGACGACCGATGCCACGAAAGAGAGCATGAGGAGCCATGATGTTACGAGCAAGGGGTTGTGGAAAAGTGTTTACCTATGTGTCTTGTGCCTATGTTGATGTTGTACAACCTTCTTGTGTACTTGATGGAGCCTATTGGTTATGTGCCCTCACATGTTATGCTACTCCTTGGTTTTATTTACCTTGAGAATATTTTTTATTTGAGGATTGGAGTACCTCTCTCACCTAGTGCACCCTCATGGGTTGGATTAGTGTGCCTCTTGGTGTAGCCACTTGATGTGTAGCTCCTATTTGCTATTTTTGGAATGGAACTCTCATTATCGTGTCCCTTTCTCTCCTAATTCAAATTTCTCACGAAGGAATTCAAATTGCTTGTGTTGGAAGTCACTCTTGCGTGTTGGCTCATGTTTTTACTCTTGTGCATGTGTTTGTAACTCGGGGTTTGATTTTGAACTTGGTATGAGATACTTGTTGAGACTGTGCCCAATATGAGTTACTATGGAGACACTAGTATTTTTACTAGAGCCACTAGACTTTCCCTGGAATGGAAGTGCTACTTACCATTGGGTTGTGGTTATATTGTTGTCCTAGAGCCATTAGAATTTCGATGGAGTGAAAGTAGAGGTCATACTTGCCATTGGGTTTTGGTTGGAATGATTTATGGATAGAAATTGTGGTTGAGTGTGCACTTGCTTGTGGTATCATGGTTCTATATCAAGGGTGACCATTGCAAAGTGAGTTTTGGTTTGCACTGTGTCTATGACTGGGTGGAACGTGGCACAAACGATTTTAGTTGCGTATTTGGTAAATATAAGTGCCTTCTCTCATGTTTATTTAATTTATTTGGATCTTATGTGATTTATTTATGGATCCACATGAAATTTTTTATGAAATGCATAAGCTATTTTTGGAATAAATTTCTCATGGAATTCAGTCTATTTATGCAAGTAAATTTTGTGAAGGAATTGGAAACTACTTTTTGGGATTTTGTGCAGAAATTCTTTGAGCAAATGACTATTTGGAACCTCTTCTACATAAATGATATTTATCCCCCTGATCATTATATAATGTGTATTTTTATGGTACAATATCCTTGGAATGGTTTAAGACACTTCTTTTTAATGCATCTACCTTTTATTCGAAAACTAGTTCTTCGATTGGATTGTTTTGCATAGTTTGGAGACTTGGCACATGAAGTGTTTGTAAAAATGACTGAGTGTTATTTTTATGATTATGTATGATAAAAAAATTTAAATGTGTATTATAATGTTAGGGTAAATATTCTTTATATTGTTTCTGAAATGTCTACCGAACTTCAATATCAATATTCAATTTCTAGCTCCTTCAATGGAATTGTTTTGAGTAGATTTGTGACTTTGCATATGAAGTGTTTGATGAAATTTTAGAATGTGATATACCGATATTATGACTGATAAAACATATTATTTATATTTTTAATGGAATTTTAATGATTCTATGAGCCGTGGATTTAATTATTGTAGTGATTCGTAGAAATACTAGTCAATTCAGATGAGTAGAATTAGCTAGTTTTGTGAGTTATTTAATGGATTGTATATGGGGATAAATATACAAAAACATGACTATATGTGACCCATGATACAATTTATATGAGTTATAGTATTCATATATTTATCTTTATTTGACATTTTGAAGCTTAAATTTAAACTAGGTACATTACAATGAAAATTGATAATTAGTCGTGGATTGAAATATTTGTTTTTTTAAAACAGAATGCTACAACCATGTGTTCTATTTCTAACATGTTATTGTAATGTATATGGATACTTATTAGGTGCGAACCTTTAATTATGGATGCATTAAATTTTGGTTCAATTATTTAGGCTCAATTCCTTGCAGTGAATGTTAACTAGTTTCATTAGAATTGATGGTAAAGATCACCTTATGTGCAATTGGAATGATATTCAAATAAATATCTAATTGGATGTATGTACATGCTTAAATATGTTTTTAATGGCTATAGGATTTATTTTGGGTTTAAGAGAATGGTTACAAGTTTATTTTGTGCAAGACTAGTTGCTTATATTGGAAAAACTAGTTAACTAGTCTTGTGGACTCTCTTTCATAATTACCATGATTTATTATTGTAATTTTGGTAATTAGGCATTATTTACATGTGATTAGATGTTATTAAGACATTGGGATTGATAATTGATGCTTATTTTTAAACAATTGGATATGTGATAAGTGTCATTATTTGCACATTAAGTGTCGTAATTAACACCTTAATTACTAGTTAACTGTGAATAAGAATAATTACCCTTTAGAAGTGGTTATCATATCTGATATGGATTGTATTGAAGGTTTGAAGATACTAGATGATGTTAAGAAACTTTCCCATCCCATGGATTTCTTATTGGAATAGTTATTGAATTTATTGGTAATTAAAGTGATTTTGTCGAAATTAAATCATGAAAAATTAAATTAAATATTTGTTTGACTAATCCACTATGATGAGATTATATAATTATCCTTAAAAATATAATGATATGTCCCTGACACCCTTTCATATGCCTGGGGGACATTACAGGTGGTATCAGAGCTACGGTTGCAACACTACGCTTGTTGGGCCTATTGGTCGCTTTAAAATTGCTTGCTTGAATAAAAAGTTAAATGTTGCCCATATGAAAGTTAATTATGAAAGTGATGCTATATTTGTGAAAGACGAAAAATTATTTGTTATTTTGAATATTTGGAATATGTTTGAAAATAACCATATCCTTTTATGCATTTCCTTAGTTATTTATTTCAAAAATGGAAGACTGGTATAGTATGCTTTGTTTCTTCTTAACTATAAAATTAATTATTATTTGAAAAATAAATAAATGGAATGTTAACAAAAATTAGAATGAAAACGTTGTAGCTCACAGTTGATAATTTAACCCAAGAAGACCCTTCAATGGAAAACAATATAGGATGGAAGTTATACAGGCAACCCCTTATGGCCCTGAAGAGGAGTATGTAGGAAGGAGAGGAGTAGTTCATCCCTTGATTGGAAGCCTTGGTTAAGAAATGTAATGAAAGGATCACTCACCTTCAAGAATATATAATGAAATAATTAATATCCTTAAATACTACCTAAGACAAGAATGAAAGGAAAAGTTGAAAAACTTACTCTAGGATGGACTTTCCACCAGACAATTACAATACACCTCCCTTGAGAAAAAGAGCTAGAAGTCCCAAGGCTAGTCCAGCCAAATTTTTAGATGACCATAATAGTAGAAGGAGAAGGTATGGATATGATTAGTTGATGGGATAATTGATGGAAAAGTTAAGCAGGGTGAAGAAGTATAATCATGGTTAGTAGGAATCTGAAAGTTTTTCCAATTGCATAATTATTCATCAACCATGGAAGCAAGAATAAATATATATCATTTGTAGGGAAGAGCCTCTATTTGGTGGGAACATTTGGTTAAACTAAAATATATTGATGAAGAAAATATCGCTTGGAAAAAGTTTAAAAAGTATTTTCAAGAAGAATACCTTTCAGAGAAATGCTATGATAATACGATGGAAGAATTCTTTGAACTTAAGCTGGGAAATTTAACTATGGATGTAGACAAGAAGAGATTTCTTGAACTGTTAACTTATACAAACTATATAAAAGATTCCAAAAGTTAATATTCAAATATTTATAAGTGGACTTCCAACTCTTTACAGGGATAAGATTCAGTATGATATGCCCAAGACCCTTAAAAAAGTAATTGGGAACGCAAAAAAATATATAAGTTGGATAAGAATAAGGAACATAAGAACTTGAATGTTAAGAAGATTGTTACACGAGACCAAAGAAAGAAGGGAACCAGGCCTCCTCTCAAGAAAATTGGTAATTCTCGTAAGCAAATGGATTCAAATAAGAGACCTCATGTTAGATGTTGTAATTGTAATGAGAATCACTATGCAACGGATTGTTCACATAAGAAAGGAGACAACATTCACAACATTTAGGAAGCAACAGTAGGTGATGCTGGTAAGACTCGGAGGATTTATGTAGCTTTGGAAGCTAGGCAGGAATATCATCAATCTCACATGATATAAGTGGCAGGTAAGATTGATAATAGAACTATGTCTATTTTAATTGATTCAAGAGCTAGTAACACTTATGTTGCACCTAGTGTAGTTTTGAATTGTTCTCTTAAAAAAAGTAACCTTAAGGTAGCAGTTTTTGTATAGTTAGAAATTGGAACTAAAAGAAAAGTCACATATATAGTAAGACAATGTCCTTTGGAAATGAATGTTTTAAATACTTTAGCACATTTGAATGTTATCCCCTTAGGCTCTTACGATGTTTTAATTGGTATGGACTAGTTGACTACTCACCATGCTATCTTGGATTGTAACAATAAGACTTAGACATGTTTAGATGAGAAAGGAAACGTAGTAATAATTAAGGGAATACATAGACAAATATCTTTAAGATAGGTTACAACCTTACAGTTAAAGAAGTGTTTTAGAAAAGGGTGTCATATTTATGCAACTCACCTAGAAGAATCTAAGGAAAAGGAACCTCACTTACAGGACTACCCAGTATTACAGGAATTTGCAAATGTATTTCAAGATCAGATACTTGGAATTCCTCCTAGAAGAGATATAGACTTTATTATTGACCTAGTGCCCAATACATTTCCTTCGTCTAAAGTCCCTTATAGGGTGAATACACTTGAATTGAAAGAGTTACAGATGCATTTATAGGCCCGTTATTAAAGAAAGGTTATGTCGGTCCTAGTGTTTCACCTTGGGGAGCACCGATTTTGTTTGTAAGAAAGATGGTACAGTGAGACTTTGCATAGATGATAGGAAATTGAATAAATAAACTATCAAGAACAAGTATCCTTTATCGAGAATTTATGACTTATTTGATCAGTTAAGGGGTGCCACAGTGTTTTCAAAGATAGATCGTAGGCTGGGTTATAACCAAGTCTGAATTAAGGAAGAGGACACCGGTAAGAAAACTTTTAGAACAAGATATGGTCACTATGAGTTTATAGTTGTTCCATTTGGTTTGACAAATGTAGTAGTTGCCTTTATGTGTTTGATGATGGGATTTTTTGAAAATATTTGGACAACTTTACAATTTTTTATTGGATGACATACTAGTTTACTCTAAGATGAAGAAAGAACATGAAGAACGCTTAAGACTAGTAATGCAAGTACTAAGAGAGTTTCAACTTTATGCTAAGTTAAGTAAGTGCTCTTTTTGTAAGAACATGATTCACTACTTAGGACACATTGTAGTAGAAGAAGGAATATCATTTGACTCTGAAAATATAGAAGAAATTATGAATTGGCCAACACCTAAGAATGTGTCAGAAGTTAGATATTTTATGGGATTAACATGTTACTATTGCGGGTCTATAGAGGATTTTCAAAGATTGCAAATCAAATAACTTTTTTTATAAAATAAATATATAAAGTTTGATTGGAAATTTAAATGTGAAACAAATTTTTAGAATCTTAAAGAGATGCTTACTAGTGCACCGATTTTGAAAACTGTGAATCCAAATGAAAATTTCGTGGTATGTAGATATGCATGTCAGTAGGGTATAGGTGGTGTGTTAACTCAGAATGGACAGGTTATTTGTTATGATTCTAGGAAGTTAAATGAACATGAACAAAATTATGCTACACATGACTTGGAATTAGTAGCAGTGGTACATGCTTTAAAGATATGAAGACACTACTTAATGGGAAAGAATTTTGAATTAAGAACTAATCACCATGGGCTAAAATACTTGTTCGAACAACCTAATCTAAATGTATGACAAAGAAGATGGATGGAACTACTATGTGAATACAATTTTGACATCAAACATATAAAAGGAAAATAAAGTAAAGTGACGGATGCACTCGCTAGGGAAATGCATGTGATATTGCAGTAGCTATCAGTACTAACACTTCAAATTTAAAAGATAGAATAAAAGAGGAAAACAATACAAATGAATTATTTCAACATGTAAAAGAAGGTTTGTAGAAATAGGGAACAACACATAAGTTTGAACACTATAAACTGGAAGATGGAATATTTAAGTATAAGAACAAGGTCTACATTCCTAACTCTGAAAACGTAAAGAAATTGGTTTTAAAAGAAACGCATGATGTATTGTATGCAGGTCACTATGGTTATCAAAAGACAGTAGCAACAACTAATAAGGATCATTATGGGCGAGGAATGGAAAAGGAAATTGCAGATTACATAGCTAGATGCTTAGAATGTCAGAAAGTAAAATTTGAACATAGTCACTGTGCGGGTTTGTTACAACCTTTACAAATACTAGAATAAAAATAAGATGTAGTCAGTATGAATTTTAACACAAAATTACCTAAGACAAGGTCACAACATGATGCTATTATGGTATTGGTAGACAAATTAACTAATGTAGCTCACTTTATACCATTTAAGACTACACATAAAACAAAAGAAATAACATATATTTATATGAAAGAGGTAGCTAAATTGCATGGTATTTTGAAAGCAATTGTGTCAGATAGGAATTCAAAATTCACAGGTCATTTTTGGAAATCTTTGTTTAAAGGTTTTGTAACATATTTGAATATGAGTACTTCACATCATCCTCAGACAAATGGACAAACATAAAGGTTTAACCGGGTTATTGAAGACATGTTAGTAATGTATGTAATGGATCAACCTACTAAGTGGGAAAATGATTTGCACCTTGTGGAATTTTCTTATAACAATGGTTATCACTCTTCTTTGAAAGTAAGTCCTTTTGAACTAATGTATGGAAGAAAATACAACACACCTATTAGTTGGGACAATTCGACAGATAGAGTTATCATTGGGCCATAATTATTAAAGGAAATGGAAGATAAGATGGTCAAGATTAAACAAAATTTGAAAACAATACAGGATAGATTGAAAATTTATGCAGATCATAATAGGATTGACAGACGGTTTTAGGTTGGGGATCACGTGTTTTTGAAAGCGAAATCGAAAAAAAGTACTTTAAACTTGTGGAATTGTTCTAAAATTTCAACTAGATATGGCGGTCCCGTAGATATTTTGGAAAAGATAGGACTAGTTTCTTATGAAATAGCTTTGTCTCCTAGCATAAAAGTGCATAATGTGTTTCATGTCTCTTTGTTGAAAAAGTATGTGCATGATCCTAGGCATATAATTGACTAGAATATGATACAGATAAATTCTAGAGTAGATTCTTTTGGTTTGCACTATGATGATGCATATGATATGATATATTGTTGCTTAGATTATTTTGATACTGACATATGATCCTTATTAGCATGTTGGTATATATATGATTTAATCTCAACAAGTGTACATGATGTTGATTATGTTATTGTTATATATATATATATTTGACATGACTAGATGGAGTCAGAAGGAGATGTTTTGGTAGAGCTTGTTTCCATTGTAGGAAAGAATACCAAGCCACTCAGGAACAGAGAAATATGCCATGCTAAGGTTCAGTGGAGACACTATATTCTTGAGGATGCGAATTAGTAATTGGAAGATGCGATGAGGGAGGCATACCCTCATATGTTTTGGGATTTTGTTGCATGTATGTGTATGCATCGAGGACAATACATGGTTTAAGAGGGAGGGATGTAATACCCTCTAGTTTAACCCATAGACATATTATTATTGTTGTTATGTTGGACATATTGGCACAAGGTTCCTGGAATATGGTTTTATTATGTTGAAATTTTTAAATAATTAATAAAATAAAAACAACCGAACAACCGATGCCACGTAAGAGAGTATGAGGAACCATGTTGTTACGAGCAAGGGGTTGCAGAAAAGTGTTCTACTATGTGTGTTGATCCTATGTTGATGTTGTACACCCTTATTATGTACTTGATCGACCCTATTGGTTATGTACCCTCATGTGTTGTGTTACTCCTTGGTTTTATAATTCACCTTGAGTTTAATTGTTATTTGAGGATTGGAGTCCCTCTCTTGCCTAGTGCGCTCTCATGAGTTGGATTGGTGTGCCTCTTGGTGTAGCCACTTGATATGTAACTCCTATTTGCTACTTTTGGAATGTAACTCTCATGCTTGTGTCCCTCTCTCTCCCAATTGAAATTGCTCATGAAGGAATTTGATTTGCTTGCGTTGGAAGTCACTCTTGTGTGTTGGTTCATGCGTTTTCTCTTATGATTGTGTTTATCACTTGGGGTTTGATTTTGTTGCTATTGGTATGAGATCCTTAATGAACCTGTTCCCAATATGAGCTACTCTAGAGCCACTGATATTTCTCCTAGATCCATTAAAATTTCCCTTGATTGGAAGTGCTACTTGCCATTGGGTTGTCATTGGATTGTTGTCCCAGAGGCACTAGAATTGTACTGGACTGGAAGTAGAGGTCATAATTTCCATTAGGTTGTGGCTAGACTGATTTCTTGAGAGAAATTGTGGTTGGACTGATTTATTGAGAGAAATTGTGGTTGAGTGTTCCCTTTCTTGTGTCATCATGGTCCTGGCTCGAGGTTACAAAGTGAATTTTGGCTTTCCATGTGTCTACAACTAGGTGGAACGTGGCATCGTCAATTCCAGTTGCGTATTTGGCAAAGATGAGTGCTTTATCTCATGTTTATTTAATTTATTTGGATCTGATTTGATTTATTTATGGATGCACATGAAATGTTTGATGAAACATATTATCTATTTGTGGAAATAATTTCTCATGGAATTCAATCTATTTATGCAAGTAAATATTGTGAAAGAATTGGAAACTTAGTTTTTGGGATTTTGTGCATAAATTGTTTAAAGAAATGATTATTCGAAACCTCTCCTACATAGCTAATATTTATTCCCCTGTTAATGTGTATTTTGATGGTATAGTATCCTCATAATGTTTTAAGACACTTCTTTTTTATGCTTCTACCTTTTATTCAAAAATTAGTCCTTTGATTGGATTGTTTTACATTGGAGACTTGGCAAATGAAATATTTGTAAAAATGCATGATTTTTATTTTTGTGTTTATGTATGATAAATACACTTGAATTTTGTGTGATAATGTGAGAGTAAATATTCTTGACAGTGTTTGGGAAATGTCTACCAAAATTCTAGATCAATTTCCAAATTCTAACTCCTTCAATGTAATTGTTTTGAGTAGATTTGTGACTTTACATATGAATTGTTTGATGAAATTTTTGAATGAGATTTAACTATGTTATCAATGATAAAAGAAATTTATTTCTATTTGGAATGGAATTTGAATGATTCTATGAGCTATGGATTTAACTATTCTAGCGATTCCTAGAATTTATAGTCAATTCAAATGAGTAGAATTAGCTAGTTTTGTGAGTTATTTAATGGAATGTTTATGGGAGGGAATATACAATCATATGACTCTAGGTGAACCATGCTATTATTTTATTAGTTATAGTAGTCATATATTTCTCTTTATTTGGAATTTGGAAGGTTAAATTGGAAACTAGGTACATTACGGTGAAAATTGATAACTTGTTGTGGATTGAAATCTTTGTTTTCGTAAAAACAAAATGCTACATCCATGTGATATGTTTCAACATGTTATTTTTCTATAGGTATCTACTTATCAGGTTTAAAATTTAACTTATGTATGCATTTCATTTTGGTATATCTATTTAGACTCAATTCCTTGCGGTGAATGTTAACTAGTTTCATTAGAATTGATGGAAAAGATCACCTTATGTGCAATTGAAATGATCTGCAAATAAATATCTACTTGGATGTAGTTGAATGCTTAAATATGTTGTTAATGGATGTACAATTTATTTTGGATTTAATGGCTTGGTTACAATTTTATTTTGTGCAAGACTAGCTACTTATATTGGAAAACTAGTTAACTAGTCTTGTGGACTCTCTTTCGTAATTACCATGATTAATTACTGTAATTTTGGTAATTAGGACTTATTTACATGTAATTAGATGTTATTAATACATTGGGATTTATAATCAATTTTTATTTTTTAAACAATTGGATTTGTGATAAGTGTCGTTATTTGCACATCAAGTGTCGTAATGAACATCTTAATTACTAATTAACCATGAATAAGAATAATTATCCTTTAGAAGTGGTTATCATATATGATATGGATTGGATTGAAGGTTTGATGATGTTATATGATTTTAATAAACTTTACCATCCATTGTATTGTTTGTTGGAATATTTATTGAATTTATTGGTAATTAAAGTGATTTTGTCAAAATTAAATCGCGAAAAATTAAATTATATTTTGTTTGACTAATCCACTATGATAAGATTATACAATTATCCTTAGAGAGATAACAATATTTACCTGGTACCCTTTGATATCCCTAGGGGACATTACGCCATCCCACTTATATAAGAGGAAAATCTCACCCAACAACATAGAATTCATTTCCAAAGCTGAGGATTTTTAATGATCAAGTTATATCTATCAACTATAGTGGGTTCACCAAGCACAAGACTTTAATTGAATACTGAGATTTGAAAAAGTTGATGAACATCATGTACACTAATAGAACCAAGTATACATACTTAAAATTCAACAAGTGTAGGATGAGGATGAGTCTCCTCGTTCGTTGTAATATCTCTTATTATTATATTAAATTTACACATAAACTTTCAACAGCTTGTTGTGTCCCTTGAGGCAAGTGTGGCAGGGATGTTGGATGAAAGCAATGAATGTCCCTCCCGCACTTGCCTCAGGGATGCAACAATTTTTTCTAGTGAATAATGTTTTCCCACTTTCAACCATTCTCATCTATGAAACCGTGTACATATATTATAGCTCGAACTCAATAAAAGTGAATTGTACTACGATAAACGAAACCAAAGACACATTTATTATGTCCCTAACAAGGGACATGTATATATCAGGTCAATGTAGTAGTGGTAGCTTAATTTTTGTTGTTAGTAAGGTTTACCATTAAGTTCCAAAAAGTATTAAAACGATTTTTTTAATGGTATAATTTTGGCATGTTTTGATTGGTAGGGAAGGCATGCCGCCATGCCTTGTGAATCCCTTCCTAGGAATGGGTGGATCCTTTACATCATGCAAAGTACTCACATTTATTACTTATTTCATCTGTTTCAAGATATGTGTTCTTGATTTTAATCCTTTGAATTGTACAAATTTACACTTGATATCCTACACAACCATTGTGGTATTCCTTTATTGGTTCGATCTATGAGCTAGTTTCCATGTGAACTCCACCACAATGTTTGGGCACCAAATTATGAATAAACTTGTTAATTCACATTTAATACACAATATAAGTTTTTTTTTATAAATAAAACATTATATTAATTCACATGGCTGAAACCGAAATTACATAACAGAAAATCTTCATGACAGAGCTTCCATGGCTTCCCTAAGACAACCCATCTCCACTCCTAAACTCCCTTCCCAAAATTTCACGTAAGTTCGCATCCCCCATATACATATTCCAAACTACTGCATTTCTTTCTTACTAACCCCTTACAAACAAAATGGTCATCCCCAACCCGAATACAATTTGGCCATAACATAACTAGAAGACACCTCATACAAGTCGCATTAGGAAAAATTATAAGCACAAGACAAGAGAGAAAAAAAAACCAGATCTCAAACTGGACCCTGGGGGTCGGTTCCCATTCTAATACCAGCAGCAGAGGCCGACATAGTTGAGGTTACCTGGGTGGCAGTCGCACCTTGGCGTCAACAGAGCATGTTGCAACGATGGTTTCCTTTCTCCCTAGGATGAGTGAACTCCTCCAGACCCCTTCCCACTGGGTAGAAGGGGATGTTCAAATTTTTCGCAATAACATCAATTTTTGGGTGCATCAAATGGCATTCGTTTTTTTGGTCCTTCCATGACTTGACTGGTTCTTCATCCCCTTAATACTTGGCTTCCCTTGCGATAAAGGAGTGGCAAACCCGTCACATATTCACCCAATAAAGCATTAACAGGTGGTCATAGGCCGAGGCTCTGCTCGTCATGGTACTAGGGTCAAGGACCCAGTCTGCCACCTCCTTGTGGAGGTCCTCCAAAGACATGGTTTTCACCTCTTCCCATAAATTTCCAACCACCTTCTCCACTTCCAATCGGATACCTAGAGGCACTTGCTCCTTGTAAAAGTCCGTCGCTTCCTAGGTCTGAACCTGCATCCTTGTCGCCGACTTCGACCGAAGCATTATTCCCTTCCCCTTTCTGTCCCGACCATCAGCAACATCTCTCAGGATTGAGACCCCTTTCAGTGAATTCTTAGGATCCATACGACTGGGCGAGGGGACACAAACCACACACAGAACTCAACTTGATGGGCCAGTGTCCTGGAGAGAACCAAAAACAACGCTAGAGATTAAATCACATAGACCTCACTCCAAAGAAGGATGAAGGGTGGCAGAATCCACCTGGAATAAAAGGAAGTAGGAGGCATGATTTTCTTTTCGGTCCAATATCATACTTGTGTCACACCAATCATAATAATGACTACCCTCGTACCTTCACCTGCCTCAGAGATCCTGATTGTAATTAAGACCTAATCCTTTTGACAATCCTGCTCTTCCTTTCCCGTCTTGTCCATCCCTGCAACGAAAACAATTATGATGGAAAAGGCCATCCACTTCATGGTCCGACTTGTTGGCCATGTGGCCCCGCGTTTCATTTAAGAAAGGTCTGATAGGTCATGCTCGTGCCCCCTACCATCTCCCACACCTCGGTTTTCTGGATGCTCCACCTATGGTATGCCATCATAGTCCCAAGACGCCACCTGCCTACACTGTTGGGCCCATGCTTTCGCACTAAAGTCCTCCAAGCTTCCCAATCGGAACGCCACATCCCCTTCCACGCCAGTGTTAGCTAACAGATCTGTTGCCTTGTTGGCAGTGCAACCGATGTGACAAAAAGAGATCTCCAAGTGGGCACGAAGTAGGGGTCTTAAGAAGTCTATTCTGCTAGCTAGGTGCTAGCTCGTGGCAACCTTCACACAATCCTACCCATTCACCATCCTTTTGGCCATCTGGATCAGAACTCTGGTATCTCCTTCAATGATAGCTGGGAAGTATCTGCCTTTGATTAGACACTCAAAACCACATATTATCCCTTCTAATTTGGTACAATTGTTGGTTTTTGTGCCCAGAGCGCCTAGGTATATGGAGGATCCTTCCACTGTGATTCTGGTATATCCTTCCATAGCCCGCAAGTCATGAATTTCCCTTGGAGGCCCCATCGAAATTAAGCTTGAACACCTGGGGAGGGGGAGGAGACCATGAGGAGGGACTACAAGGCATACAAATCCTCTCTTGACTGCGCAAGCCTACCATATGTGATCTGTCAAGCCCTCAGCTCTCCGCTATGTGAGCTTCCTATGAAGGGATTATCCTGTCATGATCCTGCCATTGCATACTTCGGATGGTGGAAAGTAGGTTGTCCTTCACCATTGTCTAGACCAAGTCTGTATCACTATGTTTATCTCAGAATATCCTACCATTCCTCTCTTTCCATATACACCACATGGCCATGCCTAGAAAGGCTTCCCAAACCGTCTGAATGATTCAATTTTTGAATGCTTTAGGGTTCCAGTCAATCAACGTTTGGATTGGGTGGCCTCTCCTCCTGTGACTCCTTTTGAACCCTGTTGCTCCTTTATCCTATATGAAGGAAGCGAAGGGGCAACTATCTAGGAGATGGCCCATGGTTTCCTCGTCCTGATAAGAAAGGCAACATTGCGACGACCCCTGTACTCTGTGGCAATAGAGGTTTTCACTAGTAAGGATTCTTCCTTTGACCACTAGCTAGGTGAAGAGGGTTACTTTGGGCCACTGATTTGATGTCCATATATTCTTCCATATTCCTTCTTCGTCCCTCTACTAGTCAATCTTGAGGTTATACGCTTCCTTTATGCTAAAGGAGCCTTTCTCCTTGTAACCCCAGCTTAGAATGTCTAGACCTTCCTTAACCCTTACGAATCTCTGGTGAATTTCCTCCTGAAAGGATCTCCAATCCTCCTCACTTGTTAGGTCATATTTTTTTGTAAAATGCCACTGTCACTGCCCTTCCAAGTTCCAGACATCCCAAAATTGGCCCACCTTTTCCTTTCCCTCCTCGGTAGCTTTTTCCCTGATATGTCACCATCTTGGGTCCATCCCTAATTTCAAGAACTGGTTCCAAGAGTCCTCCCAGAAATTGGCACTCCCCCCCCTCCCCTTATCTCCCAGAAGCTATGGCCTTGCACAATACGCCTTTCGCTCAAAGCCTTCAACCATATGGGAGAACCAATCAGCTCCTCATTGAATCTTACCAGTTGGTGATTGGGCCTGTCCCGAGCGTATTTTATGTGCCAGATTCTTGCCCAAGGTTCCATTGAATGACTAACCCATATCCACCATATTTTTGCTCCGTGAACCTCTACCATGAGTTCTGGATCCCTTAGCCCTAACCCCCCCTGCTCCTTTGGTCTATAAATTTCGTCCCAGCTGACCAGGGAAAATTTTTCTTTCGCCTCCCTGCTACCCCACAGGAAGTTCCTTTGCATACCTCGAATAGCTCGCAATACCGACTTCGGGTCCAAGAGGATCTAGAAGAGATATATGGGCATATCCTACATAACTGCTTTTACCAGGATCAATCTGCTTGATAGAATTAGTAGGCAAAGAACCCATCTAGAAAGCCTCTGTTATATTTTATCTAGAAGATCCTACCAGGAGGATTTATTCAGCTGACCCACCCCCAGGGGTATTCCAAGATGTTTTGAGGGCATTGTCCCTTTCAAAAACCCTAGGATCCTAATGATATTTCTCTGGGTGATTATGTTCGTGTTCATCAAAAAAACTTGGGATTTATTAGGATTGACCGCAAGGCCTGAAGCCTTAGTGAAGAGACTCAGGATCCTTTTGAAGCTTCTCGCTTCTTGGACTGAAGGGTGCCCCATGAGCATGGTATCATCAACAAATTGATGATGGGTCCGAGGATCCATGCCTTCATGGATTTTGATCCCCTGCAACTCTCCATTTTCAACTTGAGTCTTAATAAGGCGACTTAGGTCCTCTACCATGAGAATGAAGAGGAAGGGGGATAGGGGGTCCCCTTGTTTGATACCCTGGGACGACTGGAAAACATGGGTAGGAGCACCATTTAGGAGAATGCTAAAGAATGAGGATCACCTCATGAACTAGGATGAATCCATCCAGGATCTGTCGTCCTTCCACAAACCAAGATTGCTCAGAGTAGATGAGGCTGGGTAGGAGAGGTTTTATCTGGTTGGCTATCACTTTGGATATAATCTTGTAGATTACATTGCAAAGGGAAATTGGACGAAACTTGTCCGAACTGTCAGCCCCAGCCTCCTTGGGAATTAAATTAAGGAAGTTTGTGTTAAAGGCTTTTAGAACTCCCCTCTTGTTTCCAGATTCTTCTATTATCTCGAAGACTTCCCCTTTGACAAGATCCCAGAAGTGGTGGAATAAGTTAGAGGTGAAGCCATCTGGACCAAGAGCTTTCCCTAGGTCCATCTAGTTGACTACTTCCTCAAACTCCTGCATGGTCACCGACTTGGTCAACATCTCATTATTTTCTCTAGTGACAGACCTGGGAATCAGGTGAGTAATCCTTTCTATGGCTCTCCCTCTGTCATCCACATCTTCATTGAGGTTCTCGGAGAAGTGCTGGGTGAGTTCCTCCTCTATCTCCCATCTGGTCTCCAGCCTGCTGCCATCATCCTTCTAGAGCTTCTATATTCTCAAACTGCTCCTGTTCGAAATAACCGAGTTATGGAAAAACTTTGTGTTCCTCTCGCCCTCCTGGAGCCATTTTACCCTTTCCTTTTGCTTCCAAAAGATTCCTTCTTTTCTTTCCCTCACTTCAAGTTGACACCAGAGGTATTTTTATTTTTCCTTCATGTCCTCATCCCATCCATTCTCCTTTCCCTCTTTATTGATAAGATCTAGTTCACTTATCAACCTCTTTTTATCTTCAAAGATATTTCCAAACTCTTCCCTATTCCATGTGTGAATTTTGGCTTTTAAGGCTTTAAGATTTCGCTAGAAACGATACATATTGGTTCCAGGAGGGGGAACCAACTCCTGCCACCATTACATGACATGTTCCTTAAAGTCCTTATGTTCCAGCCAGAATTTCTCAAATCTGAACAGTTCACTCAAATTGGTACTGGACCAATCCCAGTTGAGACAGATGGGCCAATGATCAGAGACAAATGTGAACAATAATGGTGGAGGACATCCACCATTATTTCCCCCGTATTGTGAACAATATTTTCTGAAACCAGGAATCTGTCCAATCGTGAGGCCACCAGATGACCCCCCCCACTCTCTTATTGTTCCAAGTAAACCACCCATTTCCCGTCTCCGGGTCCACTAAGGGGCTTTGAGCCAAGAAGTCGCAGAAGTTTTCTTGGTACTTATTTAGGAAGCATCTCCCCCCCTTCTTCTCCCCTAAGTTAGCTATGAGGTTGAAATCTCCTCCTATTACCCAAATCCCCACCTCATCTTGACCCTTGAACCAACCAAGGAAATCTATGAAGTCCCGTTTCTCTGGAAATCTACTAGGGCCATAGACATTCCCCAAGGATCCTTTCACACCGGATTCCAGAAGGTGAAAGTCAGCCATTAGTAAGAATTTATTAGCATGCCATTCTAAGAGTTCCACCACTCCAAGTTGCCAGGGGATTTAAATACCACCTGCTTGTCCCACAACATCTAGGGACATTAGCTAACAACCCTTCCAGATCCTATTTCTGAATTTCTCCAAACCCTCAAAGCTACACTTTGTTTCTTGAAGGAACAAGATGTTAGGTTTTTCCTACATTAACTTCCTATTTAGAGTCTTCCACTTCCTGTGGTTGCTTCAATCCCTTATATTCCAGGATATAAGCTTCATTGGCACACCTTACTGACTTCAGAGAAGGGGACCTGGATTGTAGGGTATTGGCCTGATTCAATGAGTTTAACACCAACTACAGCTATGAGTTGCTTGCTTGTTTTCCTTCCCCTCTGGATCTCTTCTTTCGGCCATTTCCTTTTACTACCTTTTTGTGGATCTGGGTAAATCCCCAGGTCCTGGTGAGCCCCCATTCTAATGATAGCTTCATGGGTAATCTCAATCTAGCGATAAGGCACATATCATTTTCCCTTCTTTCCACATTCTTTCTCGATCACGTCCAGATCCAACTCACCCAATTCCATTTCTTCCCCCTCATCCTCCTTCATTACTTGCATCTACTGCACCCCATCTCCTTCTGAGTCTTTTTCCTTTTCATCCTCTGGCTCCATTGAGCCCTTCTCCTTGAGGTTGTCTGCTTCAAGCAGTTCCTCCCCCAACACCTCGAAGGGGTTGGTGGAACAAGGGGTTTTTACCTCAGGCTCCTTCTTGGCTTTGGACACCCCCCTCCCTTGTTCCTTCTCCTGTTTTTTACCTGAGTGAAGCCATCCTTATTAACTCCTCCTTTAGGCTGATGGCCAGGAGTTCCTACTGTTTATTTTAGTTTAGGACAATCCCTTCATGGGTGACCATATTCATGGAAATGCCTGCACCGAAAAGGTAATTGCTCATAATCAATGGGTTGGATCCATTCCTCGTCTTCCCGGTTTAGGCTGATTGCTTCTGGGAGTTCTTTGGAAAGGTCAAGGTAAACACAAATCTGGGAAAAATATGTATATCTTTGAACCCTATTTTTCTTAGCCACCTTTATGAATTCCCCCAGAGTGTCCCCAATATCCTTCAGGGTCTCCAGATCCCAATATTCTCCTAGAAACGAGAATAGGTGGATCCATACTGGGGAAACCGTCATATCTTCCATTTATGGGTTAAAATGCTCTTTCCATGGCCTCAAGTACAAACCAGCCAAAAAGAAAAAATACAAACCCCCCTCTAGGATTTGGTCCGTGTCTTCCTGGTTAAGAAAGATTATGGTGAAAAAGCCCTTGGATCCAAGCTATAAATCATAGTGACCAGTTGGGTTCCACACGTTGCTAATCCATCGAACTCGATCTCTTTCCTTGGGCCAAACCCCTATGAATTTCCCAATAAGGTCCTTCTCCTTCCACAGTTCGATCTTGTCTCTCACTTGTTCTAACCTGATCTAAATCATCGGGATCGCTGAGGCCTTCAGCAAACAACCCACTGGGTTGGATCTTTTGATTTTCTCCTCTCCCTCCTTTCTCACTTCCAATCCCCACCACCCCCTTCGACCCTGAGACAGGGTTCTGGGGGTTTGGATCCCGCTATGACCAACCATAGGGGGGCTTGCAAAATTCCTAGCCCTGCAGCCTTCCCATCGACCTGCGCCGCCGCACCTCACTCTTCCAGGCCTGAAACCCTAGAACGCGCTCCTCCGCTCCATCATACCATAGATTCCATCTTAATATTGATCTTAATGGAAGCTTTAGCTCTCATTTTCATGCTTTCTTTTAGCTTGCCACCTATAATATGAGGTATTAGACATTGTAAATTCCTTGAACATGGCATTTAGCTTGCAAGATAAGTTTCCATTCCTTGATTTATATGAATTAAAAATGACAAAATATTCAAAATTAATAAAAAACTAGTAGGCCCATCGATTAAGGCGCTCAATCCCATCATCTCAAAACATAAAATTTAGTATTATTTAACAACTACGGTGGTTCAAACCAGGCGACATGCATGTTAAGGATTTTAACCTTCTCATTGAAAGTCAACTACTTGGTAAGGACCTAAGGCACTCGGTTTATACCATACTAACAATTGGGAATTCGAAACATTGCAAGAAAGAAAGAAGGATCATGTCTCTCGAATTTGTTGAAGGTGAGGGAAGGGTTGGATTCGTAAGTAAAATATTATAAGGATAATGTCATGATTGTCTTGATCATAGGTCCTTCAAAGGATAAAGCAATAGATTGGAAAGGTCCTACATATGCTTCATGAAAAACACATAAGGTTTATATCACAGTAAGCAGAAAGCTTAGAATTGACAGACACGACTTTTCTTGCTTCAACAACTATTGCAACAGTACCTAGATATGAATCTTGAAATGGGTAAACTACTTCATATACAACTTAATAAGATGAAGAAGAAACTGGTGGATCAACAATCAAAACTGATATTATAAAGGTATACATGGTGCTGGGTCAGGAACTCACTCTTATGGATATATAGGGTATGGATTTGGATCTTAAACATAAGAATCTAGTTCATTTGGTAGTATTCCTTTGGTTTTGGTGAGGAAGGGTGGCTCACCCAAGGAAGGAGGGTTACGAAGCCAAAGAACTGGGTTATTTCCATTGTCCTTACCATTATGCTTGATAGAATTCTTAATATATTATAGGGGTTTTTCGTGGTCAGGTGATCTTACCTTCCTTGTTGGTTGGTGATCCTAATATAGTAGATTTCCCAGGCCTACCTTTTCGATTCATTTATTTCAATGTTATGGATCGTCTTTCATTTTATCTTAGTCTCATCTATTTCCTTGGCATCACTTTGCTCATGATTTGGGGGAATAAATAAAGTAGAAGGGATAGATATACTTCTTTGTTATGACTGAACGCATTTTTCCCGAAACCTATTACACCCCCTATATTCCCAGCCAATGGCGTTACCTAGTGGGATGGGGAGTTAGGACAAATAAAAATTTACATACTCATTTTACTCCTTTCCGAACCTAGAGAATAAATCTATCTATGCAAGGAAATTGCTTAGATAAAATCCCCATTGAGTGAATATATATGTTATCTAGGAAGAAATCCGAGCAAGAAGATAAGAAAACTAGTAATGGGAGACAAGCCCCATAAATAAAAGACACCAAGGCTCTACGATCTTTCCCTTGCTCTCATAATAACACGTGATAAATTCATTCCTCACCTTCCTACTTATAAGAGTCACTTAATGTCCTTCTTGTGTGACGAACTCACGATGGAGGAGGTGCCAACACAAACATGGTGGTGATACCAACCTTGGAATTTACTTAGATGATTGTGTTCAAGCTTCAATATGCAAGGTTAGGGAATGAACACATGGTCACATGTAGATTTTCATGATTTATTAGTTGGGTTTTTTATTTGTTCTGTGTATATATATATAATGTTGCAAGGGTCAATGACCTCCAACGTTGGTTGCAGTCATAGTTTCGTTGACAAGCCTCATAGGATATAACAACTTCTATAGAAGAAAAACACACAAAGTTTCTTCTTTATACAGAATGTATACTTTATTATTATTCATTCACCAGTGCCATATTAACCCCTTTCATATTTTGATATGTGCATATTTGGAATGTTCGAATATCCAAAAAGCTAATCCTCTAGGTATGTTTATCATTCGGATCTAAACATCTCATGGGGAGATATCATTCAACCCTTGATTTGATTGGGTTTTCTCATTTGGATATTGTTTAGGATTGCACTATGTCCACAACAACAATTAATTCACGGATATTAAATGAAAGGGATTATTTTTCTTTAATAGGTCACTACTTCTCTTGCCATCTGGACTATTGTACACCATTTCTTAATAAACAAACTCTATCATGCATCTAAGATTGTACTGATTATTGGGTTTTGATTTCACTTTTAGCAGTTTTGCTTGAGCTTGGCCTTCTATGAAGAGTGGCATGACCCTTGAGCCAGGGTTTCACCTTGATGTTACTGTGGTATTTATCAGATTAGTTATTCAACTATTTTTCAGAGGAGAAGGTTTAACGATACCATTGATACACTTTCATCGTTGTTTATACTGTCAATATGAGCCCTGGATTCTCGGTCTATGGAAAAACCCTATAAGAATTTAGAACATGAGACCTGGCTTCTTGGTTTGTGGAAAAACCCTACAAGAATTTAGAGGGTAAAATATTATATGAGTGTTCTTTTGTACCAAACATTTCAGTTAATCAATCCTAGAATATTTTTTTTGCATAAATGATTTGCCAAAATTATTCAAGGGTCATTGGAAAAATGTTTGGGATTACATGTAGCTAATTGTTGCAAACATAAATTAGAAACAGCCATGCTTAAAACTATGATACAGACTTGATAAAGTTCAAGTATTATGAATAATTCCTTCAACTTTAGGTATGCACTAGTATCTGTTGGAGGATACTAGTTAGCCGACTAATTATAGATTAGGTCGGCCTCCATAGGTCGTGTCGGTTGACTGAACTGACAAGTAGTTATTCATAACTGTTTTGTAATCATATATAATAGACTGTTGAGCCAGATACAAAGTTGGCTCGGATTTGATGTTTGTATGAACCCATATTTGTTATGTGTAATATAAGTTGTTATTCAACCTACTATTCTTGTGTCTTGTCTCTGGATGTTTATATGATTCTTATGTGTATTATTGGTAACTTAGTGATTTGAGTGATTACAACATTGGTTCCATTTCCGTTTGTACACGTACGGACTAAATGACCAATAGAAGATGATATCAGAGCAAGAGATTAAGGACTGGTGGGAGCATAATATCACAAACTATTTGCACAACTACGCTCGGAGAAACAAGCTGACTATTGCCCAGGCGAAAGAGAAATTCTTTATTGAAACAAATGAAAAGTTTGTAGAAGCAGTGCCTCAGTTTATAAAGAAATTACTGGATGAAAAAGCTGGTAGACACTAAGGAACAAGAGTTTCTCCAAAAATTGATAAGAGGAGGAAAAATGAATCTGTCGAAGTGGTTTGAAAAAATCGCAGACGAGTTCTGCACAGACCGCGCTATGGAAGAGAGAGTATCTGTTGAGAGTATCAAAGCGAGATTCTATAATGATGTCACTGATTAGTTCCTTTTCTCACTACCGATACTTTTGTTTAGATTCCTAATCGATAGAGGAGTAGGGCATATTTTTGAGTTTTGTCTATCACTTATCAAACCACCATCAAATACCAACTGGGAGGAGAAGTAGAAAGTGTGGGAGAAGTTCATTGCAGAAAGGGAGTGGGAGTACTTCTTGAGAAAATAAACAAAACTATCTGATATTACTAAAGCGTTGGGTAGGTTATGGGGGGGTAGCTGGTCATGTGTCGAGGTAGAGTAGAAGGATTCTAGTTGAATTTAGAAGGAACCACCAACAATGAAAAGTTAGGTTAAGAAATAAATAGTTCGAACAGTGACTCACAAAAGCACACCGGATTTGCAGAAAATAGAGGGAGATAAGATGCAGAAGAGAAGGGAAGAACCTAAAGAGCAAGCCATTGCGCTACAGAGAAGAATGAATACCAGGGTGAATAGACATGAAGAAAATCCTCCAAAGTCGGGTCATGACCGACAATAAGAGGGCATGGATGAGGAAGAAGTGTCACCAATGGAAGAATATCTATGGATTGAGCAACGTGAAGCTCTCCACATGGAGGTAGCCCAGGAGGTAAGGCCTCTATCTTTGGTCAATCCGAACCTGAGTGCCTGAGTGCAGACCATTATTGAAGAGGACCTGAGGCTGCGAGCTGGTGAGTTCGATGCAGGGATAATTTTAGGGGCGAATTTTAGCCTAGTGGGCTATTTTTCATTGTCTTCCTGCCAAAAACAATTCACCATTTTGCAATTTTTGAAGCCATGTTTCACCCAATTTTGATGGGGCAAAACTTTTTCACCCTAAAAATCACCAAATTACTATATAAACAATATAAAATCCTTGGAAATTAAAATATTTTTTGAAAAATATCACCAATCATTTTATAGTTGGCGTTTTAAGAATTGATGACATTTGCCAACATTTATACACTTTTAAATAAGTATGGTTCCTTAAAATCATCCCTGGTTCGGTGTATGGAGCTAACTAGATGACGAAGGAAAAGAGGTCGATCATCTGGTAATTCATCGACCCGCGGAAGGAAACTGGGTCACATTCCAGTCATACCCATCCAACAGAAGTATCAACCTACTCTACCCAGGAAATGAAGGAGCACCCCCTTACCAAACACAGCTTTAAGAAACACAGAACGGTCAGACTCACAAAGGAGAATATCCGACACCTCTGCACTGAAATGTTCGGTCGAATTTCTGACGATTCCAAGGAAAACGTCATCGAATTTTAGATGAGTGTTTTCATTATCGGAAAACCGCTGAAATTTAACCAATGTTTAAAAATTGAGGATTGCCGACCACAATATGTCGAAAATCAAACATCTAAGCAGTCAGATTTTGTGCTAAAAAATGATAGTGGATGTATCAAACATCAAAATTTTGAGGAGCCTCAAATAACATAGAAAACTATTTGTGTTATAAATTTCAAGTACTGGTTCATTATAAGTTCAAATTCATGGTATATGGATGTTAGGGTTTTAGACTAATCTAAAAACTAGTCCCAAATAAGTGTTCTAGGTAAAATGATATATAGGAAGCTTAAAATATCTACATTGAGTGTCATCTATTTAATCAAAAGGAAGATAAACCATAGTATTGTGGTAAAAATTTCAAAATCATAGAAGGAAAATTAGACATGTGTCAGCCCGTACAAATTCTCTATCCCAAAAAGAAAAAAACAAGTTTTAGGAAAGTCACCATAAATATATCTTGGCACATCAAAATTGGGTCAAACTTATGCCATTGTAGAGAAGACATACTAGGATACTACAAGAAAAAGTTTTAGACTCAGACGGGGTGGAATTTTATAAATAATTTAGGAGAAAGGTCGACCAACAAGACAACCTTCAGAATACATGAAGGTTATTATTCCATTTTTGGTGATGTCATTTGGCCTTACCAATGCACCTTAAACATTTGAAGGCTTCACTAATTCTATTTTTAAAACCTTCATCAAAACAATAATGTCAATATTTTTTTATGATGTGACTAATCTATATCAACTCTTTATAAGAGAAATTACAACATGTTGATAGAGTCTTAAAACTATTGGAGGAACACCAACTATATGCCAAGCCATATAAGTGTGCCATCTATTTTTGTCATCTCTTTTTTTTCTTAATGGGTGGAGATTTTGATAAACTTGGTTTACAGGCCCCATTTTAGGGGCATGTCTCACTTTGCAGATTTGGGGTCCATAAACTTTAGGGATTTTTTGAGGTTCTAATGATGTTTTTTGGGGTTAAATGTTCAACTCTATTTACATGACCCTTTTCGCGATTATCCACTCTAAGATATTTCCATCGGTCCAAGAATTGTATCAGCAAAGCCCACATGAAAAAGTTATGCCTCCCACAAGTTGACCTATCTAGTTGACCACCATGTTACTGATTGGATTCCTCATCATCTCTCGTTTCTCACAATTGTGGGTCTAGTTATGTGTGGAATTTCAAGAACATCCTCGAAAGTTCAAAAACCTATTCCTAATCAGGAATTTAGGAATAAAAAAACCCTAAAATTAACCATAGACAACTATTAGGCTATGTTAAACACTACTCTATTAGGAGAAGAAGAGGTTCCATTATTTTGGTGTCATGGTATTGTTCCACAGTTGAGCAACAACACAGGAGTGGATATTAGAGAAAAATAGAGGGAGGAGGAGATCCTGTAGCATCCATTCTAGTCACAAAGTCATATGTAAATCCATACAGAGTATCAATTTCTTTGTATTTGCATGTAATGTCCCTTTTTTTTTAAATTTACCGAAATTCCCAATTTTCCAATTTTTTTCACAATTTTGGCTCTAGACTAGTTTTAGTGTCTTGGTCTCCAAATCAACCCAATTGCTTCCAAATATTAAGAGAAGGTGTATGAATGATATAATAACTTAATTATTATGTGCAGGTATGTATTATGGCCCTCCAAACACTTCTGCAAGTCTGTACTAAATTTTGAACAAGATAGAGGATTTTATTGGCAATTTTGGGCTCAAATCCCCCCCGGGTAAGTGGTAGAAATGGATTCCCAAATGTGCAAAAAACCACTCAAATTATGAAATTGAAGCAGGGTATGTGTATAATACATTATATTATACTCATATTCATAACCAATCGACCTACCATTTCTGTTATCACTTCTTTCAATTAGATATAAAAAACTAGTTTTGGACCCTTGGGGAAATGAGGTGTAGTTTGCTCCAATGGCTATACAATTCGACCCAGTGGCCACAAATTATCAGTTACTGAACATGAAACACATAATATTCTTTAATTATAGTCCATTCATTCATCAATCATCAATATTTTACATATCCATTTGAATCCATCAAGATTACAAGAGTTTACAACAAGGTAGTGGGGAAATGGCACTGTTTCTTCATTATTGAGAAATAATACATGCGATTTCTTGGCCTTTAAACCTGAGAGATTTCTGAACTTAGATAAAATATAATTTACATTAGAATACAAAATACTAGAGCAAGAGAAGCTCCCTCAAATAGATGAATATCTCACCAAGTGCGCCTCACTCAATGGAGCTGAAATATGGTGAGAAAACTTGAGATGAAAGGAAGAACAAGATTAACTTGGATGTGTTCACGAGCTGCTGTAGCTTGAAAATATAACTAAGAATAAATTTAATCTCTTTTAAATAACTGAGTGGCCTCTCCAAACACCAAATAGGATAGAAATATTTCATCCTCAAAATTGGCTAAGGCATGAACTAGTCATCCACTAGCTCTCTCTCTTCACAATAATAATTTTCACAAATGATAAAAAAGGCCATTCTATTGGTTTCTTCCTGTATTTTATAAACTTCCTTAGCCTTCTAAGGTTCCCAATCCATCCACAAAATCAATCCAAGTCGAATTAGGGTGTGTGCTCATGATATGACATGTGTCCCCTCTTTCCTAGCCTTCCACCTTCCCCAAATTTGAGTACGAGCCTATTGAGATTCCCAAACTCACATGAGAGATCTATTGGATAGTATATTTGACATGTCATATATTTCAGATTTCATCCTTCAGATCTGAGTTGTGTCATAACTTTCATAGAATCTCCATCATTGGTGTCATAGATGTCATAAATGTAAGGGGAATCTAGCCAAGTGTCCATGAAACTCCCATTTGGCTCTTCCTCTCCCCATGTAAGTTAAAATTCATCCAAAATTTGACCTATTAAGTATATGGAAAAGTATATTAACCTTATAATCCATCCACAAACATTAATATTCCCATAGATTCAATATTGCAAGAGGAGGATGACATTTAACATAGGAATTCTAGCTTGAGTGGGCCCCATAGTCTCCATGTGTCTCCATTGTCCATAGCCATTCAATTTTTCATTTTCATTCATTTAGTTAACTCCATTAAATAAATATTTATTCTTTCTAATTTCTAAACACCATTTATTATCTCCCTTATTAACTTTCCAATGTTTCCACCCAACCTAGGGAACTAGTAGGATTGATGGAATTTTCCTGTTGTACAATTATTTAAAATGGGGACATTACAGTCCTCCCCACCCAATATTTCTTTTCCTCAATAAATTTCAGATTTGGATGCTGCAAAATATTCTCCTCTTCCCATGTGGCATATTCACTTGGTAGATCCTTCCACTACACCAAGTATTCTTTGAGATTTCTAATTTCTAATTTATGAACACCATTTATGAGATTTCTTGGCCTTCGACCTGCAATATTTATGAACTTAAAGAAAATATAATTTACATAAGAATACAAAATACTTGAGCAAGGTAATCTCCCTCAAATAGATGAATATCTCACCAAGTGCGCCTCACTCCATGGAGCTAAAATATGGTGAGAAAACTTGAGATGAAAGGAAGACCAATCTGAACTTTGATGTGTCCACAAGCTGCTGTAGCTTGCACCTGTAAATAACAATCCATTGAAGCTCCTTTAAATACATGAGTGGCCTCTCCAAACACAAACTAGGATGGGAATCTTTCACCCTTGAAATTGGCTAAGGCATGAACTAGTCATCCACTAGCTCTCTCTCTTCACGATAACAATTTTCACAAATGATCAAAAGGCCATTCTCTTGGTTGCTTCTTGTATTTTATAAAATTCCTTATCCTTCTAAGGTTCCCAATCCATCCACAAACTCAAATTGAATTAGGGTGTGTTCTCATGAATTGACATGTGTCCCCTCTTTCCTAGCCTTCCACCTTCCCCAAATTTGAGTAGGAGCCCATTCAACTTCCCAAAATCACATGAGAGCTCTATTGGATGGTATATTTCGACTTGACATGTCATATAACTCAGATTTCATCCTTCAGATCTGACTTGTGTCATAACTGTCATAGAATCTCCATCATTGGTGTCATAGATGTCATAAATGTAAAAGGAATCTAGCCAAGTGTCCATGAAACTCCCATTTGGCTCTTCCTATTCCCATGTAAGTTACAATTCATCCCAAATTTGACCTATGAAGTATATGTACAAGTATATTAACCTTATAATCCATCCAAAAACATTAGGCTTCCCATAGATTTGAGATTGCAAGAGGAGGATGACATTTAACATAGGAATTATAGCTTGAGTGGGCCCCATAGTCTCCATGTGTCTCCATTATCCATAACCATTTCATTTTTCACTTGCATTCATTTAATTAACTAAATTAAATAAATATGTATTCCTTATAATTTCTAAACACCATTTATTAGCTCCCTTATTAACTTTCCAATGCTTCCACCCAACCTAGGGAACTAGTAGGATTGATGGAATTTTCCTGCTATGCAATTATTTAAGATGGGGACATTATAGTCCTCCCCACCCAATATTGCTTTTTCTGAAGCAATTTTATATTTGGATGCTGCAAAATATTCTCCTCTTTCCATGTGGCATATTCACTTGGTAGATCCTTCCACTGCACCAAGTATTCTTTGATTGTTCTGCTCCTCAATATTCTCTCCCTTGTCTTCAAAACCTTTTCCGGAATAAGTGTGAGATTTCCTTAATCATACAAAGGAGGGAGTGTATTTGAAATGACAAATTTCTGACCAATATCTTTCTTGAGACAAGAAACATGAAATACATTATGAATTTTACTCCCTTCCGGAAGTTCCAACTCATATGTTGCTTCTCCATTCTTCTGGATTACCTTGTAGGGCCCATAGTATCTTGGCTTTAGCTTTTCTGCTCCATTCCTTTTGAGAGATGTTTGTTTGTATGTATGAAACCTAAAATACACTAAATTATCAACTTGAAAGGTCCTTTCCTCTCTATGATTATTTGTATATTGTTTTTGTTGATTTTGGGCAACCTGCAAATTGTCTTTTAAAAGCTTTAAAATTTCTTGGCTTTCTTCCACCCAATATTTAGGTTTTGTAGCTCTAATATCAGAAAATATAATATCATCAAATGTAAGTGCAGCATAACCATATAATTCTCTGAAAGGAGACATCCATATTGACATGTTAAAGGTGGTGTTGTAGCAAAACTCACCCAAGTGTAGCCATTTTGTCCAAGCTTTTTGTTGTTCTCCCACATAGCTTCGGAGGTTCCCTTCCAACCATTTATTCACCCTCTCTGTTTTTCCATCAGTTTGGGGATGGTAGCTTGTACTTGGATTCAACTTAGTGGCCACCAATCTGAAAATTTCTTGCCAAAAATCTCTCATGAATCTACCATCTCTATCACTCACAATGCTCTTGGGGAGCCCGTGCAATCTGAAGATTTATTTGAAACAAAGGTCAGCCACTTGTGTAGCACTAAAAGAATATGTAACAATAAATAAATGAGAAAACTTATTCAATCTATCCACTACCACATATATGCGATCCTTTCCCAAATATTTGGGCAAACCGGTGATGAAATCCATCGATATACTATCCCATTTTTGCTCTGGAATGGGAAATGGTTGTAATAAACCAGCCGGGTATGTAAGTTATAATTTATTTTTCTGACATACCTTACATTAACTCACATACTTCTGAAAATATTCCTTCAGCCCCTTCCAATAGAACATTTGCCTTAGTTTCCTATAGGTTTTGAAGATCCCCCGATGTCTTGCTAGTGGGGAATCATGTGCTTCCTGCAAAACTTTGTATTTAAGCTATGAATCTCGAACCAAATAAATTCTTCCCTTAGTGTATATCATCCCATTCAAAATTCTGTAGTTATCATCTCCCATGATTCCATCTAATACATCACAAGCAAACTTATCTTTGGCATATTCAACTAGTAGCATGTCTTTCCAATTTTTAGCAATGTCCATGAGAGAAAAAGAAGGTCTTCGAGATAATGCATCTGCTACAATGTTATTCTTTCCTTTAACATATTAAATATCAAAATCATAATCTTGGGTCTTGCTTACCAACTTTTTTTTCCTTTCATTTAGATCCTTTTGGGTAAGGAAGTGTCTTAAACTATTGTGGTCAGTTTGCACAACAAACTTGTCGCCTACCAAGTATTGTTGGAATTTGGCCAAGGCATGCGTGATGGCCAACATATATTTGTCATATATGAATTAAAGCTTGTGATGAGGCTGCAACTTTCTACTCTCAAAGGCTATAGAGTTTTGGCCTTTCTTTAGGATATCCCCTACTCCTCCACATGAGGCATCACATTCAACAACAAAAGGCCTAAAAAAATTAGGTAATGCAAGTATGGGACAAATACTCATTACCTCTTTCATTTTTTGGAAGGCCTTTTCAACCTCTTCATTCCACTTGAAATCATCCTTCTTAGTTAAATAAGTGAGTGGAGAAGTCAACTTGGAGAACCCTTTCACAAACTTCCAGTAGTATGTACATATTCCAATGAAGCCTCTTACTTCTGTGATGTTTTTTGGTGATGGCCATTCTAAGATAGCCTTGATATTTTCCATGTGCAATTTCACTCCATCTTTCCCAATAATGTGCCCAAGATATAATATTTCTTTCATCCCAAATTCACATTTAGACATCTTAGCATACAAAGACTGTTCTTGCAAAGTTTTCAACACAATCTCTAGGTGTTGCTTGTATTGCACTCCAACAATTAAGAGTGCTCTCCAACCCATACCATTTGGAAAGAAAATTCCGGGATCCCATTTTCTTGTATGCATTCTTCCAAACATCATGAGTACATAATATATATCATCAAAGTACATAACTACATACTAAATAACTACATCAAGGAGGTGCCTCATAAAAAAGTCATGCAAGTGATTATACCTCCAAGTAAGTAGACCACCATTTTCCAAGTGCATACAAGCTTCAAGTGACCAATCAAATATGATCCAATGACATAGGTGAGGATCCCATGTCGTATAATTCTGCTCCAAAAGGATATGATATGCATCCAAATATTCAGCCATGTATTCTTTCATCCAAGAAGTGAATGAATGATCTCCACTAAAATATGAACCAAATAATGAGTAAGAGAAACAAGGAGACTTCAAATGACTCAAGGAAGTCTCACCCATACATCCATGAATGAGAGGATCATAAATATATAACAAAGTATGTGGTTGTCAACAAAGATGTTCTCCAATCATAAATCTATTCACCCCAGTGTTGGATGAAGTTCCTCCAACATCAAATGAACCAAGTGTTGAGAAAGAGAAACCATGAGTCTTAAAGTGACTCAAATGCATATCATAGGTGAATTCATGTAGATGTGTATCATCATAAAGTAACAAAATATGCTGCTGCAAATTTGAATAAGAATGTGCTCCAACCATGTCATCATAAAAAAGTAAATCTAGGAGTTCCATATTCCTCATGTGGCACCATAAAAAAGAACCCTTTCACCCATACTTCTTTGATACTAATGCTGCAAAACATGGAATTGTAGGATGTAGGAGAATGAACTAACTCACCCAATTGATCAAAAAGTGCAGAAGTTTCATCATGGGAAGTATCCTTATGGGTAGCATCATGCATCTCCTTCACAAGAGTGAAACCTTTGTCATATATTGGTTCCAATGTAGAGGAATCATTCTCTTATTTAAAAATTGCATAACCTTCATCAAGAGACAATTCAAGTTCCTCTTCCACCACATCAAATGTTTGGATCTCTTCAAGTTCATATTCAGTATTTTCAATAGAAACTTCTTCATTACTCATGTGATGTCTCTTCATATTTTTCAGAGTCACTTGGGAGTGAATTTTGATCCTCTTCATGTACTACTTATTCTACTTCACCTATTTCAGAACTAGGTGGTTCATGGGTCTCCTCCTTTTGCTCCTTCAAGCAAGCTAATGCATTTTCCCCCTTGGTTTTCTTAAAATAAATATATTTTTCCCAACTTTGTATAGCCAACAATTCGAATCCTTTCATAATATCCTTATTCATGTCTTCAAATATAGGTTCCATAATTTTTATAAGCTCCTCACCATCATATGAGGTTCCCTTTTTATCCCTAGTCATAGTTTCCTCTTCAACAAAAGCACTTTTGGGTTTCAATACATAATGGTGGCCCCTGAATTCTTGTCCTCAAAAATATCAGACCAAATCAGGTGCCAAGATCATGCTCTGATACCACTTGTAATGTCCCCTTTTTTTAAATTTTTATCAAAATTCCCAATTTTCCAATTGTTTTTCACAATTTTGGCTCTTGACTAGTTTTAGTGTCTTGGTCTCCAAATCAGCCCAATTGCTTTAAAATATTTAGAGAAGGTGTATGAATGATATAATAACTTAATTATTATTTTCATGGATGTATTATGGCCCTCCAAACACTTTTGCATGTCTGTACTAAATTTTGAACAAGATAGAGGATTTTATTGGCAATTTTGGGCTCAATTCCCCCCCGAGTAAGTGGTAGAAATGGCTTCCCAAATGTGCAGAAACCCCCTAGAATTCTAAAATTGAAGCAGGGGATGTGTATAATAAATTATTATAGACTCATATGCATAACCAATCGACCTCCCATTGCTGTTATAATTTCTTTCAATCATATATAAAAAAACTAGTTTTGGACCCTTGGGGAAATGAGGTGTAGTTTGCTCCAATGGTTATGCAATTTGACCCAATGGCCACAAATTCTTAGTTACTCAAAATGAAACCCATAATATTCTTTAATTACAGTCCATTCATTCATAAATCATCAATATTTTACACATCCATTCGAATTCATCAATATTACAAGAGTTTACAACAAGGTAGTGGGGAAATGACACTGTTTCTTCATTATTGAGCAATAATACATGAGATTTCTTGGCCTTTCGACCTGAGATCTTTCTGAACTTAAAGAAAATATAATTTACATCAGAATATAGTATCCATTCTAGCCACAAAATTGTATGTAACTCCATACAGAGTATCACTTTCTTTGTATTTGCATGTAATATCCCTTTTTAAATTTTTTTTACCAAAATTCCCAATTTTCCAATTTTTTTCACAATTTTGGCTCTTGACTAGTTTTAGTGTCTTGGTCTCCAAATAAACACAATTGCTTCCAAATATTCATAGAAGGTGTATGAATGATATAATAACTTAATTATTATGTTCAGGTATGTATTATGGCCCTCCAAACACTTCTGCAAGTCTGTACTAAATTTTGAACAAGATAGAGGATTTTATTGGCAATTTTGGGCTCAAATCCCCCCAGGTAAGCGGTATAAATGGCTTCCCAAATGTGCAGAAAACCACTCGAATTATGAAATTGAAGCAGGGGATGTGTAGAATACATTATAATATACTCATATGCATAACCAATCGACCTCCCATTGCTGTTATCACTTCTGTCAATCAGATATAAAAAACTAGTTTTGGACCCTTGTGGAAATGAGGTGTAGTTTGCTTCAATGGCTATACAATTCGACCCAATGGCCACAAATTATCAGTTACTGAACATGAAACCCATAATATTATTTAATTACAGTCCATTCATTTATAAATCATCAATATTTTACACATCCATTTGAATTCATCAAGATTACAAGAGTTTACAACAAGGTAGTGGGGAAATGGCACTGTTTCTTCATTATTGAGCAATAATACATGCAATTTCTTAGCCTTTCGACCTGAGAGATTTCTGAAATTCAATAAAAATAGAATTTACATTAGAATACAAAATACTGGAGCAAGAGAAGCTCCCTCAAATAGATGAATATCTCACCAAGTGCGCCTCACTCAATGGAGCTGAAATATGGTGAGAAAACTTGAGATGAAAGGAAGAACAAGATTAACTTTGATGTGTCCACAAGCTGTTGTAGCTTGAAATTGTAACTAAGAATCAATTTAAGCTATTTTAAATACCTGAGTGGCCTCTCCAAACACCAACTAGGATGGGAATCTTTCACCCTCGAAATTGGCTAAGGCATGAACTAGTCATCCACTAGCTCTCTCTCTTCACAATAAAAATTTTCACAAATGATAAAAAGGCCATTCTCTTGGTTCCTTCATGTATTTTATAATCTTACTTATCCTTCTAAGGTTCCCAATACATCCACAAACTCAATCCAAATTGAATTAGGGTGTGTTCTCATGAATTGACATGTGTCCCCTCTTTCCTAGCCTTCCACCTTCCCCAAATTTGAGTAGGATGCTATTGAGCTTCCCAAAATCACATGAGAGCTCTATTGGATGGTATATTTTTACTTGACATGTCATATAAGTCATATTTCAGCCTTCATATCTGACTTGTGTCATAACTATCATAGAATCTCCATCATTGGTGGCATAGATGTCATAAATGTAAGGGGAATCTAGCCAAGTGTCCATGAAACTCCCATTTGGCTCTTCCTCTTCCCATGTAAGTTAAAATTCATCCCAAATTTGACCTATGAAGTATATGTACAATTATATTAACCTTATAATCCATCCAAAAACATGAGGCTTCCCATAGATTAGAGATTGCAAGAGGAGGATGACATTTAACATAGGAATTATAGCTTGAGTGGGCCCCATAGTCTCCATGTGTCTCCATTCTCCATAGCCATTTCATTTTTCACTTGCATTCATTTAATTAACTTCATTAAATAAATATTTATTCCTTCTAATTTCTAAACACCATTTATTAGCTCCCTTATTAACTTTCCAATGTTTCCACCCAACCTAGGGAACTAGTAGGATTGACAGAATTTTCCTGCTATGCAATTATTTAAAATGGGGACATTACATTGCATTCTATATAAAATATCAAGGCATAGTCCTAAATTATGATTGGTTTTTCCACATAGTGGTTTTTATAAAGATAAATGTTGTGTTGATTATGTGAATTGTGTATTTCTTTGCTCGAGTTATATTTCTTACAGTTCCATTTATTTAGCATTCAGTGGAAATAAGTAATAAAAATAACTAAGTTTTAAGATATGTTGGGACGGATTATTTCAATGGAATATTGATGTTGATTTAATTATTATTTTGGAATCACACACTTCTCCTATAGGAGGACATTGACGTTATTGAAAACTTAGAACACGATCAAGAAGAATTGTTTTAGGAAGTCCTTAAAACTGATGTCTAAAATATTGGTTTTACAACAAAACAAAGGAGAGACAATCAAGGTAACAAGTCTTCTACAACCATTTTCCATACCAATTCAACATTGGGAGGAGGTCTCAATTATTTTACCACTTGTTTACCAAAGTTAGAAGGAAATACTTCCATCATGGTAGTAGTGGCTTGACTCAAAAAATATGCCCATTTCTAATCTCTTTCTCACCCTTTTAAAGAATGTACAAAACTTGCAACATTCATGGAAATAGTTCAAAATCTACATGGAATCCTAAATATTATTGTAAGTGATAGAGATACAATTTTCACTAGTAATTTTTGGAAGGAAATAATGTATTGTTTGGGCACTCAGTTAATTCACAAACCCTCTTACCACCCTCAATCCGATGGGAAAACTGAGATTGTGAATAAATGGATAAAAGTGTATCTTCATTGATTTTCATATGATAAACAAATACAATGGGTTAAGTGGTTTCCCTTAGAATAATGGTGGTACAACACATCTTTCAATACTTCATCAAAACTATCACCATATATGGCACTTTATGGCTATCTTCCTCCTTCCATTACATCATCCTTGAAAGATAAAAATAAGGCTCAAGTAGTGGAGGATCACATAGACCCTCAACAAGTAATTCTTCAAGTATTGAAAGATAACTTAGATATAACAAAAAAATATGATGAAACAACAAGTAAATAAACATCACAGTGAAAGGAAATTTGAAGTGGTATATTGGGTATTTTTGAGGTTACAACCATTCAAAAATATGTCCCTCAAGTAGCAATAGGAGGACAATAAATTTGCACCCAAATACTATGGTCCTTATAAGTTCTTGCAGAGGATTGAAAGTATGAATTAAAAATTGGAGTTGCCTCCATCTTCACAAGTACATACAACCTTCCATTCTTCTTGCCTAAAAAATGGTAATTGGTGACAAGATCCCATTTCGTATTATTTTACCAGATATTGATGAAGAAGGGAAATTGCTACTAGAACCTGAAAAAATCCTTGACACAAGGATTAAGAAACTATCAAATCGATCAATTACTGAGTACCTCATCAAGTGGAATAAATTTCCAATAGAAGAGGCAGCATGAGAAGATGAGTTCTTCATGCATAAACATCCAAATTTAATTAAATGTTGAGAACACCACCTGTTTGAATGGAAGGGGCATGTTAAGAAATATATATTGAGACATTACACTTCTATTATTATAGTTAGTATTTTCTTTATTGGTTGGATAGTACCTTAATTGTAATTGTATGGTCAAATAGAATTGTAATTGTACCCTTTGTCTCATATACCAAGGAGACCTAGTTTTAGGATGATCTCATGTTATTTTGTTCATTGGATATATTGTATAAGGAGGTTTCCCCCTCAAAGGGATTCTTATTCATCTCTTTAATTCATTATCAAAGCGTTGTGTTACTCTTTTTTATGCTTTTATGTTATTTTGGGAATTTGATGCATAACATAGGTGAGGATGAAGGTTGGCTAAAGTGAGACAAGGGATAGTGCCAAAAACAACACTAGAAGCATTGGATCGATATAAAAAATGGATTTGACAGAAATGGGAGAGGAAATTAACAACTATTGTGGCCTCCAATATGTGGAGGGTTGATAGATACCATATATCTAGGAAATTCCAAGCGTATGAAATGTGGGAGGAGATTGTGAGATCACAAGTGAGCTAGAAATTTAGAAGAGATTTTTATATGAATGAGAGATCAATTAGAGACCCTTAATAATGAGAAAGGGAGCATATGAATAAAAGAGGGAACAATTTTTTGTCATAGCTATCCATTGCATGTGTCATTGGAAGGGTATTCTCTCCACAATAGTGAACCTACAACTTTTTACCATTTGCACCACAAGGGTTGTAACAACCCTAAAATTCGTAAATAATTTTTTTAAAAGTAATGATCTAACTGTAATTTATAAGGATAAATGAATCTAAACCAATCTCATTTTACTTTGTGACATAAGGATATAGTTGTGATACATACAACTGAAAACATGTGATCCCTATAAAGGATGATTTTTAGTCCTTTTTCCCATTCAAAACATAAGCGTTTCTTTGTGATGATATGGTGATACAATTTATTATTACAATGATATTACTTTGCTGTCATCAAATTTAAGAAGGAGAAGTCATTTTATTTTCTGCTGGTTAACGTTGTTGTGCTTGCTGGTTATGTTCTTTTGTATATCACTTGACCCTTTCTAGAAGTTGGGAAAAGATGAATTACAGGTCTTACTTAGTGTATATCTCTAACGCAAACCTTTTGTAACTTTTGTGCAGGTGTTGATTCCAAAAGTCTTCCAATCATCCTATTATCACCAAGAGTCCTAAACTAAACATAAACACAAACACTTCTACACAAGGGCCTAAGAAAAGACAAAATGAAACATACTTACCTTATTCATATAACATGAGTACATGCATAACATAAGGTATTAAGGCATTGCTCCAAAATGAAAAAGGGATAGTCTTGGACTCTATAGTTTGGGTATAAGCGTAATGCACCATATGGAATGTGTAAATACTCCAGTTGTTCACCACTTGGTATGTCAACTCATAAACCCTAGGGTTTAATGCACCTCGTTGAAAGTGATTGTCTTTTCAATGAAGTTCTTCAATGGGTTATTTTGTTCTCTATTTGTCCTAAATGGTCTCGATCTATTCGATTGGGTAGCTCCACTATGTAAAATCGACGGTGGAGGAGCCATGGTTCTTGGTCCTTGACACCATTTAACCCTATCCAAGAGAAAAGAGTTTGTTGGTGAGGTTCTGTTTCCATGAAATGGTGACGCCTGTGTTCAACTTTTGATTCTATCATGGTATTATACACAGAGTCAAGGAAAGCTCTTTCTCTGCAATCGTATTATTGTTGTTCTTCTGTCATAAAACAATTTTATAAAACCAATGTTTAACCTATGTGGTTTGTATGTGCAGGAGGCTTTCTAGAACGGTTCTCTACAAACAATTTTTGGTTGGACATTGTGCTGAAAGGGATTTACAGTTCAAGTAAGACCTGTTACCTTGCCCTTTTCGTGGCTTTGTGGCTTGACCTGAGTTCTCATGGCATGGTCTGGAAGTCCATCTCTCTATTGTATTTTGTGAAAGTGGTAAATTTATTTTGTTACCGTGAGGCGTTTTACATTTGAAACTGTAATGTAGAAACTCTTCGACCGTGGAGTCAAAGTGACTGTATAAATGAATGTTTTGTGTGAACAGTGATAGGGTTATGTTTTGTTTTAAGTTGTAAAGAACAGTCCTACGACTATCTCTACAAAATGTATATATTCCCTTATGAAGAAAACCATGAGGGATTTTGTTGATGTATTATAAAAGCATGACTTGATTAATAGTACTATATAATTGTTTATTTAAGAAACTATTTCGACCGTGCGGCCATTCTCTATTTTTTCGTATTGCTTGAGAAAGGTCGTGAGGCCACTGTCAAAACGATTCTAGTTGTTAAAAGAATGTTGCTATTTTTATAGTAATTACTAAGTCGAGAGGTCGTTGCTCCATTCTAGCTATATTTTAATGTGTAGGTGTATTTACTTTTATGGGATTCGAACTTGGTTTATGGATGAAGAGTTATGAGTTATTTAACAAGTTGTGAGGCTACTGTCAAGTCGATTCAAGATTTAAGTGGATGTTAATGTTTTTGTATTAATTATTAAGCCATAAGGTTGTTGCGAAATATCTTGTATGTTTTCAAATGCAGTTGATAATACTAAAACAACCTTTAGCTCGTAACCATAGTTGTGGCATGTCGATGATCTCGATTTAGTATTTTTATTTACAGCTTGTAGCTGGCTGGGCCATAAATCCCTTATAATGTAACTCTATTAATTGAATCCTTAATCAGATTCGATCTCTAAACCTGGTTTAATTATTATTTTATCCTTGAAGCTTTGTTTACCCTAACTATAACTAGGTTTTAGATTGTGAGGCCAAAACTCGGCCATAGATTGGAATTTTAAATATGTGTGTGTGTGTCCTCTAACTCTTGGGTTAAATATTCGAAAATTTTGAAAATAAGAGTTTATTTAATACTAAAAGATATATTTCCAGAATTAGTCTTTTTAATAAAACTCGGAAGAGACCGCAAGGTCTTGAAATAGGTTTTGTAGGAGTTTCATAATTTAATCTTTAAAACCCCAATACTGATATAATAAATATTATAAAACTAACTGGGTGAAATATTAGGTGATAAAAGAGGGTTTCACTAATCATTGGGAAAACAATACTAATTAGAGTAATGCTATTATAACAAATAATCCACGAAAGATAACAAATGTTTGAACTATAATCATTGAATATCAAAGCTAAAATTATATTAAAGTAATTGCAGGTTCTTTTTTCAGAGTAATACAAAAAACTATCATTAAAATTCTGTAGATACTGAGCATACTTCATAACAAAATACAGATATAGAATTAAATCACAAATAAATAACAAACAATTAGAACCTGGATAATTTGTAGAAGGGGGACAAACACCCAAAGGAGACTGTTCCACCCAGCTATCTCCTGAAGCAGCCAAGATTACTTGCTTATGACCCCAGAGCCTGTTCACTGAACCACTAGGACGAACATCACTGGATAATAGCACACATGAAACTTGCTGAAATTTAACCCTCAGTAGCAGACTTAACTCCGCAATTCCACTTTAGCTACCCCCTCACCAAATTCCTTGTGTACCTAACTTTCCAATTTGCAGCGGTCACAAGGTTCATTCACTTGGAAAATAGAATGTAGTGAGCGTCCTGCTCAATTTGATGGTATTTATAAGATTTCCTAGGTATTTGGGTCAGTTTTGGAATTAAATGAGCCACCTGCTCAGTTCCCCCTCTTAGGGAACATGACCACAATTTTAGGGATTTTGCTTCCTACAACAGCTAGAAAGTGAAATGCTAGTGTTGCCACTTGTAAACTAGCCTTCTACGACTGTTCATTCCTCCCAGTGGGTTAATGAACACTCTTTTAATAGTCTCCTTTGGATAGGTGTCTCTTTTATTTAATTATTTAAAATAAATAAATATTCAATTATAGTCATCCTTGACCAACTTGGTCATAAAAAATTTACAATAAATTTAACATAATGTTTCCTGAAATAAATAAAAATATTTATTTTTCAGTTCTAGGTCTGTTACAAGGGTCATAACTAAACTGCATGTGGAATATGAGATATAAACCTCTATTTTGTAGGTAAGTGTAAACTATTAGCCACAAGCATGGTATAAATATAAAAGGTAGCGATTTAGAGCATGCCCCAAGAACACCAAATGAAACAAATTTTTTACTAACTCCTAAAAAGTATGCCCTAATAGGATCCTTAACTAACTAAAGGCCTAACTACTACATGAGGCCCAAGTTTGATGCACTGGGTAAGGGAATGGCCCAAATGAGTTGGATAAAGAATATACTAGATAAAAATGTATAACCAAATGGGAAAATACCAAAGTCTAGGATATGAAATTGAACCATGGTGTTAAGAACCAAAATAGGAGACCACAATCACACATCTAGACCGTAGTAATGGGTTTCAAAAGAAGAAATTTAGACATGTGATTCACCTCTCAAATGCATTGGAGGACCTTGATGTCGTCATATGAATGTTGGAATTGCTAATACATGGTGAGAACTTTACATGATCATATCTAAAGATATATGTGTATGGTCAATGTGAAGTGACAAAACCAATAAAACACACTCTAACCAATATAGATTGATATGTTTATACAAGAAACTAGAAGATTCATGTGCATTAGGTAACAATATCATTCATAGTTGAAAAACAAATCCTCCTTGAACTTAGTGCTTCATCTCCATAAGGCACTCAAAATGGAGGGATGGATTCCTTCTCTAAAGTTTTAGAATTTTTTCTCTAAAGGGACTGCTGAAGGTAAACTAACCTCTTTTAAGGGTACCCTACTTCATTCAAAGAAAACCTCAACTAGCATTTATTGTTGGGTTGTCTCCAACAAACTCTCCTCCACTTTTTAAGAATGTCTATATCGCATCCTCTTACATGATGAAGGGAACATCAATTTTAAGTTTGAAAATGTATGGATCGAGAAGGAAGAAGACTAGGCTTAGGAACAAGGGTCAATTTCCAAGTTCAATTACTTATGGACATCACTGAACATGTTCATATGTGGCTATCTAACTCTTGGAATTAAAAGTACGATAAATATGCCTGAAGGAAATAGAAGCAAAAGAAAGAATCTCCATCTGCACCTGCTTCATCCAATATGATAGTGACAAGGACTGCATATCATTTTTTCCATTTATTCAATCTATGATTACTTTAGAATCTCCTACCACCCTTAATTCCCAAATACCTATCTTCCTAGCAAACCAGAGAAACCCCCCAAAGAGCCAACAACTCTGCCTAAGTATTAGTTCCCTGACTAAGTCCCATACTTAACCTGATACAATGATTCCTTCTCAAATGCATAATCTTTCCAGCACCACACCATCCATCTTTCTAAGCACCATAAAAGAAAACTAGAGGAAACTTTTCCAAACAAGAAGGCCTTACCTTGTCTTTTGGCCCTTTTTCACCCTCTATTATTTTCCACTCCTTCACTTCAACAACAATTTTAATACAAACAAGTTGAAAAAATGGTTTAATATACTGAAATATCACTCCATTGCGCATATTCTAGATTTCCCAAAGGATAGAAAAGGGAATATATCTTTATAAAACAATTTCAAACCGATCCAACTTTGTAAGCAATCCTCAAGATTAGTCCAATTCCAATTAGCATGTAAAGAAAAAATATTGTACATCTCCACCCAAACATATTTGAAAAATGAATAGTGGAGGAATAATTGGGTAATTGTTTCAAAGTACTTCTTACATAAACAACATATCCATGTACCAATAAATTCCCTCTTTTAAATTATCCCATGTTACAATTTTGTTGTTCCAATCCAACCAAAAAATAACATTTAATCTTTAGGGGAATATGCCTATGCCATAAATATGTTTGCCACCACTTTGTATCAATACCATTCCCATATTCCAACACAAAGAAATAAGCTAACTTCGTTGTAACATAACCACAACTTGTGTTTCTCTCCCAAACAATACTATCCTTCGCTCATTCAACAATATACCAGCCCAAGACAAAGAAAATGTAAACCGGTTCCATTCCTCCACTACTAATAAAGGACTATTTATATTTTGAGCTAATAACTAATAACTATCAAATGAAGACTACAAATTTTTATCCTGATCTTAAACCAAAATTTTCCGTTTGTGTAACTCAGCAATCAAATTCTTTGACAAGAGAAAATGACCCACATGACTAGCAAGAGGAGCAATACCCAAACAAATTTCCAAACCACGTCCAACCCTCCAACTAAGGTGACTTTTCAAAATGGGAAGAATTTTTAAATAACTCCTTCATATGATTGAAGCTCCTTGACATTTCAAATTAGGTTCTTGAATTCACTCAAAGTTAGGGAAGAACTTTATATGTTTAGAAGAAATAACTTTATTCCACAATCCTTTTGAAAAAAGAGCAAGCCAAAAACTCTTTGCACAAAGAGCTTTGTTAAAATATAACAGATTCTTAAGACCCCGACCACCAATATGTTTTGGCATAGAAATGAAATCCCAAGCAACAAGATGAAACTTAACTTCAATCCAAACTTTCGGACCACAAAAATTGAAAAATTCGCCTTCTAATATGTGAAACCACTAATGCTGAAACCATAACCAAGGAGAACCAATAAACATGAAAACTTTGGAGTACTGCACTTGCTAAAACCAATCTACCACACATGGAAAATCATTTATAAGATCAAATATAAATCCTTTTCTCCACCTTTTTTATTATCCAGTTCCAATCCACCTTCTTATAAGAGTTTGGTTTAAGAAAATAGTCAAGAGACTTGATCCGATCATCAATCACAACCATTTTAAAAGGAAAGAAAGAAGCCACCTGATTACAAATATATTCATCCTCATAGGACTTTTGCTCACTTATGACCATTCCAGAGGCCATAAAAAAAGCATCAAAGATATCCTTAAAGATACGCCACTCTCCCACAGAGCCATATCCAAAAATGAGTATATCATCAACGAATAACAAATGAGTAACATACAATGAATTTAAAAAATTTATACCCTTAATATTTTTCTCCTTTTTTGCTTTCACTATAAGCCTGCTTAACCCTTCAATTATGAATAGAAACAACAAATGGGATAGAGGACACCCCTATCTTAACCCTCTACTGCTTTTCAAAATATAAGAAGGAGATCCATTAACCAAAACAACAAAATTTACAGAAGTAATATGCCCCATTATCCAACAAGTCACCTCATAAGGTAGGCCAACCTGAAGAAGAACAAAACGAAGAAAGGACCAATCCACTATGTCAAAAGCTTTAGCCAATTCCACCTTCAAATTAAAATCTTGCAAGCTTTTTATCTTCACAAAATGTATACATTCTTCAGTTATACCCACAACCTCCAAAATTTGTCTTTCAAGAAGAAAGCCAAACTTCTCTTCAGAAATACACGTCCCTAAAACTGCTTTTATTCTATTTGCAATAATCTTAGTAATAATCTTATAAACAAGATTGCACAAGGATATTGGTCTAAGATCATTAAAAGATTCAGTATTTTCCTTTTTTGGAATGAGAGCAATATAAGTGGCATTAATACCTATAGGAATCTGTCCCAAAATTATTGAATCATTTATAACCTGTGTTAATTCTTTCCCCAACAAACCAAAAAAATGGACAAAAAACTCAACCGGGCATCCATTAGGACTAGGGGATTTTGATTTTGCAAAATGGGTTAAAATACCTTTTACTTATTCAATCTTTACATCTTCATCATTCTTCTTTCCTTCTTCCTCGTTAAAGAATCTTGGGAAAAAATTGAGAATTTTTAGTTGTTGATCTAGATTTGTTCTCTCTTCTTGACTGTAGATATCCATGAAGAAAGACACAACAACCCCCTTGAGTGTTTTCTGATCATTTAACATCATACCAACACTTGACTTAAGTTCCCATATAGATTTGGTAATTCTTCTTTGGTTAGCAAAATGATGAAAAAACTTGGTATTGTTATCCCCAGCTTCCAACCAAACTACTCTGCTCTTTAAACGCCAAGTTTCTTCTTCTCGCCTAAGAAATTTTTCCTTTAAATACTGCAAAAGGAGAAGTCTTTCCTTCCTCAATATAGAGAAGTAGTAATCATCTACCTACCCTTGCAAAGATTAAAGCTCATCTTCAATCATGACCAATTTTTTTTAGTTTGGGCCTTCTTTTCTTTTCCACAAAGAAACTTCTTTCCTAAGCAAATAAAGTTTTTTTAGAAAACTAAGTTCATAAGAGGGAGATGAACAGTTTATGTAAAAAACTTTCATTTTTCTTCTACCAGCGGAAAGAAAGCAGGTTCTTCTAGCCAACAATGATTAAAGTTGAAAGGAGCATGCATCATTCTTTTATCATTATCCAATTCCATTACTATAACTTTATGGTCAGATACCCCACAAGAAACAAACTAAGACCGATATCAACCCAAAAAACTACACATATTTTCATCCATTAAGAATCTATCAGGAATTGGTTCATTTAAACTTGTATCGTTGTTGAAATTTCCAACAATCCCCAATTGTCACTCTGAGAATCTCCAACAATCCACAAAATAAAGATGAGAATCACCAACTATACTTTAAAAAAGTCCATAATAACGTAAACATCTTGATTAATGAACACACAACTTATCGAGTAAAGAATGATTAATCAAATACTTCATACTCCAAATTTCATCAAATACTTTAAACTAGAAAAGGGAATTGGCTCCAGTTCAAAACGGAATATGTTTGTTTAAATTAAGAAAATGAATTTGTTTTTTAAACTTTCTTTGTTTTCTTTTTTTTTCAGAAGAAAAAATACTAAACCTTGATATTCATATTATGAATCAAAGGACATCATATACAAAGTTGTCTTCTACCAAACTTCTAACCAACAATAGCTATCAACGTTTCGAGAACCCCTTGAGTGACAAAAGTAAAATACTGTGAACAACCAACATCCAACATCCAGACTTCATAACAACAAATAGGCACTAACAAAATGCCAACGGACCATCTGATCATCCTGAGCACTTTAAACTTATTGAATTATGCAAAGCAACTACACGATCTCCAATAATCTCTTGAATATACATTATTCTAAAGAAGGCGTAAATAAAATATGTATACCAAAAAATTCCATGGTACATAGAAGGGATCATTTCTTGAATATACATACATTATTCTGAAGAAAGCATAAATAAAATATTTATACTAAAAAAATTCCATGTCACAAAGAAAGTGTGAATCAAAAACAAACTTTCAGAGAAGTGAGAGAAGTGATTCATTTATTGTAGAAAAAATAAACTAATTCTTTAAATTTGTTAGGTTAGGCAAGAATTACCATTGTTAGAATTTCCAACAATCTTAAATATCAATATTAAAATCATGATGTGAATTAAATAATTTATGAATGGGTTCAATTATACTAATAAATTAATATTTTTTAAAATTTTCTTTTAAATTAATATGCAAAAATAATTATCATTCTTAAAATCTCCAACAATCCTCAATTATCAATATTAAAATCTTTATACTAAAAAAATAGAGCTAATTCTTTTGAATTTATTAGATTATACAAAAAATAATTAGCATGGTTAAACTCTTCTCCAATCTTCATTTAGCAATGTTAAAATTTTTGATAACAAAAATAAGAGACGTGGTTTAGGAAATGAATAAGAGTCATGAATAGGTTGAGGAGTTATTCATTTATCCTAAATGTTAGTTTTGTACCTAGGGAAGTGTTTTCCTAAGTGACTTTATCTTTAATCACTTAGATAAGGGAAATAAAGTGACCCTTGCATTAAATGACGTAAATGACATTTAATTTGACTTTAGTGTATAAAGTCAGTTTTGATAAATTTTAGTGGGTGAGTGAAATTAATATTTTAAAAATAAAATATGAGCAATTAATTTCAACCATAGATCTAATTCATTCTTAGCCCTTGGATTAGATGTCTCTTCACCTACCTAGGTTTATGAGCACAAAGCAAGGAAAAGGTCATTTGCATTCATTCTTGTGAGAAGAAGAGGAGAAGAGAGCTGAAAGAGAGAGTGGGCACACATATCGAGGAGAGGTACAAATTTGGCACATATACCAAGGCAGCCGTACCGTACAGTTTGTTGGCACCGAAATCAAGGACGTTGCTGGGCACATTTACCGAGGAGGACAACATTTATTAATGTTTGTACCTTGCACAGATTTCGAGGCCGTACACAGGTCGTACAACACAAAAATCGAGGTCTGTACAATATGTATGGATTGTACCTGTCTGCACATTTTTCAAGGTGAACTTTCACGCACACTTCCCGAGGCATCATTCTGTTTTGTGTTGGCACATATATCGAGGTCATACGACAGCATTAAATGTGGTCCGTACAATACGAATTTTGAGGTTGCTGGTATAGTTTTCGAGGGAAGAAATTTTGTTGATATTTTTGGCACGTTTTCCAAGAAGGATTTACACAAAAATCAAGGCAGCAAAAGCATGGAAACCGAGACAATCTGCTGGGTCATTTTCTGGGTTGAGATAAGATGGTTTTTTATTGTAAATGAATGTCTGATTTTTTATCCTGAAGAAATAATAAACTTTCTCTCTCTCTGACTGGTTTTCCCCTTGTGGGTTTTTTCAGGGCCTTTTGGCCAAAAATTCCTGAGTACTGTGTGTTGAATGGTGTGCTTGTAACACCTCGGTTTTGACCCCGTTTACATTAAAAATGTATATGATGTATATATTGTAATTAATCATGGTGTGGAGCTAAAGGCAAAATCCCCACCATCTCTTTAATGTTTTATGTTCCGGAAATTAAAATCGTTGCCGATGGTATATCATGTTATTCGGCACATTATAATTTTTGGCATCATGTAAATATGCATTTTAATTATAGTACCTACAACCAGTTATGTCTATGTAGCATTAAAAGAGATGGGGGCATGATTTTCCTAAGGAATACGGAGGGAAATTATTTAAACCTTTGGGCCAATGGGGAGAAGCCAAATGTCAAAGGGGGAACCCATCAAACCCTCAACTACCCATTTTGTCTTTTTCCCCAATCATTAAATTCTGCCAGAATGTGGTTGAGTTAGTTATTGCATGGAGTGGGAAGAGTATGGGCAGAAATTCGAATTGGGCAGACGACCCATTTTTGAAAAACATGTTCTGACTTCCTTGGCAAGGAAAATGCCCAAAAACGTATGCCATTCTGCCATACACCCACGTTCTTCATTTGCTCACACAGGGAAAGCTTGGGATCTGTTTTTGACCTCCACGATTTTGCATGTTGTATGTTTCCTTCACGATTTGGGGCTCCTGGGCGTTTTTTTTTACCATAATCATTCATCCACGTTGGGTTGTTGTATGTGTGTTTTTACCTCACATGGACAATCATTCTTCACTCTCCTCAGGCTGAAAATTTTGTTTTGGGTGATAATCTGTGGTTGGGTTTCTTCCCCAACGTTTTTGTTGCATTTCTCCACCATTTTCCAAGCTGAAAATCGAGTTTGGCTCCTGGGGATGTTTTACCCACTTACCATTTCTAATTTTAGCTTTCAGGAAGTTTTTTTCCATGCCCAATATTGTAATTATTGTGTTTTGTATTCGTTTTTTTCCACGGTAGGGCCAAAACGTCCATGGGATACGATTTTTTGTTAGTGGGTTGTTCTTACCCTCCTTGGCAATTAATTTTGTGGCTGAACTGTTTTCCTCAACCCAGAAATGGTGTATATTGTTGTGTATGCAATTGGTCTTTGGAATGTGTAGGAGTGGAAAGGAGTTTGCTTGAAAAACCTATAGTTTTGCAGGAGCCTCATAGACAGAGCTAGAGGGATGGCTCTCTTCTCTACACCCCCTGAATAGCACTGGAAGGGAAGTCATGTCCTGAGGGACTCTGCAGCAGAGAAAGGAATGATTCCTTGTGTTGGGTGTGTGTGGATGTCTTAAGAGTCAAGCTAGTTCTGGTGTAGGCATCCTTAGCTCTTCAGTGAGCCCACTAGCTTAGCAAACAATGCTTCCATCTCCTGATAACCACTTAAACCCAACTTGTTGGCTTTGTTATGTGTTGTTGTGTACTCCCAGTATAATAAACCCAAACATAGCTTTGGCTTGACTGAGTTTTGACGTATCTTTGGCTATGTGTGAGCCTGCTTAGTTTTCTTTTTCCTTGGGGAATCATGCCCAGCTCGGGGGTGGCAGTGTTGTTGAGAGATTAAGGAGCACACTAGCCTATGGTTGGGTGGAACGTTGCAGCGACATAGCTGGTTGCAGGACGAGCTTCTTCATAAGATAAGTAATCTCATGTTTAGATCTCTGCATTTACATTTGATAATGAATTACAATGAACATGTGAATGAATGCAATGGATTTGCTTCCATTGTGTGTTAAATAATTATGCATCTATGCATGTTCTAGTTCAAAGCATTCTAATTTTTATTATGTGTATGTTCATGGGGCTAGTTGCCCAGGTAGATAGCAGCATCGGTAGCATACTCTTCATCGGTCAGAGGGTCGGGGACGTGACAGTGTGGTATCAGAGCACGCGTTGCAGCATGGGCCTCAATGGACCATGAAGAAGCAGTGGCAGAGGCAAGGTTACCCTCTGTCCAGCAGAGGAAAAATGTGAAACACAGGGATAATTTCAATAAATTTCTTAGTATGGAAAATATCGGATGACTTGAGTCGAGTCCATCCAATACTTCAGATGACTTAAGCTGAGTCCATCAGATATGTTGAATGAATTATCCAAGTCCATCCGACAAAGAAACCAAAGCAGAGAGGAAATTTTGAAAAAAAAAAAATTCCTAAGTTTGAATTTTTGCCAAAAGTCTTGGCTCGGTTGAGCCGATACATCGGCTAACAACCCAAGACCCAGCCGACAAGGAAAATGGAAGAAAAATTTTGAAAATTTTTCGAAGTGTTAAAATCATCAAAAGATGTTTGTTGAAGTAGAGCCAAGGTGTCGCCAAGGCTTGTCGGAAGGGAGCCGACGCGTCGAAAGACAGAGGAAGATCGATCCGATAAGGCGTCAGAAGACAAAGGAAGATCGATCCGATAAGGCGTCGAAAGGGAAATGAAGATCGATCCACCGAAGCATCGGGTGAGAAACCTGAAGTTTTGTCGATCGGATGGGAAAATCCGAGCTTCCAGAAACATATTTTCAGTGGAATTATAGGGACCAAAAAGATGAAAAATGGCAGCGATCTTATGCGCTAGATTGCGCAAAAATCAAATATTTACAAACAAACAAAAAAACGAGGGCACTGCCCTCAACCAGCCCTGCAGTGGCACAGTAAATCCATAAGGGGGAAAGCCCCCTTGACCCCCGTCATCCCCCCTGAGACTGTCATTCTTGGTGAAAGGAAAATTTTGTGTTTTGACAAGGTTGTCAATATAGTATTTTCCAAATGCAAGTAAGTAATTATGAACTAATGATATTTTTATGCAGCTAATAGTTGTGTTTATTAACACATTTTGCAGAACTATAGTCACCTTCAAAGGCAACATTCTGCATAGAGTAATTTTAAAAAAATCGTTCTTGATTGGGCCAATATGAGAATCGATGACATGAATGATGCACAGGACCCTTATGAGTTCGAGGAAGATGCTATGGGAGAAAATGTCAAAGTTGGAAATGAGGAGACATAATCCAATGGGATGAGAAATTAAGAGACTCCCCCAGATATTGCGGCCACCATGAGAAGACTAAGGGTTGAGTTGCAAAGTTGCAGAGAAGACAATGAAATGATGCTTAAGGCTCAAGAAGATCAAAGTCAGATAAATGCAGCTATACTGCAGAGTTTGATAGACATCCAGGGATAGATAAACCCTGGGCATTAGACAACTAATCCGGAAAGAAACAGAAGTAGCGCCAGGGGAGATTCCCGTAAAAGATCCCATATCTCCAGGAGGGCTTCCAGAGACAGAAGGAATACTCCAGAATGGACTACCAGCGGGTCATCTGATTCTGAAAAACCCAGTGGGGATTTAAGCTCTCCATCTCGCAGGAATAAGAGGAGGAGATGTTACAAGAACAATTCACGAGATGAATTAAAAAAGGCAAGGCCTCCTACTTTTAATGATGAGGTCGAGACTGGTCAAGAAGCGAAGGCTTGGCTTCTTGGGATGAGGAAGTCTTTCCAAGTTCAAGACTACTCCGGAAATATGAAAGCAATGGTAGCTATATTCAATTTGATTGGAAGAGCATCCATATGGTGGGAACACCATAGACAAGTAAAGAAGGTTAATGAAAGAAGAATTGTGTGGAAACAATTCAAGCAGAAGTATCTCTCTGACAGGTGCTATGATGACAAGATTAAAGAATTCCATGAGTTGAAATTGGGACAACAGACCATGGAAAATTATGCAAATAAGTTCTTGGAACTATTGAGGTATGTCAGGTACATCAAAGATGAAAAGGTGAAGATCCAGCGTTTACTGAGTGGATTTTCTTAGTCTTACAAAGACAGAATTGAGTTTTACGAACCTAGAACTCTTGATGAAGAAATAAGGAAGGCTAAGTATTGCAATGAGCAAAGCAAAGGCAAACTTGATTATCATAAGACATGGAAGGAAAAAAAGAATGAGAAGTCTAACCAAAGGAAGAAAGGTTCCAAACCTTCTAACTTCAGGAATCAGTAGAAACAACCCTCACAAGCTGAGAAGCAACTAGCCAGAGCGACCGGAGAGAAACCTAGAGATCCACCGTAGAACAAGGAACCTCTCCAATGTTGGAAATGTGGAGAACCCCACATGCACAGGAATTGTCCACTCAAGAATGAGAGTGCAAGTCCATCTTACAACATTCAAAAAGCATAAACAGTGGGTCACGTAGCAAGGGTCGTCCCTAGGATTTATGCAGCACTGGAGGACCGCCAGGCAGATCACCAGTCAACTATGGTTGAATTTGTAGGTAAGGTTGTTGAGAAATCTGCTTCTATTTTGATTGACCCCGGTTCTACTCATAGTTATGTTACCCCTAGAGTAGTGGAGATTTGTGTCTTTAAGAAAGTAAAGCATAGCAAATATTGGTTAGTTCATCTAGCCATTGGAACTAAGAGAAAGATGAGCGAAGTGGTAGAGAAATGTCCATTGGTCATGAATGGATTGGTCACTTGTGTAGATATGAATGTTCTACCACTTGGTTCCTATGATTTTCTCATTGGAATGGATTGGTTAGAAGCTCACAGGGTAAAGCTTGACTGTTATAATAAGGCTTTTGAGTGCTTGGATGAAGAAGGTAACTCAAGGATTGTGAAAGGCATTCCAAAGGTGATTTATGTGAGGCAGATTTCAACAATGCAGTTGAAGAAGTTCTATAGGAAAGGTTGTCAGTTGTATGCAACTCATATTTTGGAGGCAACAGAGAATGAAACTCCTAGGTTGGAGGACTTTCATGTGTTGCAGGAATTCAGGGAAGTGTTTCTTGATGAGATTCCAGGGCTTCCTCCAAAGAGGGACATTGATTTCACAATTGAACTTGTGCCTGGAGCAGCACCAATGTCCAAGACACCCTACAAAATGAGTACACCAGAAATGCTAGAGTTGAATATGCAACTGCAAGGGTTGTTGGAGAAGAAGTATATCAGGCCGAGTGTGTCTCCTTGGGCAACACCAATTCTGTTTGTGAAGAAGAAAGATGGTACACTCAAGTTGTGTATTGATTATAGACAGCTGAGCAAAGCCACTGTGAAGAACAAATATCCTTTTCCTAGGATTGATGACCTCTTTGATCAAATGAGAGGAGCAAAGGTATTTTCCAATATTGACTTGAGGTCTGGTTACCATCAAGTGAGAATAAAGGATGAAGACATTCATAAGACAACCTCTAGAACAAGGTATGGACATTATGAGTTTGTGGTGGTACCATTTGGTCTCAAAAATGCACCAGCTACATTTATGTCCCTTATGAATAGTGTCTTCCGTAGGTATTTGGACAAGTTTGTTCTTGTTTTCCTTGATGACATTCTTATTTATTCTAAGAATGAGGAAGAGCATGAAGAGCATTTGAGAGTGACATTGCAATTACTCAGGGAGCATCAGTTGCATGCAAAGCTAAGCAAGTGTGACTTCTATAGAGATAGAATTCAGTATTTGGGTCACATTATCTCAAAAGAGGATATATCTGTGGACCCTGAAAAGATTGAAGCCATTATGAATTGGCCAACTCCAAGAAATGTGACAGATGTAAGATCTTTGATGGGACTTGCAGGATACTACAGGAAATTCATTGAAGGATTCTCCAAAGTTGCACATGCAATCACTTCCTTGCAAAAGAAGGGGATACAGTTTGAATCGACATCGAGGTGTGAAGAAAGCTTCCAGCAGTTGAAGAATCTTCTCACTAGTGTACCAGAATTGAAAGTTGCAGACCCAGAGAAAGATTTTGTGGTGTGTACCGATGCATGCAGACAAGGGCTAGGAGGAGTCCTTATGTAATACAACCACGTGATATGTTACGAGTCAAGAAAGATGAAGGAGCATGAGAAGAACTACGGCACTCATGATCTAGAGCTTGTAGCCATAGTACATGCTCTCAAGATGTGGAGGCATTACTTGATGGGTAGAAAATTTGAGCTAAGGACAGACCATTGTGATCTGAAGTATTTGTTTGATCAACCTACTCTAAATGCTAGGCAAGTTAGATGGCTGGAGTTTTTATGTGAGTTTGATTTTGAAATCAAACACATAAAAGGAAAAGAGAATAAGGTAGCTGATGCACTCAGGAAGAAGGTGGAAGACATACATGTGGCATCTCTTAGTATTTTCCAATCGGATTTGAGACAGCAGATTGTGAATCATACTGCTAGAGATGAGTTGTATGAGCAGGTAAAAGAAAAATTGCAGCAACAAAGTATTGATAAGAGGCATGAGGGATATAAATTGGAAGAAGAGGGACTTCTTACTTATAAAAGCAGAATTTATATTCCAAATGTAGCAGATATAAGGAGATTTGTTATGGATGAAATCCATCAAGCTCCGTATTCTGGTCACCCAGGATATCAGAAGACAGTTGCTACAGCCAAAAAGTAGTACTTTTGGCCAGGAATGAAAAATGACATTGCTGAATATATTTCAAGGTGCATGAAATGTCAATAGGTAAAGGTTGAGCATCAACACCCTGCAGGTTTGTTGCAGCGTTTGCCAGTTCCAGAATGGAAATGGGAAGTTATTTCCATGGATTTTATTACAATATTACCAATGACTTGGAGACAACATGATTCCATCATGGTTGTGGTGGACAAGTTGACAAAGGCAGCGCATTTCATACTGGTTAATTCTACGCATAAGACTGATGACATTGCAAAGATCTTCATGAATGAGATTTTCAAGTTGCATGGATTGCCTAAGGCAATAGTCTCTGACAGGGATGCCAAGTTCATTTCCAATTTTTGGAAGAGCATTAGAGGAAATTTCAACTCAAAATAGGCCTCCTAAGGAAAATTAATAAAATAATAGTTAAAATAATAAAATAATATTTATTAATTTTGGAGGAAGAAAAGAAAAAACTATTTTTTTCTTCATATTTTCGACATATCTCCCTGTGTGTTTACTCAAATTTCGATTGAGAGAGCTTGTTGGATGCGGAATTAAATTCTGCATCCAACGAGTACCCACTCAGCATACTTTTGACGGGCCTCGCTACCCCAAAAACAAGAAATACCTGAAAAAACGTGATGATGATGTCATCATCACGTTTTTTCAGGTGTTTCTTGTTTTTGGGGTAGCGGGGCCATCATCACGTTTTTCAGGTATTTCTTGTTTTTGGGGTAGCGGGGCCCGTCAAAAGTATGCCGAGTGGGTACTCGTTGGATGTGGAATTTAATTCCGCATCCAACCAACTTTCCCGATCGAAATTTAAGTAAAAACATAAGGAGATATGTTAAAAATACGAACAAAAAAAGTAGTTTTTTTATGATACCTATCCCCAAATTTATATTAAAAAATTGTTTAAGAGGTGCTCCCTTTTTTAATTTTAAAGCATTTTGATTAGCCAATACATGATGACATGTAATATGTATTATTTTTGGAAGGCCCATTTTAAATTGAAATTTCCTCTAATGGTTGTTTGCAGATTTGGGTACAAAGTTAAACTTCAGCACTGCCTACCATCCTCAGACTAATGGGCAGACGGAGTGAGTCAATCGAGTGCTTGAAGACATGCTTCACATGTATGTTATGAATAAACCAACCAAGTGGGAAGATTATTTACACTTGGTAGAGTTTTCTTATAACAATGGACAGCAAGCATCCTTGGGGATGAGTTTGTATGAAGCTTTGTATGGCAGGAGGTGCAGGACACCAGTGACTTGGGATAATCTAGTGAACATGGTTGTGCTTGGTCTAGAATTGCTCAAGGAGATGGAGCAAGAGGTTGTAAAGATCAGGCAGAATCTGAAAACAGCCCAGGACAAACAGAAAAACTATGCAAATAAGCATAAGGTGAACAGAGAGTTTAGTGTTGGGGATCATGTTTACCTCAGAGTGAGGGAAAAGAAGAGTTCCTTGAAGCTTGGGAGTTGTGCCAAGCTGTCACCAAGATATTGTGGGCCGTTTGAAGTGCTTGAAAGAATAGGGTCAATTGCATATAGAATTTCATTGCCTGCTAGCACTAGAGCTCATAATGTTTTTCATGTTTCTGTGCTTAAGAAATATGTACATGATCATAACCATGTGATAAATTGGAATGTTATTCAGGTGGAACCTGAGGGAGAGTTCCAAATCGATCCAATGCGCATCCTCGATAGGAAAGTCACAATGCTCCGGAACCGAACCATAGGGCAGGTAAAGGTGCAATGGGAGCACTACGATCCTGAAGAGGCTACGTGGGAGCTGGAAGATGCCATGCCATTGGCACATCCATTTTTGTTCAATTCTGCGAAGCAGTGAGGCGGTACCAGTGTAGCATTTCGTTCAATTTTGTAAAGCACCGAGGATAGTGCCATGGAAGGGGGAGGGGAATGTAACACCTCGGTTTTGATCCCATTTGCATTGAAAATGTATATGATGTATATATTGTAATTAATCGTGGTGTGGAGCTAAAGGAAAAAGCCCCACCATCTCTTTAATGTTTTATGTTTCGGCGATTAAAATCATTGTCGATGGTATATCATGCTATCCAACACATTATATTTTTTGGTATCAAGCAAATATGCATTTTAATTAAAATACCCACAACCAGCTATGTCTATGCAACATTAAAAGAGATGGGCGCATGATTTTCCTAAGGAATAAGGAGGAAAATTATTTAAACCTTTGGGCCAATGGGGAGAAGTCAAATGTCAAAGGGGGAACCCATCAAACCCTCAACTACCCATATTGTCTTTTTCCCCAATCATTAAATTCTGCTAGAATGTGGTTGAGTTAGTTATTGCATGGAGTGGGAAGAGTATGAGCAGAAATTCAAATTGGGAAAAGGACCCGAAAAATGTGTTCTGACTTCCTTGGCAAGGAAAATGCCCAGAAATGTATGCCATTTTGCCATACACCCAAGTTCTTCATTTGCTCACGTAGGGGAAGCTTGGGAGTTGTCTTTGACCTCCACGATTTTGCATGATGTATGTTTCCTTTACGATTTGGGGCTCCTGGGCGTTTATTTTTTTACCATCATCATTCATCCACGTTGAGTTGTTGTATGTGTGTTTTTACCTCACGTGGACAGTCATTCTTCACTTTCCTCAGGCAGAGAATTTTGTTTTGGGTGATAATTTGTGGTTGGGTTTCTTCCCCAACATTTTTGTTGCATTTAGACACAGTTTGCCAAGCTGAAATTGATTTTGGCTCCCTAGGTTGTTTTACCCACTTACCATTTCTGATTTTAGCTTCTAGGACGTTTTTTTCCATGCCCAGCATTGTGATTATTGTGTATTGTATTCATTTTTTGCCACATTAGGGCCAAAATGTCCCTAGGATACGATTTGTTGTTAGTGGGTTGTTCTTACCCTCCTTGGAAATTAATTTTGTGGCTGAACTGTTTTCCTCAACCCAAAAATGGTGTATATTGATGTGTATGCAATTGGTCTTTGGACTGTGTAGGAGTGGAAAGGAGTCTGCTTAACAAACCTAGTGTTTTGCAGAAGCCTCATAGACAGAGCTAGAGGGATAGCTCTCTTCTCTACACTCCCTGAATAGCACTGGAAGGGAATTCATGTTCTAAGGGACTGTGCAGCAAAGAAGGGAATAATTCCTTGTGTTGGGTGTGTGTGGATGTCTTAGGAGTCAAGCTAGTTCCGGTGCAGGCATCCTTATCTCTTCAGTGAGCCCACTAGCTTAGCAGATAGTGCTTCCATCTCTTGATAACCTGATAAACCCAACTTGTTGGCTCAGTTATGTGTTGTTGTGTACTCCTGGTCTGATAAACCCAAACATAGCTTTGGCTTGACTGAGTTTTGACGTATCTTTGGTTATGTGTGAGCCTGCTTAGTTTCCTTTTCCTTGGCGAATTATGCCCAGCTCGGGGGTGGCAGTGTTGCTGAGAGATTAAGGAGCACACTGGCCTATGGTTGGGTGGAGTGTTGTAGCGACATAGTTGGTTGCGGGATGAGCTTCTCATAAGATAAGTATTCTTGTGTTTAAATATCTGCATTTACATTTGATAATGAATTACAATGAACATGTGAATGAATGGAATGGATTTGCTTCCACTGTCACGTTAAATAATTATGCATCTATACATGTTCTAGTTCAAAGCATTCCAATTTTTATTATGTGTATGTTCACAGGGCTAGTTTCCCGGGTAGATAGCAACATCGGTAGCGTCATCTTCACCGGTCGGAGGGTCGAGGACATGACAGTGCTAATTTTTTTTTTTTGTTAGTGAAAAAGTGAAGTTACATCTGTGTTTTAAGTCTGAAAATTTTATGTTTATTTCCAGTCATTTAATTTTTTGAGAATGAAATAAATTGTGACAAATTTTACTTATAAACCAGAGGATGAAAACTTGACAAAAATCTACATGGTATCATAGCTGAGTGGGGCATAAAATGAAATATTTGCAGAGTGACAGTCATTTCCAGAATTCAAGTAAACTTTTGTGACAGTAGTACATTTTGTTGAAACTTGTTCTTTGAGAAAAATGACTTCCGTTGTGTTGAGAACTAAGGATAGATTAGATGGGGTAGAGAACTTTGTCTCATGGAAGGCCCGAATTTTACTTTTGTTGAGGGAGAATGAGTTGTGCGAGGAGGTAGTTAGAAACACTACAACAAATCCCCTTGTCATTCCCACTGCTACAGATGCAGTAGCATTTTCAGCCTTTAATAAGAAATATATTAAAGCCATGAGGATTATCTTAGATGTTGTTAAAGACCATGTTATACCTCACATTTCAGCGAATAATCATGCGCATGAAATGTGCACCGCTTTGACCGGATTGTTTGAGAGTTCCAATGAAAATAGGAAGATGGTTCTAAGTGAGAAACTGAAAGGTATCAAGATGGTCAAAGGAGAGGTGTGTATGACTTATCGTACTAGGATCTCTTAGGTGAGAGATGAGCTTGCTGCTATTGGGGAGGCGGTTACTTGTACTGAGCTAGTTCATACAACCTTGAATGGGGTGACTGCACCTTGGGTTGTGTTTGTACAGGGTTTGGTGGCTAGAGAGAACCTACCTTCATGGGACAGGGTATGTGATGACTTTGTTCAGGAGTAGACTCGAAGAGGTCTTCTGCAGTGTAGTGGTTCTACTAGTAGACAGGATGAGGAGGATGTGGCGTTGACAACAAAAGGGAAGAAGGGTCCCAAGAAGGGTGGGGCCAAGCAGCAGGATGGGCAGAAGAAGGATCTGAGCACTGTAAAGTGCTTTGCATGTCACAAGATGGGACACTATGCTGCAACATGTCATAACAAAAAGAAGAAGAAGAAGCAACAGACAACAGCTTCCGCGGAAGTCGATGACTTTTCCGCGAGATTTCAGAGTGAATTTTCACTATGCACTGGGCATGTTGAGATTGAGAGGGCATCTATTCTCACCAGTGCAGATGTTGACAGACAATGAGAGTTTTCCCTGGTGACAGACCATTCCTCGAGTGCATCTACTTCCAACACTTGGTATATAGATAGCGAGGCCTCGAGCCACATGACAGGTGCTCGTGAGATGTTCTCCGAGCTTTCACAGACATAGACAAATGTGGAGGTTGCGTTGGGAGATGACTCAACAGTCAGAGTTGTTGTTCATGGGACCATTACCTTTCAGAGGGATTCCATGAGTCACATGGTGTTGCAAGATGTATTGTATGTACCTATGTTGAAGAAGAACCTAGTGTCAGTTTCCATGATCGAGGATCAGGGTCTTGGGGTGTCGTTCCTAGGTGGACACGTGTATATGTTTCCCAATACTGCAGGACCATCTGCTTCGGTTACCATTGGAGTGAGACGTGGGAAACTATATAGGCTCTTGTTTCAACCACAACTTTTCTTGGCACATAGCAGCAGCAATGAGATTTGTGAGCTTTGGCATAGGAGGATGGCTCACTTGCATCATACAGCCTTGGGGTTGTTGAGACTCATGGTTACCGGATTACCAGAGTTCAGCACATGGCAAAGTGATGTGTGCAAGGGGTGTCCTTTGGAAAAGTACACCAAGACTGCTTTTCCGAGTAGTGATAGCAGGTCAGCAAAGGTCCTTGACTTGATACATTTAGACTTATGCGGACCAATGTCTTCTGTGTCCTTGAGAGGATGAGTATTATGTGATGTTCATTGATGACCATTCCAGGAATACCTGGATCTACTTTCTGAAGAGAAAGAAGTCCGAGGAAGTCTTGCAGAGGTTCTAAGAGTTCAAATATCTTGTGGAGAACCAAACAGGGAGGAATATCCGAGTTCTTAGATCGGATAACGGGGGTGAGTATACCTCCAAGGAGTTTGATGGATTTTGCAAACAGGAGGGTATCAGGGGACAATTGACAGTTCTGTATACTCCATAGCAGACTGGAGTACCAGGGACGAAGAACCAGTCCATTGTTGGAGAAGCCCGAGCTATGCTACATGACCAGTCACTTCCTTTTTTTCTCTGGGATGAGGCTTGTAGCACAATTGTATATCTTCAAAACATGAGTCCCCATCGTGCAGTGGGGAATATGACACTTGAGGAGTGATTTTCAGGCAAGAAGCCTGAAGTTAGCCATTTTCAGATATTTGGTAGTCTGACTTACTCTCATGTCCCTTCAGAGAAGAGGAAAAAGTTGGAGCCCACTGCAGAGAAGGGAATCTTTGTGGGATATGATGAGACTTCAAAGGCCTTCTGTATTTACCTTCCCTCTCAGAGGAAAGTGGTGGTGAGGAGGGATGTGAAGTTTGAGGAGGAGCGAGCATTTAGGAAGTCGAGAGAGTCAGAACAAGGAGATCAGCAGGTCCTTACACCTCAGGTTGTTTCACAGGTTCCATCAGTGCAGTAATCAGGATCACAAGTTTTTGGGGTTACAGGATTGCACAGTGTTGGCATAGGTTCACCAAGTTCAGTGGTTCGGCCAGCAGGGTCTTCGGGGACAGGTGATGGGTCTACTATTACAGGTACACCGTACAGGGGATCGAGATCAGGATCATGATTATAGGGTACACTTGGTGTTGGTACACCAGCTTCAGGTTCACAGGTGACTGGGGGTACTACCTCTGGTATTTCTTCTGATGAGGACAAGCCAGTGTGGGAGAAATCTCCAGGGAAGAAGAAGACTAAGTGGCTTCGGTATACCTTGAAGGAAGCTCTATATTTTGGGACACCTAGGGAGGAGGTGAGGACTGTCAAGATGTCTAACAGATTGGGCATGTTGTTGGTAGCTAGTACACTATGATTCTGAGCCTTCTACTTTTGAGGAGGTCGACCAACATTCAGTTTGGAGAGATGCCATGATGGATGAGTATCATTTCATCATGAAGAATGATGTATGGGAGATAGTTCCGAGACCTGAGGGGAAGTCAATGGTGACTTCTCGGTGGCTTTACAAGCTAAAGCATGCTACATATGCAAGTGTGGAGAAGTACAAAGCCAGGTTTGTAGCTCGGGGGTTTTCATAGTTTGAGGGCATTGATTATGATGAGACTTTTGTGCCAGTTGCTCAGTATACTTCTATCAGGGCATTGATCTCCATTGCAGCGGAAATGGGTTGGAAGATCCATCAGATGGATGTGAAGCCCGCATTTCTCAATGGGATCATATAGGAGGAGATCTATGTTGAGCAGACTATGGGCTTTGAGATTCATGAGAGAGAGTCTCATATTTGTAGGTTGAAGAAGGCCCTATATGGGCCGAAGCAAGCTCCTAGAGCTTGGTACTCTAGGATTGATTCTTACTTGTCGAGTATGGGGTTTCGGAAGAGTGAAGCAGATGTGAATCTCTACTTCATCATGGTTGGAGATAGTCCGCTTATTCTTTTGCGATATGTTAATGACTTGTTTATCACAGGGAGAGAGAGACCCATTGCAACTTGCAAGAACGATCTTGCAGTAGAGTACGAGATGACTGATATTGGACTAATGCATTTTTTTTGGGATTGGAGGTTTGGCAGGAGCCTGGACATATTTTCCTGCGGCAGGGAAAATATGTTGTTGATATTTTGAGGAGATTCATGATGGAGGATTGCAGGCTTATGTCGACACCTATGATCACCAATTGGAAGAAGCTTCATGCTTCTAAGGGAGAGTTGGTGGATCCTACTTTATACCGTCAGCTTATTGGTTCATTGATGTATCTGGTCAACACTTAGCCAGATTTGTGTTTTGTGGTAAACACTCTTAACCAGTTCATGGTTGAGCCTAGGAGTATGCATTGGGTCGCTGCAAAACATGTGTTGCGTTATCTATCAGGGACATTGGATTTTGGTTTGGACTATAGGAGGTCAAAGGGGATTAGATTGGTTGGTTATACAGACTCAGATTGGGTAGGTAGTGTGGCAAACCAGAAGAGCACTTCCAGATGTTGTTTCAGTTTGGGCTCGACAGCAGTGTCGTGGTTCAGTCAGAAGCAGAAATCCATTGCATTGAGTTTTGTTAAGGCTGAGTATATGGCAACCAGTCAAGCCAGCTGCAAGGCTTTGTGGCTTCGCAAGTTACCGGTGAATCTATTTGGTCAGGAGCTTAGGCCTTAGACTATGTTTAGAGAGGGGCAGTTACACTTCAGTACATTTCCACTGATGAGCAGGTAGCAAACATACTGATGAAGTCTTTGGGGAGGGTTAAGTTTGTCTTCTTCAGGGACAAGTTGGGAGTTGTGCAGAACACCTTCCTCGGTAAGAGGGAGTGTTAGTTTTATACCTAGGGAAGTGTTCCCCTAAGTGACATTAGCCTTAATCACTTAGAGAGGGGAAATAAAGTGACCCTTGCATTAAATGACTTAAGTGACATTTAATTTAACTTTAGTATATAAAGTCCGTGTTGATAAATTTAAGTGGGTGAGTGAAATTAATATTTTAGAAATAAAATATGAGCAATTAATTTCAATCGTAGATCTAATCCATTATCAGCCCTTGGATTAGATGTCTCTTCACCTACCTAGGGTTATGAGAAAAAAGCAAGGAAAAAGCTATTTGCATTCATTCTTGTGAGAAGAAGAGGAGAAGAGAGCTGAAGGAGAGAGTGGGCATGCATATCGAGGCAACTTGCTGAAGAGACTTACGGTGGGCACAAATATCAAGGAGAGGTACATATTTGACACATTTACCAAGGCAGTCGTACGGTAAACGTTTGTTGGCACCGAAATCAAGGAAGTTGTTGGGCACATTTACCGAGGATGACAACATTTATTATTGTTTGTACCTTGCACAAATTTCGAGGTCATACAACACAAAAATAGAGGTTTGTACAGTATGTATGGACTGTACCTGTCTGCACGTTTTTCGAGGTGAACTTTCAAGCACATTTCTCAAGGCAACATTCTGTTTTTTGTTGGCACATATATCAAGGTTGTATGATAGCATTAAATGCAGTCTGCACAATATGTATTCTGAGGTTGTTGGCACAGTTTTCGAGGGAAGAAATTTTGTTGATATTTTTGGCACATTTTCCAAGAGGGATTTACACATAAATCAAGGCAGCAAAGCACGGAAACCGAGACAGTCTGCTAGGTCATTTTCTGGGTTGAGATAAGTTTGTTTTTTACTGTAAATGAATGTCTGATTTTTTATCCTGAAGAAATAATAAACTCTCTCTCTCTAACTGGTTTTCCCCTTGTGGGTGTTCCTGTTGAAAGCTCTAATCTAAGTTCGTTATCTATCCTAACGGTCATACCGTTAGAGGTCAGTTATACATTATGTACTATATATGCTCAGGATTAAGAGTAACAGAGGATTGCAGAAAACAAAAGAGTCCAGTCCATCACCAAAGGTGAAGCAGTAAAAAAAGGTGTACTCAGATCTTTGTCTCGAGGAGCGTGAAGCTGCTTGCTGATTAAACCAGAGTGGAGAACAAGAAATCTGTGTGTGAATCGCTATCTCTACCCATTTCCATCGTGTGTAGCTCGCTGGAGGTCACCGTTATGGAGTCTGTTGTTTTTTAGAGTTTGAAAATTTAATGCAGCGTGAAGATTCATCGTAGGAGACTCTTGGAGCATGGATTGCCTTGAGATTCTGCGTAGTATTTTATTGTTGCTGAATGGAGAAGAGTGCAGATTGCTTCTACACATGTAGAGAGCTGCGGAGAAAAGAGCCGTTGTCTGCCAGGTGAAGACTGAAGCGCTGCATGAGGGTTGAGGAAGTGCTGCTGTACTGTTGTAAAGAACTGACGTTGTAAAGACGTATTTCCTACGAAATCTGCTAGAGTTGAATGATGGAGATCAACGCTGTCAAAATAGAGGAGTATCAAACTGTGCGTGGAAGAGAAAGACCTCAATGATCGTTATAGCCACCCGTAAAGAAGAGANTCAAAATAGAGGAGTATCAAACTGTGCGTGGAAGAGAAAGACCTCAATGATCGTTATAGCCGCCCGTAAAGAAGATGCTTCCAGAGTGCTGGTAAAATATAAA
>LPNX010011651.1:96892-110909 GCA_001517045.1 Pseudotsuga menziesii | reverse complement strand
TGTTCAGAATTTGCTTTATTGAAATCAGATTGAAGATATTACAGACAGATTGAAGATATTGCAGACAGTTTGAAGATTGCAGCCACTGGCATTTGAATATGCAGAATATGCTGACAAATTAAAACAAATTTTTCAACATTCAGAATTAAAAAAAAAAAAAAAACAATTCAACACCTTTTCTGAACTTGTACTGTTCAGATTGTTATCCTTGCATTCTGTGTTTCTGCAAGTTTTGTGGTACTTACTATTATTCATTTAGTGAGTACTAAATATTGTTGAATTGAAAAATGATTGTAATTGGGTGCATTTTTGGTTGAACCCAACACCCATAAAGAAAGAATGAAAGTTAAAAGTTTCCAGAACCATCAAGTAAGTAGAACACATGAGAGTCTACTTTTCATGGATCTTGATACAATTTTTGTGATCAACAGAAGGCATTCGAGCTTCTAGTTGATATGGTTAATGGTAATCCTAAAACCACCTCTTGGTTAGTGGTCATCCCAAAACCACCTCTTGATATCTTTGATAGTTTTATGGTCAACTTAAAACCATTAGTTTTTGGTCAACTCGAAACCATGCAACTTAGTAGAAGTCTTACTACTTCTACTAGATTTTTGTGTCAGAGAGATTTTCAGCCATTAGTAGCTGAGCTTTTTGAGTTTTACTCTCTCAATTTGCTTGACACATTTGATTGTCAAGTAGGCAGTTTTTCAGGCAATACCGAACTTAAGATTAAGAGGGGATGTTGAAAGCTCTAATCTAAGTTCGTTATCTATCCTAACGGTCATACCGTTAGAGGTCAGTTATACATTATGTACTATATATGTACCATTGTGTACTATTGATTAATGGAGCAAATTTGTGAGCCTTTTCTGCCAGTTATATTTTCATTCTTGTTTGCTCCCTATTTTCTTAATGATTTAACAGTTCCCAGGGTCATTGGCCAAAAATTCCTGAGTACTGTGTGTTGAATGGCGTGGTGATTATTTATTTTCTGTTAGTGAAAAAGTGAAGTTATAGCAGTGTTTTAAGTCTGAAAAATTTAAGTTGATTTCCAGTCATTTAATTTTCTGAGAATGACATAAACTGTAACAAATTTCACTTATAAACCGGAGGACGGAAACTTGAGAAAAATCTACATGGTATCAGAGCTGAGTGGGGCGGAAAATTAAATATTTGTAGACTGACAGTGATTTCCAGAATTCAGGTAAACTTTTGTGACAGTAATACATTTTTATGAAACTTGTTCTTTGAGAAAAATGACTTTCGTTGGGTTGAGAACCGAGGATAGGTTGGATGGGGCAATGAACTTTGTCTCATGGAAGGCCCGAATTTTACTTGTGTTGAGGGAGAATGAGTTGCGGGAGGAGGTAGTTAGAAACACTACAACAAATCCCCTTGTCATTCCTGCTGCTACAAATGCACTAGCATTTTCAGCCTTTAATAAGAAAGATATTAAAGCCATGAGGATTATCTAAGATGTTGTTAAAGACCATGTTATACCTCACATTTCAGCAAAGGATCATGCGCATGAAATGTGGACTGCTTTGACCGAATTGTTTGAGAGTTCCAATGAAAATAGGAAGATGGTTTTGAGAGAGAAACTGAAAGGTATCAAGATGGTCAAAGGAGAGGTGTGTATGACTCATCTTACTAGGATCTCTTAGGTGAGAGATGAGCTTGTTGCTGTTGGGGAGGCGGTTACTAGTCCTAAGCTAGTTTGTACAACCTTGAATGGGGTAACTGCACCTTGGGCTGTGTTTGTATAGGGTTTGGTGGCTAGAGAGAACCTAACTTCATGGGACAGGGTATGTGATGACTTTGTTCAAGAGGAGACTCAGAGAGGTCTTCTGCAGTGCAGTGGTTCTACTAGTAGACAGGATGAAGAGGATGTGGCATTGACAGCAAAGGGGAAGAAGAAGAACAAGAAGGGTCCCAAGAAGGGTGGGGCCAAGCAGCAGGATGGGCAGAAGAAGGATCTAAGCACTGTAAAGTGCTTTGCATATCACAAGATGGGACACTATGCTACAATGTGTCCTAACAAGAAGAAGAAGTAGCAGATAGCATCTTCCGCGGAAGTCGATGACTTTGCCGCGAGATTTCAGAGTGAGTTTTCACTATGCACTGGGCATGTTGAGATTGAGAGAGCTTCTATCCTCACCAGTGTAGATGTTGACAGATAGAGGGAGTTTTTCTTGGTGACATACCATTCCTACAGTGCATCTACTTCCAGCACTTGGTATATAGATAGTGGAGCCTCAAGCTACATGACATGTGCTCGTGAGATGTTCTCCGAGCTTTCACAGAGAAAGACGGATGTGGAGGTTGTGTTGGGAGATGACTTAGCAATCAAAGTTGTTGGTCATGAATAGGTTGAGGAGTTATTCATTTATCCTAGACAAGATATTTATTTGATTTAGATAATACACATTGCACATATAAAGTAAATAATAAAATTATTTAATCAGAGTACTTAAACATATCAAGCGAGTAATGAAATTAGTTTGCCCACGCACTTAATAATTGACTAAATGAAAAGCACAAGCAATATTTCTTTATAAGTTTCGATCAAGCTGGTAATAATTGAGTACATGAAAGGGACCGGCAATAGATTTTAACAAGTTAAAGGTGGAAAATATTCGGATATGTCTTTTTAATAAATGAAAAATTACAATAGTTAAGATTATTAGTTTTATTTATGTTTTTAAAAATAAAATAAAAATACTATATTTTGAAAAAAACTACAATAGTTTTTTATTTTATTTTTATAATATTTAATAATATTAAATTGATTATTTTTATGTTCTTTAAAATAAAATAAAAATATTAGATTTAGGATTATTAGTTTATTATTTTTATGTTTTTCAAAATAAAATAAAAATATTAGATTTAAGATTATTAGTTTTTTAAATTTTTATGTTTTCTTATATGAAATATTTTTTTATTAATCTAACTTATTTATATTACTATTATTGATTAAATAAAAATACATTAATATATTATATTAAAAATTATTATTTTTATTTTTATTTTTAAATAAAATAAAAATACAATATTTATGGTTATAAATTATATTGATACAATTTCAAGATTAAATGAGAATGTGCAACTACATTATTGCTGTGTTGTGTGTACATTTATCTAACCACTTGTAAGACCTAACACAATTTATTGAGGTTTATAACACCTAAAACAATTTATTGAGGTTTGGATTTCTTGTTTGGATTTTTTTGACAAATGTTTGTAGATTTATTTTTATACTACTCTTTTTTATTAATTAAATCCAACTTTTTCTTGAGGTTTATATAAGATGGATTTCTTTAAATTCTTAACCATTTGGACTTTAAAAAAACTCTTAACTATTTGGATTTAAGTTTTTAGCCATTTGGATATTAAATATTCCATTTGGATTTTGGATTTTAAAAAAAAAACTCTTTATTTGAATTTTGGATTTAAAAAAAATTCTTAACTATTTGGATTTTAGATATTAAAATGTTCTTAACTAGTTGGATTTTAAAGGAGTAGTCTAACGAGTCGACGATTTAGCCTGGCGTTAGACTACTCCCTCTAACACTTCCGTCCTTCCTTCACCCGGTCCCACGGGATCTGGGCAGATCATTCCTCTAACGCAGTTGCCTCAAGGTTTCCTCTCCTGCAAACCCTCCGTCCTCCTGAACCTCGCATCTACTCCCCTTCCTGACTCCACCGTACCTACTCTACTCGCTGGAGCTGCTGCTAGCCGGCCGTGTCCTGGATATGTGCTTTGATATCTTTGCCGTCTACCACTCCTCTCCGGCGTTAGACTACTCCCATTGTAAATGTCAGGACACTTACACAGCCCCTTGTTTTCTTTAAATCTGTTGCTGCCAAAACCAAGAAACCACTTATGTCTTGCGGCTGTCGTTTGTGAATGTTTTCATGAATCCTAAATCTTCGGCTGTCGTTTCCAATCCCCATGTATCAGCAACCGCACCGCATGAATCCAGATTCCACTGTAAAGTTAATTTTGGGTTTGGTGAGGTGCTCGGAAAGTAACGTAAGCAGCCATAGTAAGGAAAGTTACAGTTCTAAGTTCTGTTGCTTCAAAAGATCAAGAACATTGGAAGATCTTTCTTACGTAGTGCAAATGAGCAGCAGTAGTAATGTAGTGCAGATGCTTTACCAGCTTTGCAGGGAAACATTTTGTCCTGCAGGAGATGTAGTTATACCTCCACCACAGGCCATTCAGAGATTAACGTCTCTTTTAGGTAATTCCTCTTTCTTAATTTCATTTTTTTTTTCTTTTTCTTTTTTTTACCTAAATTTATTCACACTTTTTTTTCTTAAGAGTAAACTTATTAACACGACAGACTCTTCAACGGGATTTTCCATCTAACTGCTCTAATTTCACAGGCTCCCTAGCTAAGGGCATGAATAAGTTTCTCTCTCTTTTGTATTTGGTTTCCATATCTGAATTGAGAGTGTATGCATATCAATTTGTATATGTTTCCCATATCAGAATTGAGAGTGTATGCATATCATTAATTGATATGCAACATTTCAAACTTCTTCTCCTTGATAGAAACTATGACAAAACTATGTCAGGTGTGTTTTGTGGCTAACAATAACCAGCCTGCAGATTTAAGAAACCATGTCTGGCCAACAATAACTAGCCTGTAGCTTAATAAATGCTGTATAAATTAAAGTACGGATGTGAAATATTTCTTTATATATCCCATTTTATACCGCATTTATTAAGTAGGAGTATATATTGTTAGATGTAAATTATTTAGGTGTATATCCTATCTTATACCCCATACCCTATCTATTAGGCTGTTGCAGACTGGTTATTGTTTGCCTTCTTTAATTCCAGTTGGATAATACTGGTTATTGTTTGCCTTCTTTAATTCCAGTTGGGTAATGGTAAATTGAGGATTAATATGAATCTTAAGTGGCCAAAATGTTTGAATTGATAATAACCATTGTTTGACACTATATCTTATTTATTAGGAGGCTGTTGCATACTGGTTATTGTTTGCCTTTGGATAGTAGTAAATTAAGAATTAATATGAATTTTAAGTGGCCAAAATGTTTGAATTGATAGTAACGTTGTTTGACACTAGTTTTAAAATATATCAATGTAATTCAGTAAAGCTAAATGCTTTGACATATCACAGTATAAGAGATTTATGTATACTTGTATATAAGGATAATGTTCATAAAATAATTATAAATTTAACTCCAATCACATCGTTTTAAACACTTTCAAGTTTTAATGCCTTCTTTATTCTTGATATCTTATAGTCTAAGCCACTTTGAAACCATGTGAGGCTGTAATTTTTCCAGGATGAAAAAAATAAGCAACCTATATATTTACAAATAATTTTCTTTTGATTGTAAAAGGACGATCATGAATCCAATGCAAAATTTATATCAAAACTAGTAGAAAAGGAATGTTATACTTAAACAGCTAGATAAGGTAGGAATGCCTTTAGACGATCAGGAATCTATTGCAAAATTTATAATAAAAATGAATAGAAAGGAAATTTTAAATTGTAAACCAAGAAGCAGTGTCTGGTCGTATCAGCAACTAAGAAAGTGTGTGACTTTGTCAGTTTATTTTATTGTATTAATTAGTTGTATCAGGATCACGAGTTTACTTGTATATATATAAAAGCCATTTGCGGTTAACCAAGATTAAAATCAATTACTTTTAGTTTAAACAAGTTTAGTTCCAACTTTAGTCAGCATCAATTAAACCAGTTTTAAGTTCAACTTGCCTCCGAGCTTTTCTCGACGAGCACGGATTTTATGCATAATGTATTGAATTATATTTAATTTTGCTCATAAAAGAATCGAACACTGGCAAAATCCAATGCAGATAAATTCGATGGCATCATTCAATTTTGCTCGTAAAAAAATTGAAGTCATGATCAAGATGATGTGGCGAAATATAAGACAGATAAATTCGATGTCATCATTGACTGTAGCACAAAGCATATTGGTTTTTAGCTTTCAATATTGCGAAAAGGAGTAGTCTAACGAGTTTGGGTTTGCTGATGTATAAAGGCTTGATCTCCTGCAGGACAAAATGTTTCCCTGCAAAGCTGGTAAAGCATCTGCACTACATTACTACTGCTGCTCATTTGCACTACGTAAGAAAGATCTTCCAATGTTCTTGATCTTTTGAAGCAACAGAACTTAGAACTGTAACTTTCCTTAGAAGGCGCCATGCGGTGCGGTTGCTGATACATGGGGATTGGAGACGACAGCCGAAGATTTAGGATTCATGAAAACATTCACAAACGACAGCCGCAAGACATAAGTGGTTTCTTGGTTTTGGCAGCAACAGATTTAAAGAAAACAAGGGGCTGTGTAAGTGTCCTGACATTTACAATGGGAGTAGTCTAACGCCGGAGAGGAGTGGTAGACGGCAAAGATATCAAAGCACATATCCAGGACACGGCCGGCCAGCAGCAGCTCCAGCGAGTAGAGTAGGTACGGTGGAGTCAGGCGAGTAGAGTAGGTACGGTGGAGTCAGGAAGGGGAGTAAATGCGAGGTTCAGGAGGACGGAGGGTCTGCAGGAGAGGAAACCTTGAGGCAACTGCGTCAGAGGAATGATCTGCCCAGATCCCGTGGAACCGAGTGAGACCGGTGAAGGATGGACGGAAGTGTTAGACGGACTAGTTAGACTACTCCGGATTTTAAATATGCCATTTGGATTTTAGATATTAAAATGTTCTTAACTATTTGGATTTTAAATATACCATTTGGATTTCTAATATTAAAATATTTTTTATTATTAGAAAAAACAAATTTTAAATTTTAAAATTTGGATTTTAAATGAGATTTGGATTTTAGATATTAACCTGTTTTTTATTACCGGAAAAAAACCAATTTTAAATTAATCGCATTAAAGTAGATAAAAAAGCAAACTCATTCCATAAATGTATCGAGACAAAAACTAATGTCTTTGGATTTTATATGTAACTTGTTTCAAAGAAAACGAGCTGTCAACCCAGAAAAAAAAAATAGTCCAAACAAAACTATAAACATTAATTATCATCATCAAAACTCTACATCAACTGCAGAATTGAATAAATACAAATGTAACTCAATCATCAACTGCAGAAATGAAAAAATACAAATGTAACTCAATCATGGGTTGCTACCAGATATTTGAAAGACACAGAATTTGTAATAAACGGTTTTACTCTATATGTAACAAATATTTTAACATACAATTTGTAACAAGTATTTTAACATACAATTTGTAACAAGTATTTTGATACAACAAATATTTTAACATACAATTTGTAACAAGTATTTTTTGATGCAACAAATAGCAAATATTTTCCCTTATGGATTGTAACAAATAATTTCAAGTACAACATAGTTTTTGACTACAGAATGTGAATGAGACAGAAATCCCTAAAACCCGAATTGAAAGAAGTTTGATGATTAAATGTGGAAAATGGAGTACGATGGATCTGAGAAATTTTCCATGTGGAATAGCATCCAGATTTCATTTACTCTGTTCTTGAACTCGAACGGAGAATTGTATTGGGCCACGCTGAAGAGGGACGGATCCTTCCCTTTCCCTTTTGCAATTCTTTGTTGAAATTTAGAAATGGCGTCCGCCCAGGGAGTGCCTATGAGGCTCGCTTGCAGCTTGGCCGCCTCCTCTCCGATGTTGGAATCAGTCACAAAGCCTCCGAACCTTCTCACCGCCGCATAAACAACATCCCATCTCCTGGCCTGCAATGCTAAGCTTTTCTCCGCCTCCGGTGGCTTCTTCTGGAATTTCTCAGGCACGTAGAAACTGACGACGAAGGAAGACTCGCAGAAGGTGCCTCTCGACGGAAATATGTCCGTCAACACCGGGGACGTCATCGGCACCTTGGCCTGTTCCATGTTCTTCCCTTGAATGTAATCGAACAGACTGCATACACAAATTAACAGTTGCACATAAGTTAGTTCAAGGCTTCAAGCTATGTTACTGGGCCTTTTTTGCACAAAGGTTAATTCAAACTGTTGCTTTATGTCACTAGGCATTTAGTTCAGTGCTTCCAGAGACCTAGTTTGAATACTTGCATACAAATATTAACAATTAACTTCAAGCTATGTTACTGGGCCTTTTTTGCACAAAGGTTAATTCAAGCTGTTGCTTTATGTCACTAGGCATTTAGTTCAGTGCTTCCAGAGACCTAGTTTGAATACTTGCATACAAATATTAACAATTAACATTTGAGCAATTATATACGGGTTATACAAAATAAAGTCTAGAAAACCTGATTTTAGGTATAGCCGGACTCCTGTTCCAGACTGTTGCTTGGATATAAAAATTAACGGTGTAGTGTAAACATTATACAGTTTGAACCTTTTATGACCAGAGCCAGAGCCAGAATCTGAATAAGTTAGTTATATAATCATTTTTTAAATTGATTAACCAGAATCAGAATAAGTTAGATATATAATCATTCTGATGAAATTGTATACCAAAATTGCATTTTGAATGAATAAACATATTTAAAATAGAAAAAAACCAAATTATGCAAACTCAACAACTGCTTTCTATTGATTTCTATAAATTCTAGCCATTCTTCTAAATTCTTTTGACTAAATTCTGATAAATATCATCAAATATATATATATATATATATATAAACAATTGATTTATTTTGACTAAATTCTGATGATATTATTGACTAAATTCTGATAAATATATCAAGAAGCACCCAAAAAATCTATAAAAAAAAAGCATACAATTTGAACTTTTTCGAGCTATCATAGCATAGCATATTGTGATAACAAAAAAAATTATTATTTTGTTAAAATTGCATTTTGATTTTTTCATGGCGTGACACCAGTATCAGAATCATTTATATAATCTTATAATCTTTTATCCTGAGGATGAATTCAGCTAAGGATTCAAAACATAACATTGACTCAGATAATGTCAAAGATTGAAATTGCACATTTTTTTTTTGAAATTGTATTTAAATTTTTGTAGAAATTGTTTTCTAAATACATAAATAGATAGATCCAGAACTCTCATATATCCATACTCACCTTGATTATACAATCTCTAGTCACCTTGATTATACAATCTCATAGATTAATCCTAATCATAGACTAATCTCTATAATTCTAGCAACTCTTCTAAATTTATAAGAGAATTTTGGACAAAAATTATCAACAAAATATAGAATATAACCACCCAAAAAAAATCTAAACATTATGCAATCTGAACCTTGTTTTTTGATAATGAATCATTAGCAGAATGAAACTCAGTTTTCTAATATAAAAAAGGTTCAAACCTTGTTTGATAATGGATCATTACCATCTGAACCTTGTTTTTTTGATAATGAATCATTCGCAGAATGAAACTCAGTTTTCTAATATTTGATAATGAATCATTACCATCTGAACCTTGTTTTTTGGTAATGATTTCATTACCAGAATGAAACTCAGTTTTCTAATAATTAAAAAAAAATCATAAATTGCATTTTCTATACATTTGGTTTTATAACGTGTTTATAAAAAATTTCATAAATTGCATTTTCAATACATAAATGGTTGGTTTTATAATGTGTTTTCATAAATTGCATTTCCAATACATAAATGGATTTAGAGCCTCAAATATCCCTTCTCATCCGATAATGTAATCTGTAAAAGATAAATCTCTACAATCTCACAACTGTTCTAGCAACTCTTCTAAATTTTTGAAGACAAAATCATCTGAAAATATAATGGACCAAACCGAAAAAGTCCAAAATATTTTGTATCATACTGCACCTCCATTGTGAAATCTCAACAACTGGAGATGGAAATGCAATCTCAGGTCCAAAATCTCATCATGGTTAGTATGGTACTCATGTTGAGTATAGTACTGCACCTCCAATGTGGAATCTCAGTAACTAGAGGTGGAGGTGTATCTCAACAACTGAATATTTGCAATATTCAAATTGCAAATTCCAGTGATATCAACAACTCAAGAGTCAACTTATATTTACAATTCCACTAATATCAACAGTTCAATTCAATTCCAGCAACTGCTGCAAAATTAACAATTATATGAAATTTTATCCAAAAAAATCAAATTTGATTAGCCCATGTTAATTTACATCCGTGCTTACAGAGGCCTAGTTTGAATCCCTGCTAAACCCTAGTTCGAATCCTCACTAATTTGAATGCCTAGTTTGACTCCCCGGGTATTTGAATGCCTAGGTCGAATATCTAATTTGAATCCCTAATCAGACCTGCCTGGCATATTTTAACCCTTGAACTAGGTGTATACTGACGAATAAGAGATGCCATTCACCGGAATTCCCAAATAAAAAATTTCAAAAAATAGCATTCCCTACCTTTGCCATCCCCCGGAATCCCCAAATGAAAAAATTCAAAAAATAGCATTTCTTTCCTTATCAACGATAAGGTCCAAAGCAGAAAATGATTGAAGAACACAGCTCTTGGTTTATAATTTACCTGAGGAATCCAGTCCTGGTAGCATCTACAAAGGAAATGCTGTTGATGGGTGGGACTGTGGACATCCAGACTGTGTGGTTATAGCGACGAATTTCGTAGTCTTTGTCTGTGTGGATGCTTTCGTAAGCCGGGCATTCCAGAGATTTACAGGAAGGGGCCACCTCCCCATACATAGCAGTGGCCAGACTCTGCTCCCTTTCTGTTTCTCTGTGATGAGAGCTCGGCCATTTGACCCTAAAAGCTGATGCCCCCTGGTGGCCGTGACTAAAGAAAAATAGCAGACTGATGAGAAGCCCAACTCCAAAATTCAACTTCATGGCTTGCCAATCGATCACTTGACTGAAGCTCCTTCTGATCCTGATTATTTATTTGAGGTTTCTTGCTCCTGAACTTTCATGGCAAGGTTTCTTGCTCCTTAACTTTCTTGGCGATTTGGTTTATAACTGGGAATGAAAGGATGAGGTTGGGAGGATTTGTTTTTGAATGGGTGACAATCGCCCAAGATTTATGGTGGAAAAAATAGACACGTAGTGCGAAGATGTGTCAATCACTACTCTCTCCCTGTATCGAAGATTGAATGAACATCTGCATAGCAGTGGCAAAGTTGTGCACTGCTCAACCTCATCATCAGTGTATCGAAGATTGAATGAACATCTGCATAGCAGTGGCAAAGTTGTGCACTGCTCAACCTCATCATCATTGAGATATTTTCAACCTCGTTTATCTAAGTTCAAGAGAAGAACAGGGAATGATGCATTGTATAACACTAAATATAATGTTTGCAGAAAGTGAGCTGTTTTGCGAGTTAAAAATATTACATTACTAATTAGTATGTATAAGATGAGTTTAAAAACAAGTTGTTTGATGCCTTGATTTGTTTTTAGAATGATACTATGACTTAAAAACCAGAATGTCTTCACTTAATGTCTTTGGTCTTCATGCTTATGGCTTTGGCTGGGTTGTGAAGTCCACTAATTTCTTTGGCCTCGTTATTTTGGGTAAATGTTTTTATATATAATTCTTCAAATTAGCAACCAGTGGGTTGTCAAGTCCACTAGGCTTCGTTATTTTGGGTAAATGTTTTTATATATAATTCTTCATACTAGCAACTTTAATATGACTGGGTTGTCAAGTTCACTAATTTGTTTGGCCTTTTATATATAATTCTTCAAATTAGCAACCAGTGGGTTGTCAAGTCCACTAATTTCCTTGGCTTCGTTATTTTGGGTAAATGTTTTTATATATAATTCTTCATACTAGCAACTTTAATATGACTGGGTTGTCAAGTTCACTAATTTGTTTGGCCTCGTTATTTTGGGTAAATGTTTTTATATATAATTTTTCAAACTAACAACTTTAACATGACACTTCAAAGTTGATAATGATTATGCATACTGGTCCTTTGACCCCATTTGACATCAATGACAACATTAATGCTAACATTGAATTTTCATGTCGTGTGAGCATTGCACAATGACATGGGTCTAAGACATCTTTCTTGAATTTAATGGTTGTTTCAGATGGGGACGAATCAACATGGACAGATCTTGGCTAAAGCATTTAATGCCTTGAATGTTATCCATTGCACCTCATCCCAAACAAATTGGGCCTTCTCTGTAGTGCTTCCCCCTCTTAAAAAATAACTTGCTTTTGGAGAAAATTTAATTAATCAAAAGAAAGAGAAGGTGCCTTAGGTCCTATGTAATCAACGAGGGTTGTTAAGTGAATCCCTCTAGTTGAAACAAAAGAGGTTCGATATTATTCCTTCATACAGAAGGCATAACTAAAATGTTAGCACTTCTCCAAGTTGGTGTATAGCTTGTGTTTTTGTAGGTTCTCAAAGCTCACCAATTGTGATTCATATATTCTTTTGATGTTTTGTTTAGAAAGATGATGTCATCTAGGTATACGACAACAAAATAATTGGTGAATGGCCACAAAATATTGTCCATCGTCTTTTTGAATGTTGTTGGTGCATTAGTCAAGCTAAAGGGCATGGCCAAACACTCAAAGAGACCTTCCTTCTAGCTTTCTTCCACACATTACTTGGATCAATTGGCACTTGGTGATAACTTGACTTACGATCAATCTCCCTGAAAATGTGGCATCTTTGTGTTGATCAAGCATATCATAATTTGGGCCGTGGTAACTGATTTTAAACTGTGATTTTGTTCAAGGCTCTATAGTTGATATAGAGTTTCCATGTCTAGTCCTTCTTTTGAACCAACGCAATAGGGCCCTTGTAGGTTGAGAAGCTCGGCTGACTCTAGTCTTTATGTATCAACACTTAAATCTAACATTTCCTCTCTTTGTTCTCCAAAAGAGAACATCTATATATAGGGCCATTGGGTAGACTAGGGGAACTTAGTGTCAAATCGATTGCATGATTTCACTAATAGTATAGAAGTACTCATGTAGGTGAGGTGAAGACATATTTATCTTCTTCCACCCACTAATAGACATGTAAATGTTGCATAGAGGGACCTCTTATGGAAGCCTCGGTGATTGTAGTGATTTTCTTTGCTCCTTTTGATTAGACCGTGAAGAGGATCGACCTCCTAGTGCGAGAAATTGTCTTTCTACACTGCTTAGTAGTGGTTAGAGATATTATGGTAGTTGGGGTTACCCATAGTATCACTTTGTGGTGATCCCCATGGTGAGAATAACACTACTCAAATTGGAAACAGCAGGACACACCACATATTTCTTTGTCCTAAAATAACACTTAATATGAATGTCTTGTCCTTGGTTTAGACAACATGGGGTGTATGTATGGGGTCCCAGTGTCATTGGAATATTCATATAGGCTTGCCAACCTACGTTGGAGCTAGGTTCTTTTGGTTGTTGTTATATAGAATCATAATGCAACACTATTCCCTTCACCCACATCTTTGAGTTGCAAGGGTTCTTGACTTACTTAGGCTCTTGGGGTTCCTCCGGTTGGACTTTTTAATGGTGATAGTAACATTAGATTGCATGCTGATGATTTTTTCCCTTATCTATGGGATATGGGGGTTGTAACCCACCTAGAACTAAAAAATAAATATTTTTATTTATTTGAGAAAAACATTATGTTAAAAGTTATTGTAAAGTTTTTATGCCAAGTTGGTCAAGGATGAGTGTAATTGAATATTTATTTATTTAAATAATTAAATGGAGAGACACCTACCCAAAGGAGACTATTGAAAGAGTGTTCACTGATCCACTAGGAGGAATGAGCAGTTGTAGAAGGATAAATGACAAGCGGCAACACGAGCATTTCACTTTCTAGATGTTGCAGGAAGCAAAATTCCTAAAATTGTGGTCATGTTCCCTAAGAGGAGGAACTGAGCATGTGGCTCATTTAATTACAAAGCTGACCCAAAGAACTAGGAAATCTTATAAATACCATCGAATTGAGCAGGAGGCACACTACATTCCATTCCAAGTGAATGAACTTCGTGACTGCTGCAAACTGAAAAGTCATGCACACAAGGGAATTCGATGAGGGGATAGCTAAAGGGAAATTGCTGAGAGTTAAGCCTGCTATTAAGTGCTAAGTTGCAGATA
>LPNX010011651.1:48763-88438 GCA_001517045.1 Pseudotsuga menziesii | reverse complement strand
CTTGTAGATAACTCCAAGAGTTGGTTAAACATTTATTTGTTACATGCCTTTCTATACAGGTGCTCTGGTTGGTATTAAAAAGGGAATATAGTCTTTCTACTGCTTGGGATGGGCTCTCCCTTTCTGAAGTACTCCGTGCGTGGGTCTATGATGAGAGACAACACCTTGCTCTTTCATTATTCCTTTTATGGGAATGGTGGAATGCCCATAACAGAAGCTTGTTTGATTGTTGGGAATGGATCCTGCAGGAGATCATCACAAAAACCATCAATGCTTATTCAGAATGGAGGTCAAATAAAGTGCGAAAAGAGCCAATATCCTTTATGAAACCAAGCATTAATGCAGTTTGGCGGTGGGGTATTTTGATGGCGCTAATCAGACGGGAAAGTGTGGTGCAGGGATGTATTTAAATCTAAACCATTTGGTCGAGATAAATGGATGGATGTGGGAAGGAACTGGGTCAAACACTCGGGCATAACTAATGGGATTACTGGGAATTCTCTTATTGGCCAAACAATTTGGATTGGACTTGATTCTCACTGTTGTAGGCTCACGTGTATTGATAAATTGGGCAAAGAAATAGAGCTCTCTTCTATCTCTCTCCCTAACACATTGGTTGGACATGGTGAAACTGCTCATCAATAGTTTTCTTGGAGTTACCTTTCAGCATGTCTTCCGTGAGTACAACACCATAGCGAATGCACTCTCGAAGAAGGGAATTGTTGATATGGATGGATACCTCTTCTATGAGATTTGGTCATCTGGCTCGGTCCTACAAAAATATACGATGAGTATTTTTCTAGTGGTCATTGCTTTGCTACATAGACATCTTAGTGGACCTTTCAAGCCTAATACAGGGTTTCTGAAATCCTTTGACATATGCTATCTTATTTGTGAAAGTATGTTTTGGTTAGGTGCTGTTGATTGTTGGCTCATACTGGTTTTTTTGGCACCAGCATATGGTCTATACCGGACTATGAAAAGAGAAGGATACTTAGTGTTGTTATCTATTTTCTGTATGTAAAGTCGTAGCTTTTTTTTATTAATAAATTTGTTGCCATTTCACCTTGAAAAAAAAACTCCAAGAATAAAAATAAGCCAAGATTAGGGCAAGTATACTACCAACATTCCTTGCCATATGCAATAGTATGTACCTTATATAGATTTAAAATTAAGAATCTTAATAAAACAAAATATGATTTATGTATCTTCTCTAGTCATCAAAACCAGATAGAAAACGTTACAAAATATAAACTCTATAAATATCAATAAACGAGCATATATGTGCAACTATCTTCTAAAAACCCCTCGAAATTGGTAACTATCTTCATATTTAGTTTGATCATTTGTATTCCTTTTAATTAATTATATCATATTCCAATCCAATAAAAATACAAATACAAATGCAAATAGTTTATTTATTATTTAGTTTAAGCATTTTATTCAAATACAAAATAATATTATCAATAAAATAATATGAAAAAATACTATATCATATAATTGCAAAATAAATGATGATGATGATGATCGTCCATTTAGGCCAACTTTGATCTATCTAATATTAATAAAAGTATTATTTGCTTCAAAATTTTATTCTTTTTTTTTCAAAAAGAAAAAGAGTTCTTCCTTGATATTCCATAAGAATCAAAGGTAACTTTTACAAAACTGAGATATAATTATCAATCAGTAGCTAAGGGCAAGAGAATACTCTATGTTAGCATGAGAAAGTCCTGAAAACGATCATTATAAGTAGGATGAAGAGAATCCGTATTAGGCCAAGATAATCTGAAACATTCACTCCAATCTCACTCAAGAATGCCCTTCTAGTCAAATCCAAAGGGATCACAAAAAGAACCTTGAAAGCTTATCGAAGGAAGCACTAGGGGAGAGTAAAATCCTAAACCCCTGGGGATTCCAAAGTATTGACGCATCCAAAGTACAAAGCCACATAGTGGAAAATATAGTACTCAAATCATAACCAAAAGTTAGATGAGTATGCCACTAAAAAACACAAAACTCTTTAAAAGAGCTGAATGGAACCTCCCCCAATAATAACTCCTTCAAAAAATCATGAGAAGGAGAGAAGGTCAGATGCCAAAGTAAGTTCTAGCTTTGATAAGATATCAGCACTCTTATTGTGCTCCCTTTAAACATGCAGGAAGTATAGACAAAGGAAAGAGTCTTTGATCTCAATGATTCGGTCACACCAATAATCCAGATCTAGTGTCGAAAGAGATGTCCCAGAATTAGCCCAATTAATAATGACTGATGAGTGCCCAAGCACATGAATGGAAGGAAGACCAATAGAAGTTGCAAAGAACAACATAGCCCAAAGGGAAAGCAATTCTTCCCTTGTATTAGTGTTGGCCCCACATCCCATTTTAATATGGAAGAAGTGTGATTGAATTAAAGAAAGAGTGAAGCCCGCACCACCAATCTTTGATGCAGAAGCCCCATCGAATAAACCAGAAGGGTAGATGATGGTGGGTGCATTACCACTATCCTCACCTTATTTTTAGAGAAATACACAGGAAAATAAATTACCTGATCCAGAATTATGTAGCATAGAGAGACAATAACCGAAGGGCTATCCTCAAAAAACCAGTTATTGCAGGATAACCAGATGTTCCAAATATAGAATAAAGGAAAGTAGAGGAATTCATTATCTAGTTTGTTCTAGTTGTCCAAGTTTTCCAAAATAGTAGGCGCCTTCCAAGGAGAAAACAACTTCAATTGCAGGAAGAGAGAGTCGGGGACAACCCGAGCAAAAGGGAAAGATACGAAAATATGGTTCATCGATTCTAAATCTGATTTACATAAACAACATCTGTTTGGACCAGACCAGCCCTTATTTGTCAAATTGTCCCAAGTGCCAATGTGGTTCTCCGAGAAAAGCCATAAAAAACACTTGAGCTTGATTGGAATGTGTTAGGACCATAACTGCATATTATGCCATCCAATTGTTTTCAGCAAGTTTGGAGAAACAATAAGATCGTAAGCCAAACTGACTGAGACATCATTGTTCACAGTATTATGCATCCAAAGCAACATGTCCTTCTTATCGGTAAGCCTAATGCCTCCATGAGATAATCCAATGATGTACCATGTCCATTCTGCCTTCCATACACCATCAAGGTCCAGCTCATTCGTTGTTAACCAATAGGAGTGAGCAGATATCCCCTTCCCCACATTGCAAGCTTGGTTGAGAGTGCAGATGCCAAAATCATGGAGATAGTCACACACATCTTTTGGAAGTAAATAAGTCGAATTCTGAACTACAATAGGGTCAATATCCAACTTGATCATTTTCCCATTTCCAACTTTCCAGCCCATAACACAACTTATCCAGGAGAGAGTCTGTATGAAGTCATTCCAGAAGTGAGAGGTGCACTGTACAAAGTACCTTTTCCAACGCAACCAACCATAAATAGGGATCTTTTTCCGATATTTAGCCCGTATCACTTTATTCCAAATACCCAAACATTTCAAGACCATCAACTTTCTCTTTAGCCTGAGAGAGATACTAAAATATTCCAATTTTTTGATGTTCCATCCCCCATATTCATAGGGACACAAGATAGTGTTCCAATATGCAAGGTGCAACCTTCATTTGTGATCAGTACTCCCCCAAAGAAAGGAAAAAATACATTAATGGAGTCTACTTGGAATGGATTTAGGGATCCTTGCCAATGCAAACCAGTAAACAGGAATACCCGTCAAGACAGATCGGATAAGATCAAGCGTACCCCCAAAGCTAAGAATCTGTAAGGCCAATCGCTGATTCTTTTCTCGAATTTTTTCAAGATCCATCGCTAGTAATTTTTTTCATACCCCAAGTGCTTAATTCGATACCCCATATATTTAAATCCCGATTCAATTAGGTCCATTTTAAAGGGAAGGATAGTTGAAATGCCTCTACTAGCCTCCTCATTCAAGTTATTGAATAGATAATCAAATTTATCTAGGTTAATACTCATTCCTGAGGAAGAGTAGAAGAGATCCATATTTTATTTATATGCTTGCCACTCCTCCAAAGTTCCCTTTCCAAACAATACAACATCGTCCACAAAAAGTAAGTGGTTTAAGGCAAGTGAGGGAAAATGATTAATACCTTGAATAATTCCATTTCTCTTAGAGCCTTCAATAAGAAGACTGAACCCTTCTATCACCAAGAGGAAGAGAAGAGGTGATAGTGAGCACTGTTGTCATATGCCCCTCAAAGATTCAAACAAACCTATCGGGGATCCATTGACAATAATAAAGAAGTTTGTCGAGGAGACACATCCAAATATCCAGTTTATAGCATCTTTGGAGAATAACAAGGCACAGGAAAGTCAAGTTCACTCTATCAAAGATTTAACAATATCCAATTTAAGTACCAATGCATTCAACCTCTTGGAATTGATAGAGCGGAATATTTCCTGAGTTATACCCATCGGCTCAAGAATTTTCCTATTCTTCAGAAAACCAAAATGCTCTACAAAGATGGCCCTATCAAGGATATGCTTCAGTCGGTTAGAGATAATCTTTGATATAATTTTATAAATCAGGTTGCACAGAGAGATAGGATGATAATACACAAAGAATTGAGGATTTTCACATTTTGGAATGAGGGTCAAGAAATTTGAGTTGATCGACTTCAAAATATTTCCATCTTTCCTAGACTGTTCCATTGCCCTTAATAAATCAACACCCACCGACTCAAAGAAAAATAGAAAGAATTCAACTGGCCATCCGTCAATGCCAAGACTTTTGTCCTTCTTAAAACCTTTCAAGGCAACCTCAACTTCAGACAATGTTATTTCCGAACCAACATTGGACGCATCTTCAGTAGAAAAGAATGATGGGAAGAGATTAATCACCACCAATTGATCTGTGACGAGAGAGTTCCCATCTTCCAGAAACAGAGAAGTAAAGTGTTCCCCCCTAGAGATTTAAGTTAATATCTATCATCAACCAGTATTCCATCATCATTCTTAATATTGCAAATAGCATTGAAATTCCTTCTTGTTGAAGCAAAACTGTGGAAAAATTTAGTATTGGCATCTCCCTGATCAATCCAATTTTCCCTGCTTTTTAATTTCCAAGTTAGTACTTCATTAGACAAAAACCTCTCTTTACGAAGTTTTAAAGAGACCAATCGAAGTTTTCCTTCCTCCGAAATAATACCTAAGGAACATGAGGTGAAGAGGAGTTCAAACTCCATATCAATATTAGAAAGTTCTTTCTTCCAGTTCCAAAGTTGCTCCTTTTCCTAGCATTTCACCACACCTTTTAGTCTTTTAAGTTTCAAAACCAAGAGAGACATAACATCATCAACAAGTAAGGGAACCTCGGAAGACCAGGAGGTATTAACAATATGAGAAAAATTCTCCTCCATCATCCAAGCTCTGTTGAATTTAAATGGAAAGTTGTGCAGGAAAGTATAGTCATCCCATTCCAAGCAGACCGGGAAGTGATATGAAATTTACGAAGGGTGGGACTAGGTTTTGTATCTTGGAAAGGGAGGAAAAATATTATCAGAAGCAATGAACCTATATAGCCTTTTGCTTATGCCCTCATCCCCACAACGACCATTTCTCCAAGTAGGACCCGAGCATACAGGTGAAACATCCACCATATTAGTACTAGCCATAAGTTAAGTAAAGAAAGAGGCTAGAGGGTTAATGCGGGCTTTGCGTAACCATATTTCAGCATCATAAAGAGTAAAGTTTAGGTCACCTACAATAAGCAGATTAAGGTGATCAAAAATACCCCCATCAACTACATCATTCCAAAAATCCTCCCTATTCAGGTAAGGACCATAACAGTTAAGACAAGAAAGCTCAGAGTTTAAACCCCTAAACCTAACCTTGACTAAAATACCAGCACAAGTGACAAAAGCTTTGCAGTGGGCATCTAAATGGTTCCATCCCGTTAGTATCACTCCTGAGAGACCAGAGGAGTCAATGACACAAAATTCCCAACTAGGTTCAAATTTAGCAAACAACTTGAGAGCCTAGAAATCATCACACATTTTACTGAAAAAGTTAATATCAGGGTTTAAAACCAAAAGTAGAGACCCGAGAGCTTTTAGTTTGGTGAGCCCTCCAAAACCAAGGATGTTCATAAAGAGAAGTTTCATGTGGAACCCAAACCAATACGTGACACTGATCTAAGCACCCTTGAAGAGGGACTAAGAAGAGAAGAACCTACCCTGGCTACATCCTTTATCCTCATAGACAGAGGAATATAATGGCCAGTAATCCCATTCTCCCCCCCAGAACTAGAAGAATTAGGTTTTCTGGATCTCCAAATAGTTACATTCTCATGCTTGATTGAGTCCAAGGGAAGAGTATAAGGAGACAAGGGAGTCTTGTACACAAATATCGAGAGAGACTTTAAGTGAGACAGAACAACAAAAGTAGGCTAGTCTCGTGGGATTGCGGGATGAGAAAAACTGACTAGAGGCGAAGAGACATCCTCAAATAAAGGAGGGAAGTCCTCCAGGGAGAAAATGGGATTAGCACAGTCAGAAAAGGGAGGAGACAAAACCAAAATCTTGGTGGTACCAAGAACCTTAACTGAAGGACAAACAACATCATCAATGGCCAACCCACCCGGTGCAACCAGATATAGCACAGGGGCATCCGGTGGACGAACAATGCCATTTAAGGCCAATAAGATACTGTTGCAGGCTAATCTTTCAACATCTTCAATAAAAAATAATTCCCCTTTTGTTAAGTCTTCGCAAGTAGAAGGTGAAAGAGAAACATGCATACCTGTAGGGAGCAGCAAGGAGGGGTCTTCAATAATAGTGTTTGCACACAGAGGGGTGCCAAAGTTCTGCTTGAACTTAGCTTCACCTCCTGACCAAGACATGCCACAAAGAAGGGAGGGACAAACACGCATGAGGTGCCCAGTCTCATGGAAAAATTTACAACGAAAAGGAATGTTGATATAGTCGATCCTTTAACAAATAACCAACTCATTGCAAATATTATCAATCTTCGTTGGAAGACCACAAGAGATGTCGATTTCGACCAATACATGCGCCATGAGTTTGTCAAAATTGTGCATAAAATCATCCTCCACAACCACAAAATTCCCCAAAGAGTTTGCAATACCCACCAAAATATATGTACTCCATAGTGGCAGGGGAAAAGCCGGAAGAAAAACCCACAAGTGTTGTTTAGACACCCTCTCACGAACAGGATCAAAGCTAGAGTGCCATCAACTGAGAACCAGGGAGCCCTTACAAATGGTCCAAAGGGATTTGAGGATCAAGGAAGCATCCTTTTCATCACGAAAGACAAAAACCATCCACCCATTGGACAGAAGACTAATAGTCAGTACATAGTCTAGCAACGGTTTCTAGTTGAGAGTATCCTAATCGACCCATTCTCTCTTATCCATCCTACATTACTCTAGTCTTCCGACCAAAGCTCTGTAGCAAAGAGCTTCCACGTTATCCATATTGACATCCCTTCCCAGTACATAACTGTGTTTAGACTCGAGTGCCTTAATAGGTTTAGTCTTCCATAGAAAATGATGAGAGAAAGGAATATTCCTCTGAGCCTAATCAGACACCCCTTCCGAGGAGAAAGGCGTCTTCAAAGAACCAAGGCCCAAGACGAGGACTGGCCGAGAAACCCTAGCTAGAAAAAAGGACAAAAAGTAAATACCCTAAGACCACTTCTGATAAGGAAAACATGACTCAAAGAATAAACAATACCACCAAAAACAACCCAAAGAAAAACTAGGGGTTCGCCAGCTAGGTATCAACACCACCGAGAAGACTATGACAATGACAATATGCAAACACACACCCACAATGAGTATCCTACCATCAACCCATAATAGATGCTCTCAACTATCAAAAAGTCAAACTGAAAAACCCCCCAAAACCCCAGAAACGTAGTACCCTGAAAAATCAATAATACCATCGACCGAAAATCTAACAATCAATACCTCAATGAGCATCCTGACAGGAACCCAAAAAAGATGCTTCCATTCGTCTAACAGTCAAACCATAAACCCTGAAATCTCCAGAAACACAAAACCCTGAAAACTCGGCAATACAGATTACCCAGCAAGTTGGCACTCTCTACATAAATAAAAACCAACAAAACACGAAAAACAGGAGGGACCCGATAGCTGGCACAGGAGAGAAACTACCAAGAAACACACATAACAACAAGGAAACAAACCGAAAAACTTAGAAAAACCTAGACAAAAAATTTCATGGTTGGTACTAAGTCCTCCGTGAGGAGGATAGACTCCATGCAGACTGACAAAAGCAATGAGTAAAGAAAAAATCCCCAAGATCCTTCGCTCGCAGCCATTGCAATGATCACAGCCATATCCCAAGCACCAGAGAAGGCTAGGGAAACCCTTTAAAATTTACTAAAGTTTTGAAACTTCTCCTAATTCACTAAAGTTTTGACTAGCATTAAAATTTAATATTAATTCTAATTTTAATAAAAAAAAACTAATTAACTTAATTTTTCTATACATTTTATTTAATACTAAACAACAATAGATATAAAAATATACATATTTATAACATACAGTATCCATTGAATTGAAATAAAATATAACATTATGGAAATTTTAATTTATTTTATGTTTAACTATTTTTTTTGTAAGTGTGCATTATATTAAAACGTAAAAAACAAAAGATTATATCAAAAAATACATCATGGAGATAGTATTGGGATGGTATAAAACCCATCGCCCCAACCAGTCAAAAAACTTATAAGCATGTCTTTCCAAAATTATGGCACAAAAACCCATTTAGAAGATGGGGGCCAAGCACTAAACTTTAAAAAATTGTTAAGTTTCATAGAGAATTTATACAGTATTCTAAAAGTAAACTAAAAAACCAGAGAAACTGAACTTAGCAAGTAGAACATAGGTAGGTTAAGCAGGCTGCAAGTTATTCAACAACACCAAACTAAAGGGCATAGTTTTCCTTAGTGATAGGAAAGCCCTCCTGGAAGTTTTCAGCATTCGTATTGTTCGGTACCTCAATATCTCGAACGCGCTTGTTGCTCAACTAGGTGGTGGTAGAGGGCACAGGAAATGGTGCAGTCGACATGGTGGGTGTCGTCGGAACCGAGCTCCTGTCCAAATATGTCGTGGGTGCCCGTGTAACACTACCACTTCCCTCTTCGTTATTGTCAGGCGTGTAGAGACCCAATGCAAGGCGTTTCCAAGCTGAGGTAGCTTCCAACTTATTAAGTTGAATATCAAGTTCAATCAACCTAGTTTTAGTCTGAAGAACCAAACTACGAGTGTAATTCCAGGTACTAGCCAATTCTTCCATTAAAAAGCCCATCATGTTCTTGACAAGCCAATAATGGTTGAGATGTTCGCAATCAATTCCTCTGGCCAAATGTTCTGTGACCAAACGGGCTTCCCACTCATCTATCAATGTGCGCACCGGCATAGACACGCATGTGGCATACCCATATTCCTGCCTCGAACTCAAGCCCCGTTGAGCTCACCCTTGACCACTTCTACCACAATGAGGAGTGCCGCGTTGATGGGAAATGGTAAGACTATGTTGCAGCTTGTCACTGGAGCCTGTACTATCCCTCGACCTCTGTATCGTCTCATGGTGCAGATGAAAACTTATCTACCAATCAAACCAGGTGGACTGACTAGAATCAAGCTGGGAAGAGACACTGCAATTATCATGAGATAGAGGTCTAGGATGATAGTGCAGGTATGAGCAAGGATTTTGATAAGATCAAAAGGGCAGACCATAGCTGAACTAGGAGGAGTTTTTGTAAGCCAGAGTCGAGCACAAGAACATGAGATTAATCCAAATGACTTCCCTTGCAAGAGCCTTAAGCCATTCGGTAGCATGAGCAAGCACATAATCCATTAAAGGAGAGTTAAAGCGACGATGACCCTTCTGATGCTCGAGGAGACGGAGAAGTGGATCTACCTTCCCTCGACCTAACTGAATGCCCATCTCTGGACAGGGAGATTAAATCCTGAGACCTTCCTTCTGAGCCAGCTAGTAGGACCACTTCCTCGTCTTTAGTGCACAGTAAATGAAGCTTTGGGGGGATAACAAGGGCCCTTCATGCGAGACACCACCTTATCAGCCCACAACTCGAGGCAATTAACATCGTCAGCTGGACGTATGGCACCAGCATCTAGGTATTTTATGTTTAACTATTAGTTTGTGATTGAAAATGGTTTAAAAATGGTAACTTTTAAAGTATCTGAATCATAACAAAATCCAACATACTTTAATAGTTATTTTAATTAACCATATTTTATTTAAAATATAAATGAAATATAATTATATACAAAAAAATATACATTATTTATATTATACATTATATCTAAACATAATTAAAAGATATTAAAAAATATTTAAATATTTATATTTAATTTAATTAATTAAATTAAAAATAATAATAAAATATGGTTATTTGAATTAAATATGTTATCTTAATAAACACATAAAACAATGAAACGAAAACATGATATTATGAAAAATACTAAATGTTTCAATACAATTACAATTTAAAACTTGGAGTATAAATTATTTTAATTAATCATATAATATTTAAAATATAAATGAAAATAATTAAAAAATATTTTTATTTATTTTTATTTTAATTAATTAAATTATAAAAAATAAAAATTACGACTTTTTAAATTAATAAACACATAAAATGATGAAACAAAATCCTTATAATATGAAAAATATAATACACTAAATGTTTCAATACAATTGCAATTTAAAACTTCAATATTTTAATAATTCGCTTAATATGAGTGTGTGAGAGATTTGTTTTTTAAATTATGAGGAGACCATTATGAGAGATGGAGCAGATGCTAGGGTTTGGCGAGGTTTAGTTCTGGAAATTCTATTTTGGAGGTAAATGAGAAAATGTATCAGATTTGGATTTCAGTTGTTCAAGGTACCTATCAACCTAGTACCTATCAAGAGAAAAAAGTGGAAACCTTTGATTGTTTTTTCTGATATATTTCACCTCATTTTACTTTCCATTGTAGGTTTTTCGTGGGTTTTTACCTTCTTGCCTTGTTTGCTTATGTGGTATGTGGAAAAGGTTTATTTTTATAAAATTATCATCCCTAAAGCTCCTTTTGGATGTGACGGCAGTCTGAATCATGGGTACCAGCTCAGCCTCTGTATCACTTCTAAAGGGTACCACCAGAGTTCTTCGATGGAGCCAGTCACGATTTCAAATAAAGTCTCTAAACCACTCCCTTTCTCTAACATTTTGACAAAACCCTACCTGGTTGAAGATGTTGAAGACTTCCAGCCCCTGGCGGAGTCTGCAAAGAGAGTTTCTGCTGAGAAGGGGTTTGCGAAACAATCTCTGGTCACTAGTTTAAAGGAGGCAGAAGGTTATTAGCTATAGTCAAAGCAAGCAAAAAGCTTCCTGTTACTGGTTAACCTCTATGTCAGCTCCAATGTCCAACAAGGGTTTGCAACTCTGCAACTTGACACCAAAATGTCTACAAATTGTCTCGGGAAAGAGATCTATTGACTCCTCTACTGATTATGAAGACTAAGGGTGGAGTTGCAAAGTTGCAGAGAAGACAATGAAATGATGCTTAAGGCTCAAGAAGATCAAAGTCAGATAAATGCAGCTATACTGCAGAGTTTGACAGATATCCAGGGACAGATAAACCCTAGGCATTAGACAACTAATCCGGAAAGAAGTAGAAGTAGCGCCAGGGGAGATTCCCGTAAAAGATCCCATATCTCCAGGAGGGCTTCCAGAGACAGAAGGAATACTCCAGAATGGACTACCAGCGGGTCATCTTATTCTGAAAAACCCAGTGGGTACTTAAGCTCTCCATCTTGCAGGAATAAGAGGAGGAGATGTTACAAGAACAATTCACGAGATGAATTAAAAAAGGCAAGGCCTCCTACTTTTAATGATGAGGTCAAGACTGGTCAAGAAGCCAAGCCTATTTAAAGGCTTGGCTTCTTGGGATGAGGAAGTCTTTCCAAGTTCAAGACTACTCCGGAAATATGAAAGCAAGGGTAGCTATATTCAATTTGATTGGAAGAGCATCCATATGGTGGGAACACCATAGACAAGTAAAGAAGGTTAATGAAAGAATAATTGTGTGGAAACAATTCAAGCAGAAGTATCTCTCTGACAGGTGCTATGATGATAAGATTAAAGAATTCCATGAGTTGAAATTGGGACAACAGACCATGGAAAATTATGCAAATAAGTTCTTGGAACTATTGAGGTATGTCAGGTACATCAAAGATGAAAAAGTGAAGATCCAGCGTTTCCTGAGTGGATTTTCTTAGTCTTACAAAGACAGAATTGAGTTTTATGAACCTAGAACTCTTGAAGAAGAAATAAGGAAGGCTAAGTATTGCAATGAGCAAAGCAAAGGTAAACTTGATTATCATAAGACATGGAAGGAAAAAAAGAATGAGAAGTCTAACCAAAGGAAGAAAGGTTCCAAACATTCTAACTTCAGGAATCAGTAGAAGCAACCATCACAAGCTAAGAAGCAGCCAGCCAGAGCGACGGGAGAGAAACCTAGAGATCCACAGTAGAACAAGGAACCTCTCCAATGTTGGAAATGTGGAGGACCCCACATGCACAGGAATTGTCCACTCGAGAATGAGAGTGCAAGTCCATCTTACAACATTCAAGAAGCATAAACAGTGGGTCACGTAGCAAGGGTTGTCCCTAGGATTTATGCAGCATTGGAGGACCGCCAGGCAGATCACCAATCAACTATGGTTGAAGTTGCAGGTAAGGTTGTTGAGAAATCTGCTTCTATTTTGATTGACCCTGGTTCTACTCATAGTTATGTTACCCCTAGAGTAGTGGAGATTTGTGTCTTTAAGAAAGTAAAGCATAGCAAATATTGGTTAGTTCATCTAGCCTTTGGAACTAAGAGAAAGGTGAGCGAAGTGGTAGAGAAATGTCCATTGGTCATGAATAGATTGGTCACTTGTGTAGATATGAATGTTCTACCACTTGGTTTCTATGATTTTCTCATTGGAATGGATTGGTTAGAAGCTCACAGGGTAAAGCTTGACTGCTATAATAAGGCTTTTGAGTGCTTGGATGAAGAAGGTAACTCAAGGATTGTGAAAGGCATTACAAAGGTGATTTATGTGAGGCAGATTTCAACAATGCAGTTGAAGAAGTTCTATAGGGTTGTCAGTTGTATGCAACTCATATTTTGGAGGCAACAAAGAATGAAACTCCTAGGTTGGAGGACTTTCATGTGTTGCAGAAATTCAGGGATGTGTTTCCTGATGAGATTCCAGGGCTTCCTCCAAAGAGGGACATTGATTTCACAATTGAACTTGTGCCCGGAGCAGCACCAGTGTCCAAGACACCCTACAAAATGAGTACACCAGAAATGCTAGAGTTGAAGATGCAACTGCAAGGGTTGTTGGAGAAGAAGTATATCAGGCCGAGTGTGTCTCCTTGGGAAGCACCAGTTTTGTTTGTGAAGAAGAAAGATGGTACACTCAAGTTGTGTATTGATTACAGATAGCTGAGCAAAGCCACTGTGAATAACAAATATCCTTTGCCTAGGATTGATGACCTCTTTGATCAAATGAGAGGAGCAAAGGTATTTTCCAATATTGACTTGAGGTCTGGTTACCATCAGGTGAGAATAAAGGATGAAGACATTCATAAGACAACCTCTAGAACAAGGTATGGACATTATGAGTTTGTGGTGGTACCATTTGGTCTCAAAAATGCACCAGCTACATTTATGTGCCTTATGAATAGTGTCTTCCGCAGGTATTTGGACAAGTTTGTTCTTGTTTTCCTTGATGACATTCTTATTTATTCTAAGAATGAGGAAGAGCATGAAGAGCATTTGAGAATGACATTGCAATTGCTCAGGGAGCATCAGTTGTATGCAAAGCTAAGCAAGTGTGACTTCTATAGAGATAGAATTCAGTATTTGGGTCACATTATCTCAAAAGAGGATATATCTGTGGACCCTGAAAAGATTGAAGCCATTATGAATTGGCCAACTCCAAGAAATGTGACAGATGTAAGATATTTGATGGGACTTACAGGATACTACAGGAAATTCATTGAAGGATTCTCCAAAGTTGCACATGCAATCACTTCTTTGCAAAATAAGGGGATACAGTTTGAATCGACATCGAGGTGTGAAGAAAGCTTCCAGCAGTTGAAGAATCTTCTCACTAGTGCACCAGAATTGAAAGTTGCAGACCCAGAGAAAGATTTTCTGGTGTGTACCGATGCATGCAGACAAGGGCTAAGAGGAGGCCTTATGTAATACAACCACGTGATATGTTACGAGTCAATAAATATGAAGGAGCATGAGAAGAACTATGCCACTCATGATCTAGAGCTTGTAGCCATAGTACATGCTCTCAAGATGTGGAGGCATTACTTGATGGGTAGAAAATTTGAGCTAAGGACAGACCATTGTGATCTGAAGTATTTGTTTGATTAGCCTACTCTAAATGCTAGGCAAGTTAGATGGCTGGAGTTTTTATGTGAGTTTGATTTTGAAATCAAACACATAAAAGGAAAAGAGAATAAGGTAGCTGATGCACTCAGGAAGAAGGTGCAAGACATACATGTGGCATCTCTTAGTATTTTCCAATCGGATTTGAGACAGCAGATTGTGAATCATATTGCTAGAGATGAGTTGTATGAGCAGGTAAAAGAAAAATTGCAGCAACAAAGTATTGATAAGAGGCATGAGGGATATAAATTGGAAGAAGATGGACTTCTTACTTATAAAGGTAGAATTTATATTCCAAATGTAGCAGATATAAGGAGATTTGTTATGGATGAAATCAATCAAGCTCCGTATTCTGGTCACCCAGGATATCAGAAGACAATTGCTACAACCAAAAAGTAGTACTTTTGGCCAGGAATGAAAAATGACATTGCTGAATATATTTCAAGGTGCATGAAATGTCAATAGGTAAAGGTTGAGCATCAACACCCTCCAGGTTTGTTGCAGCGTTTGCCAGTTCCAGAATGGAAATGGGAAGTTATTTCCATGGATTTTATTATAGGATTACCAATGACTTGGAGACAACATGATTCCATCATGGTTGTGGTGGAAAAGTTGACAAAGGCAGCGCATTTCATACTAGTTAATTCTACGCATAAGACTGATGATATTGCAAAGATCTTCATGAATGAGATTTTCAAATTGCATGGATTGCCTAAGGCAATAGTCTCTGACAGGGATGCCAAGTTCATTTCCAATTTTTGGAAGGGCATTAGAGGAAATTTCAACTCAAAATAGGCCTCCTAAGGAAAATTAATAAAATAATAGTTAAAATAATAAAATAATATTTATTAATTTTGGAGAAAGAAAAGAAAAAACTACTTTTTTGTTAATATTTTTGACATATCTCCCTGTGTGTTTACTCAAATTTCGATTGAGAGAGCTCATTGGATGCGGAATTAAATTCTGCATCCAATGAGTACCCACTCGGCATACTTTTGACGGGCCCCGCTACCCCAAAAACAAGAAATACCTGAAAAAACGTGATGATGATGTCATCATCACGTTTTTTCACGTATTTCTTGTTTTTAGGGTAGCGGCACTGGTCAAAAGTATGCCGAGTGGGTACTCGTTGGATGTGGAATTTAATTCCGCATCCAACCAGCTTTCCCGATCGAAATTTAAGTAAAAACATAAGGAGATATGTCAAAAATACGAACAAAAAAAGTAGTTTTTTTATGATACCTATCCCCAAATTTATATTAAAAAATTGTTTAAGAGGTGCTCCCTTTTTTAATTTTAAAGCATTTTGATTAGCCAATACATGATGACATGTAATATGTATTATTTTTGGAAGGCCCATTTTAAATTGAAATTTCCTCTAATGGTTGTTTGCAGATTTGGGTACAAAGTTAAACTTCAGCACTGCCTACCATCCTCAGACTGATGGGCAGACGGAGTGAGTCAATCGAGTGCTTGAAGACATGCTTCACATGTATGTTATGGATAAACCAACCAAGTGGGAATATTATTTACACTTGGTAGAGTTTGCTTATAACAATGGACAGCAAGCATCCTTGGGGATGAGTCTGTATGAAGCTTTGTATGGCAGGAGGTGTAGGACACCAGTGACTTGGGATAATCCAGTGAACAGGGTTGTGCTTGGTCTAGAATTGCTCAAGGAGATGGAGCAAGAGGTTGTAAAGATCAGGCAGAATCTGAAAGCAGCCCAGGGCAAACAGAAAAGCTATGCAAATAAGCATAGGGTGAACAGAGAGTTTAGTGTTGGGGATCATGTTTACCTCAGAGTGAGGGAAAAGAAGAGTTCCTTGAAGCTTGGGAGTTGTGCCAAGCTGTCACCAAGATATTGTGGGCCGTTTGAAGTGCTTGAAAGAATAGGGTCAATTGCATATAGAATTTCATTGCCTGCTAGCACTAGAGCTCATAATGTTTTTCATGTTTCTTTGCTTAAGAAATATGTACATGATCATAACCATGTGATAAATTGGAATGTTATTTAGGTGGAACCTGAGGGAGAGTTCCAAATAGAGCCAATGTGCATCCTCGATAGGAAGGTCACAATGCTCCGGAACCGAGCCATAGGGCAGGTAAAGGTGCAATGGGAACACTACGATTCTGAAAAGGCTACGTGGGAGCTGGAAGATGCCATGCGATTGGCACATCCATTTTTGTTCAATTCTGCGGAGCACTGAGGTGGTACCAGTGTAGCATTTTATTCAATTTTGTAAAGCACCGAGGATAGTGCCATGGAAGGGGGAGGGGAATGTAACACCCCGGTTTTGATCTCGTTTGCATTGAAAATGTATATGATGTATATATTGTAATTAATCATGGTGTGGAGCTAAAGGAAAAAGCCCCACCATCTCTTTAATGTTTTATGTTTCGGCGATTAAAATCATTGTCGATGGTATATCATGCTATCCGACACATTATATTTTTTGGTATCAAGCAAATATGCATTTTAATTAAAATACCCACAACCAGCTATGTCTATGCAACATTAAAAGAGATGGGCGCATGATTTTCCTAAGGAATAAGGAGGGAAATTATTTAAACCTTTGGGCCAATGGGGAGAAGCCAAATGTCAAAGGGGGAACCCATCAAACCCTCAACTACCCATTTTGTCTTTTTCCCCAATCATTAAATTCTGCTAGAATGTGGTTGAGTTAGTTATTGCATGGAGTGAGAAGAGTATGAGCAGAAATTCAAATTGGGAAAAGGACCCGAAAAATGTGTTCTGACTTCCTTGGCAAGGAAAATGCCCAAAAATGTATGCCATTTTGCCATACACCCAAGTTCTTCATTTGCTCACGTAGGGGAAGCTTGGGAGTTGTTTTTGACCTCCACAATTTTGCATGATGTATGTTTCCTTTACGATTTGGGGCTCCTGGGCGTTTATTTTTTTACCATCATCATTCATCCATGTTGAGTTGTTGTATGTGTGTTTTTACCTCACGTGGACAGTCATTCTTCACTCTCCTCAGGCAGAGAATTTTGTTTTGGGTGATAATTTGTGGTTGGGTTTCTTCCCCAACATTTTTGTTGCATTTAGACACAGTTTGCCAAGCTGAAAATCGATTTTGGCTCCTTAGGTTGTTTTACCCACTTACCATTTCTAATTTTAGCTTCTAGGACGTTTTTGTCCATGCCCAGCATTGTAATTATTGTGTATTGTATTCATTTTTTGCCACATTAGGGCCAAAATGTCCCTAGGATACGATTTGTTGTTAGTGGGTTGTTCTTACCCTCCTTGGAAATTAATTTTGTGGCTGAACTGTTTTCCTCAACCCAAAAATGGTGTATATTGATGTGTATGCAATTGGTCTTTGGACTGTGTAGGAGTGGAAAGGAGTCTGCTTGACAAACCCAGTGTTTTGCAGAAGCCTCATAGACAGAGCTAGAGGGATGGCTCTCTTCTCTACACCCCCTGAATAGCACTGGAAGGGAATTCATGTTCTAAGGGACTGTGCAGCAAAGAAGGGAATGATTCCTTGTGTTGGGTGTGTGTGGATGTCTTAGGAGTCAAGCTAGTTCCGGTGTAGGCATCCTTATCTCTTCAGTGAGCCCACTAGCTTAGCAAACAGTGCTTCCATCTCCTGATAACCTGATAAACCCAACTTGTTGGCTCGGTTATGTGTTGTTGTGTACTCCTGGTCTGATAAACCCAAACATAGCTTTGGCTTGACTGAGTTTTGACGTATCTTTGGTTATGTGTGAGCCTGCTTAGTTTCCTTTTCCTTGGCGAATCATGCCCAGCTAGGGGGTGGCAGTGTCGCTGAGAGATTAAGGAGCACACTGGCCTATGGTTGGGTGGAACGTTGCAGCGACATAGTTGGTTGCAGGATGAGCTTCTTCATAAGATAAGTATTCTTGTGTTTAAATATCTGCATTTACATTTGATAATGAATTACAATGAACATGTGAATGAATGGAATGGATTTGCTTCCACTGTCACGTTAAATAATTATGCATCGATGCATGTTCTAGTTCAAAGCATTCCAATTTTTATTATGTGTATGTTCACGGGGCTAGTTTCCCGGGTAGATAGCAACATCGGTAGCGTCATATTCACCGGTCGGAGGGTCGAGGACATGACAGTGCTAATTATTTTTTTTTGTTAGTGAAAAAGTGAAGTTACATCTGTGTTTTAAGTCTGAAAATTTTATGTTTATTTCCAGTCATTTAATTTTCTGAGAATGAAATAAATTGTGACAAATTTTACTTATAAACCGGAGGATGAAAACTTGACAAAAATATACATGGTATCATAGCTGAGTGGGGCAGAAAATTAAATATTTGCAGAGTGACAGTCATTTCCAGAATTCAAGTAAACTTTTGTGACAGTAGTACATTTTGTTGAAACTTGTTCTTTGAGAAAAATGACTTCCGTTGGGTTGAGAACTAAGGATAGATTGGATGGGGTAGTGAACTTTGTCTCATGGAAGGCCCGAATTTTACTTTTGTTGAGGGAGAATGAGTTGTGCGAGGAGGTAGTTAGAAACACTACAACAAATCCCCTTGTCATTCTCGCTGCTACAGATGTAGTAGCATTTTCAGCCTTTAATAAGAAATATATTAAAGTCATGAGGATTATCTTAGATGTTGTTAAAGACCATGTTATACCTCACATTTCAGCGAATAATCATGCGCACGAAATGTGCACCGATTTGACCGGATTGTTTGAGAGTTCCAATGAAAATAGGAAGATGGTTCTAAGTGAGAAACTGAAAGGTATCAAGATGGTCAAAGGAGAGGTGTGTATGACTTATCGTACTAGGATCTCTTGGGTGAGAGATGAGCTTGCTGCTGTTGGGGAGGCGGTTACTTGTACCGAGCTAGTTCATACAACCTTGAATGGGGTGACTGCACCTTGGGTTTTGTTTGTACAGGGTTTGGTGGCTAGAGAGAACCTACCTTCATGGGACAGGGTATGTGATGACTTTGTTCAGGAGTAGACTCGAAGAGGTCTTCTATAGTGCATTGGTTCTACTAGTAGACAGGATGAGGAGGATGTGGCGTTGACAACAAAGGGGAAGAAGGGTCCCAAGAAGGGTGGGGCCAAGCAGCAGGATGGGCAGAAGAAGGATCTGAGCACTGTAAAGTGCTTTGCATGTCACAAGATGGGACACTATGCTGCAACATGTCATAACAAAAAGAAGAAGAAGAAGCAACAGACAACAGCTTCCGCGGAAGTCGATGACTTTTTCGCGAGATTTCAGAGTGAGTTTTCACTATGCACTGGGCATGTTGAGATTGAGAGGGCATCTATTTTCACCAGTGTGGATGTTGACAGACAGAGAGAGTTTTCCCTGGTGACAGACCATTCCTACAGTGCATCTACTTCCAACACTTGGTATATAGATAGCGAGGCCTCAAGCCACATGACAGGTGCTCGTGAGATGTTCTCCGAGCTTTCACAGACAGAGACAAATGTGGAGGTTGCATTGGGAGATGACTCAACAGTCAGAGTTGTTGTTCATGGGACCATTACCTTTCAGAGGGATTCCATGAGTCCCATGGTGTTGCAAGATGTATTGTATGTACCAAGGCTGAAGAAGAACCTAGTGTCAGTTTCCATGATCGAGGATCAGGGTCTTGGGGTGTCGTTCCTAGGAGGACACGTGCATATGTTTCCCAATACTGCAGGACCATCTGCTTCGGTTACCATTGGAGTGAGATGTGGGAAACTGTATAGGCTCTTGTTTCAACCACAACTTTTCTTGGCACAAAGCAGCAGCAATGAGATTTGTGAGCTTTGGCATAGGAGGATGGCTCACTTGCATCATACAACCTTGGGGTTGTTGAGACGCATGGTTACCAGATTACCAGAGTTCAGCACATGGCAAAGTGATGTGTGCAAGGGGTGTCCTTTGGAAAAGTACACCAAGACTGCTTTTCCGAGTAGTGATAGCAGGTCAGCAAGGGTCCTTGACTTGATACATTCAGACTTATGCGGACCGATGTCTTCTATGTCCTTGAGAGGATATGAGTATTATGTGATGTTCATTGATGACCATTCCAGGAATACTTGGATCTACTTTCTGAAGAGAAAGAAGTCCGAGGAAGTCTTGCAGAGGTTCCAAGAGTTCAAATGTCTTGTGGAGAACCAAACAGGGAGGAAGATCCGAGTTCTTAGATCGGATAACGGGGGTGAGTATACCTCCAAGGAGTTTGATGGATTTTGCAGACAGGAGGGTATTAGGGGACAATTGACAGTTCTGTATACTCCATAGCAGAATGGAGTAGCAGGGACGAATAACCGGTCCATTGTTGGAGAAGCCCGAGCTATGCTACATGACCAGTCACTTCCTTTTTTTCTCTAGGATGAGTCTTGTAGCACAATTGTATATCTTCAAAACATGAGTCCCCATCGTGCAGTGGGGAATATGACACTTGAGGAGTGATTTTCAGGCAAGAAGCCTGAAGTTATCCATTTTCAAATATTTGGTAGTCTGACTTACTCTCATGTCCCTTCAGAGAAGAGGACAAAGTTGGAGCCCACTGCAGAGAAGGGAATCTTTGTGGTCTATGATGAGACTTCAAAGGCCTTCCGTATTTACCTTTCCTCTCAGAGGAAAGTGGTGGTGAGGAGGGATGTGAACTTTGAGGAGGAGCGGGCCTTTAGGAAGTCGAGAGAGTCAGAATAGGGAGAGCAGCAGGTCCCTACACCTCAGGTTGTTTCACAGGTTCCATTAGTGCAACAGTCGGGATCACAAGTTTTTGGGGTTACAGGACTGCACAGTGTTGGCACAGGTTCACCAAGTTCAGTGGTTCGGCCAGCAGGGTCTTCGGGGACAGGTGATGGGTCTACTATTACAGGTACACCGTACAGGGGATCGAGATCAGGATTAGGATTATAGGGTACACTTGGTGTTGGTACACTAGCTTCAGGTTCACAGGTGACTGGGGGTACTACCTCTGGTATTTCTTCTAATGAGGACAAGCCAGTGTGGGAGCAATCTCCACGGAAGAAGAAGACTAAGTGGCTTCGGTATACCTTGAAGGAAGCTCGATATTTTGGGACACCTAGGGAGGAGGTGAGGGCTGTCAAGATGTCTAACAGATTGGGCATGTTTTTGGTAGCTAGTACACTATGATTCTGAGCCTTCTACTTTTGAGGAGGTCTCCCAACATTCAGTTTGGAGAGATGCCATGATGGATGAGTATCATTTCATCATGAAGAATGATGTATGGGAGATAGTTCCGAGACCTGAGGGGAAGTCAATGGTGACTTCCCGGTGGCCTTACAAGCTAAAGCATGCTACAGATGGGAGTGTGGAGAAGTACAAAGCCAGGTTTGTAGCTCGGGGGTTTTCATAGGTTGAGGGCATTGATTATGATGAGACTTTTGTGCCAGTTTCTCAGTATACTTCTATCAGGGCATTGATCTCTATTGCAGCGGAAATGGGTTGGAAGATCCATCAGATGGATGGGAAGCCCGCATTTCTCAATGGGATCATATAGAAGGAGATCCATGTTGAGCAGACTATGGGCTTTGAGATTCATGAGAGAGAGTCTCATATTTGTAGGTTGAAGAAGGCCCTATATGGGCTGAAGCAAGCTCCTAGAGCTTGATACTCTAGAATTGATTCTTACTTGTCGAGTATGGGGTTTCGGAAGAGTGAAGTAGATGTGAATCTCTACTTCATCATGGTTGGAGATAGTCCGCTTATTCTTCTACGATATGTTAATGACTTGTTTATCACAGGGAGAGAGAGACCCATTGCAGCTTGCAAGAACGATCTTGTAGCAGAGTACGAGATGACTGATATTGGACTAATGCATTATTTTTTGGGATTGGAGGTTTGGCAGGAGCCTGGACATATTTTCCTGCGGCAGGGAAAATATGTTGTTGATATTTTGAGGAGATTCAGGATGGAGGATTGCAGGCTTATGTCGACACCTATGATCACCAATTGGAAGAAGCTTCATGCTTCTAAGGGAGAGTTGGTGGATCCTACTTTATACCGTCAGCTTATTGGGTCATTGATGTATCTGGTCAACACTTAGCCAGATTCTTGTTTTGCGGTGAACACTCTTAGCCAGTTCATGGTTGAGCCTAGGAGTATGCATTGGGTCGCTGCAAAACATGTGTTGCGTTATCTATCAAGGACATTGGATTTTGGTTTGGACTACAGGAGGTCAAAGGGGATTAGATTGGTTGGTTATACAGACTCAGATTGGGTAGGTAGTGTGGCAAACCAGAAGAGCACTTCCGGATGTTGTTTCAGTTTGGGCTCGACAGCAGTGTCGTGGTTCAGTCAGAAGCAGAAATCCATTGCATTGAGTTTTGTTAAGGCTGAGTATATGGCAACCAGTCAAGCCAGCTGCAAGGCTTTATGGCTTCGCAAGTTACCGGTGAATCTATTTGGTCAGGAGCTTAGGCCTTAGACTATGTTCAGAGAGGGGCAGTTACACTTCAGTACATTTCCACTGATGAGCAGGGAGCAAACATAATGATGAAGTCTTTAGGGAGGGGTAAGTTTGTCTTCTTCGGGGACAAGTTGGGAGTTGTGCAGAACACCTTCCTCGGTAAGAGGGAGTGTTAGTTTTATACCTAGGGAAGTGTTCCCCTAAGTGACATTAGCTTTAATCACTTAGAGAGGGGAAATAAAGTGACCCTTGCATTAAATGACTTAAGTGACATTTAATTTAACTTTAGTATATAAAGTCAGTTTTGATAAATTTAAGTGGGTGGGTGAAATTAATATTTTAGAAATAAAATATGAGCAATTAATTTCAACCGTAGATCTAATCCATTCTCAGCCCTTGGATTAGATGTCTCTTCACCTACCTAGGGTTATGAGCAAAAAGCAAGGAAAATGCCATTTGCATTCCATTAGAGAGAATTTGAGGTCAAAAATGGGCCTCAAAAGGACCAAAATGTACTATAAAAATCAACCAATTACATTCTAGTATATGACATCATCCCCCATGGTTGAGGTGGCATTGCATGAGTTAAGAATGCTTATTTGTCACATTTTCTATGGTGGATGAAAACCCATAGTTAACAAGGTAGTGGTACAAGTACTTTTAAATCATAAAGTAAAGTACTCACAATAAAAGTTATTTCACACTTTCTCATAAAATAATATTATTGTTATTTTCAAGTAAAGTACTCATAATTCACTTTCTCATAAAATAATATTACTGTTATTTTCAAGTAAAGTACTCATAATTCTTAAAAATGTCTTTTCACATTTTTTTATAAAATAATATATTGTCGTTTTCATGTTTTTTAATTTTAAATTATATATTCACTCAATTTTATTTAATATCATAATGTCAAACTAATATATATATAATCTTGTACTTTTAAAATAAATTAAATTCATGAATAATATTAATATGAAAGATGTATGTTAATTATAGATAAGTTAGTTATATATAGAGAGAGAGAGGGGGGGAGAGAATCATACGCATTCATTTATATCATGTTTGAATGTATAAAACAACATGTTGATATGATAAATGTTTATATGATTATAACTTTATTATAATTTTTTTTTGACAAAAAAAAGTAATATAATTTTTTAATAGCTAATTTTATAGAATAATATGCAAATTATGTTGTTATAACCTATTAAATATTAATTAATAATAATGCCATTATGATAATAATTATAATAAATGTTATCATGTTAGTTTTAATAATAAAAATATTTTAAAATTTTAATGATTAAAAAATTAATAATATTAATTAAGTCATTTATATTTAATTTGAAATTATAACATAATATGTAAAATTGTATTATGACTTATTTTTTTAACAAATTAGTAACATTGATTTTTTACATATATAATTTGTATTTATAATTTTTTTTAGTTGCAAGGAGTGGAAATAATTTTCTTAGATAAGTATTTATATTATAAAAATATTTTTAAAATGTATAAATATTTTTTTAATAATTTATTTTCGTCTATAAAAAAATATTAGAATAATTAATGCTTCAACTAATAAATTAAAAGAATTTATGCACCACCATTCACTTATTAAGTTAATATGATATATTATTTATTCACAACTTTTTTATTGCTAAAAATTAATATACATTAAAATCAACTAATAAATTAAAATAATTTATACATAAGTGTTGACTTATTTAATTAATAGGATATATTATTTACTAGTAACTTCTTTATTGCAAAAAAATATACATAATTTTTTAATTGGTAAAAACAATATACATTAAAATCTTATATACTAATATGACATATTTTCATAATGTATAAATATTTTTTTAATAATTTATTTAATTAAGTCTTATATTATTTTCTATAAGAAATTTAACTATGATATTAATTTACAATAAAATGAATATATCAAAAAAAAATTATGATTTTGATATTAATTTATTCTAATAATGCAATAAATATTATAATAATATTGTTAAAATTTTACATGTAAATAAATCTCAATTAAATCACATTAAAATTAAATTGATGAGGACTGTACTAAATATAAAAAGTCAACATAAATTAAAAAAATAACTCCTAAAAATAATTTTTTTGTTTAATTTCATTTACAAGTTCAACACATAAATTCTAAAGGACAATAATTTTTTGGGGAATTTACAATGAATCTTAGTCACATCATTGTAGAGTTATTTTATTAATTTTATTTATAGTCAATTTAGAAAAGTAACTCAACCATGGTTATTTATATTGTGCATAAAAAGTAGTGGAGGAGGTGAATTGTCATATATACCTACCCCATAAAACCCCTAACTCATAATATTTTAATATATCTTATATTTTTGTAGTACATCTCTTAAGATGCTCATTTTTTACCTCAAATTCTCTCTAATGATTCTTGTGAGAAGAAGAGGAGAAGAGAGCTGAAGGAGAGAGTGGGCATGCATATCGAGGCAACTTACGGTGGGCACAAATATCAAGGAGAGGTACATATTTGACACATTTACCAAGGCAATCGTACGGTAAAAGTTTGTTGGCACCGAAATCGAGGAAGTTGTTGGGCACATTTACCGATGATGACAACATTTATTATTGTTTGTACCTTGCACAAATTTTGAGGTCGTACAACACAAAAATCGAGGTTTGTACAATATGTATGGACTGTACCTGTCTGCACGTTTTTCGAGGTGAACTTTCAAGCACATTTCTCAAGGCAACATTCTGTTTTTTGTTGACACATATATCGAGGTTGTATGATAGCATTAAATGCAGTCTGCACAATACGTATTCTGAGGTTGTTGGCACAGTTTTCGAGGGAAGAAATTTTGTTGATATTTTTGGCACATTTTCCAAGAAGGATTTACACATAAATCAAGGCAGCAAAGCACGAAAACCGAGACAGTCTGCTAGGTCATTTTCTGGGTTGAAATAAGTTAGTTTTTTACTGTAAATGAATGTCTGATTTTTTATCCTGAAAAAATAATAAACTCTCTCTCTCTAACTGGTTTTCCCCTTGTGGGTGTTTCTAGGGTCATTGGCCAAAAATTCATGAGCACTGTGTGTTAAATGGCGTGGTGATTATTTATTTTCTGTTAGTGAAAAAGTGAAGTTATAGCAGTGTTTTAAGTCTGAAAAATTGAAGTTGATTTCCAGTCATTTAATTTTTTGAGAATGACATAAACTGTAACAAATTTCACTTATAAACCGGAGGACGAAAACTTGAGAAAAATCTACATGGTATCAGAGCTGAGTTGGGCGGAAAATTAAATATTTGTAGACTGACAGTGATTTCCAGAATTCAGGTAAACTTTTGTGACATTAATACATTTTTCTGAAACTTGTTCTTTGAGAAAAATGAATTTCGTTGGGTTGACAACCGATGATAGGTTGGATGGGGCAATGAACTTTGTCTCATGGAAGGCTTGAATTTTACTTGTGTTGAGGGAGAATGAGTTGCGGGAGGAGGTAGTTAGAAACACTACAACAAATCCCCTTGTCTTTCCCGCTGCTATAGATGCACTAACATTTTCAGCCTTTAATAAGAAAGATATTAAAGCCATGAGGATTATCTAAAATGTTGTTAAAGACCATGTTATACCTCACATTTCAACAAAGGATCATGCGCATGAAATGTGGACTGCTTTGACCGAATTGTTTGAGAGTTCCAATGAAAATAGGAAGATGGTTTTGAGAGTGAAACTGAAAGGTATCAAGATGGTCAAAGGAGAGGTGTGTATGACTTATCTTACTAGGATCTCTTAGGTGAGAGATGAGCTTGTTGCTGTTGGGGAGGCGGTTACTAGTCCTAAGCTAGTTTGTACAACCTTGAATGGGGCGACTGCACCTTGGGCTGTGTTTGTATAGGGTTTGGTGGCTAGAGAGAACCTAACTTCATGGGACAATGTATGTGATGACTTTGTTCAAGAGGAGACTCAGAGAGGTCTTCTGCAGTGCAGTGGTTCTACTAGTAGACAGGATGAAGAGGATGTGGCATTGACAGCAAAGGGGAAGAAGAAGAACAAGAAGGGTCCCAAGAAGGGTGGGGCCAAGCAGCAGGATGGGCAGAAGAAGGATCTAAGCACTGTAAAGTGCTTTGCATATCACAAGATGGGACACTATGCTACAATGTGTCCTAACAAGAAGAAGAAGTAGCAGATAGCATCTTCCGCGGAAGTCGATGACTTTGCCGCGAGATTTCAGAGTGAGTTTTCACTATGCACTGGGCATGTTGAGATTGAGAGAGCTTCTATCCTCACCAGTGTAGATGTTGACAGATAGAGGGAGTTTTTCTTGGTGACATACCATTCCTACAGTGCATCTACTTCCAGCACTTGGTATATAGATAGTGGAGCCTCAAGCTACATGACATGTGCTCGTGAGATGTTCTCCGAGCTTTCACAAAGAAAGACGGATGTGGAGGTTGTGTTGGGAGATGACTTAGCAATCAAAGTTGTTGTTGGTCATGAATAGGTTGAGGAGTTATTCATTTATCTTAGACAAGGTATTTATTTGATTTAGATAATACACATTGCACATATAAAGTAAATAATAAAATTATTTAATCAGAGTACTTAAACATATCAAGCAAGTAATGAAATTAGTTTGCCCACGCACTTAATAATTGACTAAATGAAAAGCACAAGCAATATTTCTTTATAAGTTTCGATCAAGCTGGTAATAATTGAGTACATGAAAGGGATCGGCAATAGATTTTAACAAGTTAAAGGTGGAAAATATTCGGATATGTTTTTTTAATAAAAGAAAAATTACAATAGTTAAGATTATTAGTTTTATTTATGTTTTTAAAAATAAAATAAAAATACTATAGTTGAAAAAAACTACAATATTTAATATTATTAGTTTTTTATTTTATTTTTACAATATTTAATAATATTAAATTGATTATTATTTATTTTTTTTTAAATAAAATAAAAATATTAAATTTAAGATTATTAGTTTTTTAAATTTTTATGTTTTCTTATATAAAATAATTTTTTTATTAATTTAACTTATTTATATTACTATTATTGATTAAATAAAAATACATTAATATATTATATTAAAAATTATTATTATTATTTTTATTTTTAAATAAAATAAAAATACAATATTTATGGTTATAAATTATATTGATACAATTTCAAGATTAAATGAGAATGTGCAACTACATTATTGCTGTGTTGTGTGTACATTTATCTAACGACTTATAACACCTAACACAATTTATTGAGGTTTATAACACCTAAACAATTTATATGAAGATGGATTTCTTGTTTGGATTTTTTTGACAAATGTTTGTAGATTTATTTTTATACTACTCTTTATTAATTAAATCCAACTTTTTCTTGAGGTTTATATCAAGATGGATTTCTTTAAATTCTTAACCAACTTAAAAAAAACTCTTAACTATTTGGATTTTAAATAAACCATTTAGATTTTGGATTTCTTTAAATTCTTAACCATTTGGACTTAAAAAAACTCTTAACTATTTGGATTTAAAAAAGAACTCAAACCCATTTGGATTTTAAATAAACCATTTAGATTTTGGATTTTTTTTTTTAACTTTTTATTTGGATTTTGGATTTAAAAATATTCTTAACTATTTGGATTTTAGATATTAAATGTTCTTAACTAGTTGGATTTTAAATATGCCATTTGGATTTTAGACATTAAAAAGTTGGATTTTAGACATTAAAATGTTCTTAACTATTTGGATTTTAAATATGCCATTTGGTATCTAAAATGTTTTGGTATCTAAAATGTTTTTTATTATTAGAAAAAACAAATTTTAAATTTTAAAATTTGGATTTTAAATGAGATTTGGATTTTAGATTAGATTTGGATTTTGGATTTTAAAATTTGGATTTAGATTTGGATTTTGGATTTTAAAATTTGGATTTTAAATGAGATTTGGATTTTAACCTGTTTTTAATTACCGGAAAAAACCAATTTTAAATTAATCGCATTAAAGTAGATAAAAAAGCAATCTCATTCCATATGTAACTTGTTTCAAAAAGGATTTTATATGTAACTTGTTTCAAAGAAAACGAGCTTTCAACCCAGAAAAAAAAATTGTCCACACAAAACTATAGACATTAATTATCATCATCAAAACTCTACATCAGCTGCAGAATTGAATAAATACAAATGTAACTCAATCATCAACTGCAGAAATGAAAAAATACAAATGTAACTCAATCATGGGTTGCTACCAGATATTTGAAAGACACAGAATTTGTAATAAACGGTTTTACTCTATATGTAACAAATATTTTAACATACAATTTGTAACAAGTATTTTGATACAACAAATATTTTAACATACAATTTGTAACATGTATTTTTTGATACAACAAATAGCAAATATTTTCCCTATTGGATTGTAACAAATAATTTCAAGTACAACATAGTTTTTGACTACAGAATGTGAATGAGACAGAATTAGAAAAATCCCTAAAACCCGAATTGAAAGAAGTTTGATGATTAAAGGTGGAAAATGGAGTACGATGGATGTGAGAGATTTTCTATCTGGAATAGCATCCAGATTTCATTTACTCTGTTCTTGAACTCGAACGGAGAATTGTATTGGGCCACGCTGAAGAGGGACGGATCCTTCCCTTTCCCTTTCCCTTTCCCTTTTGCAATTCTTTGTTGGGATTTAGAAATGGCGTCCGCCCAGGGAGTGCCTATGAGGCTCGCTTGCAGCTTGGCCGCCTCCTCTCCGATGTTGGAATCAGTCACAAAGCCTCCGAACCTTCTCACCGCCGCATAAACAACATCCCATCTCCTGGCCTGCAATGCTAAGCTTTTCTCCGCTTCCGGTGGCTTCTTCTGGAATTTCTCAGGCACGTAGAAACTGACGACGAAGGAAGACTCGCAGAAGGGGCCTCTCGACGGAAATATGTCCGTCAACACCGGGGACGTCATCGGCACCTTGGCCTGTTCCATGTTCTTCCCTTGAATGTAATCGAACAGACTGCATACACAAATTAACAGTTGCAAATAAGTTAGTTCAAGGCTTCAAGCTATGTTACTGGGCCTTTTTTGCACAAAGGTTAATTCAAGCTGTTGCATTATGTCACTAGGCATTTAGTTCAGTGCTTCCAGAGACCTAGTTTGAATACTTACATACAAATATTAACAATTAACATTTGAGCAATTATATATGGGTTATACAAAATAAAGTCTAGAAAACCTGATTTTAGGTATAGCCGGACTCCTGTTCCAGACTGTTGCTTGGATACAAAAATTAACGGTGTAGTGTAAACATTATACAATTTGAACCTTTTATGACGAGAGCCAGAGCCAGAATCTGAATAAGTTAGTTATATAATCATTTTTTAAATTGATTAACCAGAATCAAAATAAGTTAGATATATAATCATTCTAATGAAATTGTATACCAAAATTGCATTTTGAATGAATAAACATATTTAAAATAGAAAAAAACCAAATTATGCAAACTCAACAACTGCTTTCTATTGATTTCTATAAATTCTAGCCATTCTTCTAAATTCTTTTGACTAAATTCTGAGAAATATCATCAAATATATATATATATATATATATATATATATATATATAAAAACAATTGATTTATTTTGACTAAATTCTGATGATATTATTGACTAAATTCTGATAAATATCATCAAGAAGCACCCAAAAAATCTATAAAAAAAAGCATACAATTTGAACTTTTTCGAGCTATCATAGCATATTGTGATAACAAAAAAAAATATTATTTTGTTAAAATTGCATTTTGATTTTTTCATGGCGTGACACCAGTATCAGAATCATTTATATAATCTTATAATCTTTTATCCTGAGGATGAATTCAGCTAAGGATTCAAAACATAACATTGACTCAGATAATGTCAAAGATTGAAATTGCACATTTTTTTTTGAAATTGTATTTAAATTTTTGTAGAAATTGTTTTCTAAATACATAAATAGATAGATTCAGAACTCTCATATATCCATACTCACCTTGATTATACAATCTCTAGTCACCTTGATTATACAATCTCATAGATTAATCCTAATCATAGACTAATTTCTATAATTCTAGCAACTCTTCTAAATTTATAAGAGAATTTTGGACAAAAATTATCAACAAAATATAGAATATAACCACCCAAAAAAAATCTAAACATTATGCAATCTGAACCTTGTTTTTTGATAATGAATCATTAGCAGAATGAAACTCAGTTTTCTAATATAAAAAAGGTTCAAACCTTGTTTGATAATGAATCATTACCATCTGAACCTTGTTTTTTTGATAATGAATCATTAGCAGAATGAAACTCAGTTTTCTAATATAAAAAATGTTCAAACCTTGTTTGATAATGGATCATTACCATCTGAACCTTGTTTTTTTGATAATGAATAATTAGCAGAATAAAACTCAGTTTTCTAATATAAAAAAGGTTCAAACCTTGTTTGATAATGAATCATTACCATCTGAACCTTGTTTTTTGGTAATGATTTCATTACCAGAATGAAACTCAGTTTTCTAATAATTAAAAAAAAATCATAAATTGCATTTTCTATACATTTGATTTTATAATGTGTTTATAAAAAATTTCATAAATTGCATTTTCAATACATAAATGGTTGGTTTTATAATATGTGTTTTCATAAATTGCATTTCCAATACATAAATGGTTGGTTTTATAACGTGTTTATAAAAAATTTCATAAATTGCATTTCCAATACATAAATGGATTTAGAGCCTCAAATATCCCTTCTCATCCGATTATGTAATCTGTAAAAGATAAATCTCTACAATCTCACAGCTGTTCTAGCAACTCTTCTAAATTTTTGAAGACAAAATCATCTGAAAATATAATGGACCAAAGGGAAAAAGTCCAAAGTATTTTGTATCATACTGCACCTCCATTGTGAAATCTCAACAACTGGAGATGGAAATGCAAACTCAGGTCCAAAATCTCATCATGGTTAGTATGGTACTCATGTTGAGTATAGTACTGCACCTCCAATGTGGAATCTCAGTAACTAGAGGTGGAGGTGTATCTCAACAACTGAATATTTGCAATATTCAAATTGCAAATTCCAGTGATATCAACAACTCAACTTATATTTACAATTCCACTAATATCAACAGTTCAATTCAATTCCAGCAACTACTGCAAAGTTTGAATCCCATGTTAATTTAGATCCGTGCTTACAGAGCCCTAGTTTGAATCCCTGCTAAACCCTAGTTCGAATCCTCACTAATTTGAATGCCTAGTTTGAATCCCCGGGTATTTGAATGCCTAGTTTGAATCCCCGGGTATTTGAATGCCTAGGTCGAATATCTAATTTGAATCCCTAATCAGACCTGCCTGGCATATTTTAACCCTTGAACTAGGTGTATACTGACGAATAAGAAATGCCATCCACCGGAATTCCCAAATAAAAAATTTCAAAAAATAGCATTCCCTACCTTTGCCATCCCCCGGAATCCCCAAATGAAAAAATTCAAAAAATAGCATTTCTTTCCTTATCAACGATAAGGTCCAAAGCAGAAAATGATTGAAGAACACAGCTCTCGGTTTATAATTTACCTGAGGAATCCAGTCCTGGTAGCATCTACAAAGGAAATGCTGTTGATGGGTGGGACTGTGGACATCCAGACTGTGTGGTTATAGCGACGAATTTCGTAGTCTTTGTCTGTGTGGATGCTTTCGTAAGCCGGGCATTCCAGAGATTTACAGGTAGGGGCCACCTCCCCATAAATAGCAGTGGCCAGACTCTGCTCTCTTTCTGTTTCTCTGTGATGAGAGCCCGGCCATTTGACCCTAAAAGCTGATGCCCCCTGGTGGCCGTGACTAAAGAAAAATAGCAGACTGATGAGAAGCCCAACTCCAAAATTCAACTCCATGGCTTGCCAATCGATCACTTGACTGAAGCTCCTTCTGATCCTGATTATTTATTTGAGGTTTCTTGCTCCTGAACTTTCATGGCAAGGTTTCTTGCTCCTTAACTTTCTTGGCGATTTGGTTTATAACTGGGAATGAAAGGATGAGGTTGGGAGGATTTGTTTTTGAATGGGTGACAATCGCCCAAGCCTTATGGTGGAAAAAATAGACACGTAGTGCGAAGATGTGTCAATCACTACTCTCTTCCTGTGTCGAAGATTGTATGAACATCTGCATAGCAGTGGCAAAGTTGTGCACTGGCGCTCAACCTCATCATCATTGAGATATTTTCAACCTCGTTTATCTAAGTTCAAGAGAAGAACAGGGAACGATGCATTGTATAACACTCAAGATAATGTTTGCGGAAAGTGAGCTGTTTTGCGAGTTAAAAATATTACATTACTAATTAGTATGTATAAGATGAGTTTAAAAACAAGTTGTTTGATGCCTTGATTTTTTTTAGAATGATACTATGACTTAAAACCCAGAATGTCTTCACTTAATGCCTTTGGTCTTCATGCTTATGGATTTGGCTGGGTTGTCAAGTCCACTAATTTCTTTGGCCTCGTAATTTTGGGTAAATGTTTTTATATATAATTCTTCAAATTAGCAACTTTAACATGACACTTCAAAGTTGATAATGATTATGCATACTGGTCATTTGACTCCATTTGACATCAATGACAACATTAATGTTAACATTGAATTTTCATGTTGTGTGAGCATTGCACAATGACATGAGTCTAAGACATCTTTCTTGAATTTAATGGTTGTTTCAGATGGGGACGAATCAACATGGACGGATCTTGGCTAAAGCATTTAATGCCTTGAATGTTATCCATTGCACCTCATCCCAAACAAATTGGGCCTTCTCTGTAGTGCTTCCCTCTCTTAAAAAATAACTTGCTTTTGGAGAAAATTTAATTAATCAAAAGAAAGAGAAGGTGCCTTAGGTCCTATGTAATCAACGAGGGTTGTTAAGTGAATCTCTCTAGTTGAAACAAAAGAGGTTCGATATTATTCCTTCATACAGAAGGCATAACTAAAATGTTAGCACTTCTCCAAGTTGGTGTATAGCTTGTGTTTTTGTAGGTTCTCAAAGCTCACCAATTGTGATTCATATATTCTTTTGATGTTTTGTTGAGAAAGATGATGTCATCTAGGTATACGACAACAAAATAATTGGTTAATGGCCACAAAATATTGTCCATCGTCTTTTTGAATGTTGTTGGTGCATTAGTCAAGCTAAAGGGCATGGCCAAACACTCAAAGAGACCTTCCTTCTAGCTTTCTTCCACACATTACTTGGATCAATTGGCACTTGGTGATAACTTGACTTACGGTCAATCTCCCTGAAAATGTGGCATCTTTGTGTTGATCAAGCATATCATAATTTGGGCCGTGGTAACTGATTTTAAACTGTGATTTTGTTCAAGGCTCTATAGTTGATATAGAGTTTCCATGTCTAGTCCTTCTTTTGAACCAACGCAATAGGGCCCTTGTAGGTTGAGAAGCTTGGTTGACTCTAGTCTTTATGTATCAACACTTGAATCTAACATTTCCCCTCTTTGTTCTCCAAAAGAGAACATCTATATATAGGGCCATTGGGTAGACTAGGGGAACTTAGTGTCAAATCGATTGCATGATTTCACTAATAGTATAGAAGTACTCATGTAGGTGAGGTGAAGACATATTTATCTTCTTCCACCCACTAATAGACATGTAAATGTTGCATAGAGGAACCTCTTATGGAAGCCTCGGTGATTGTAGTGATTTTCTTTGCTCCTTTTGATTAGACCGTGAAGAGGATCGACCTCCTAGTGCGAGAAATTGTCTTTCTACACTGCTTAGTAGTGATTAGAGATATTATGGTAGTTGGGGTTACCCATAGTATCACTTTGTGGTGATCCCCATGGTGAGAATAACACTACTCAAATTGGAAACAACAGGACACACCACATATTTCTTTGTCCTAAAATAACACTTAATACGAATGTCTTGTCCTTGGTTTAGACAACATGGGGTGTATGTATGGGGTCCCAGTGTCATTGGAATATTCATATTCTTGCCAACCTACGTTGAAGCTAGGTTCTTTTGGTTGTTGTTATATAGAATCATAATGCAACACTATTCCCTTCACCCACATCTATGAGTTGCAAGGGTTCTTGACTTACTTAGGCTCTTGGGGTTCCTCCGGTTGGACTTTTTAATGGTGATAGTAACATTAGATTGCATGCTGATGATTTTTTCCCTTATCTATGGGATATGGGGGTTGTAACCCACCTAGAACTAAAAAATAAATATTTTTATTTATTTGAGAAAAACATTATGTTAAAAGTTATTGTAAAGTTTTTATGACCAAGTTGGTCAAGGATGAGTGTAATTGAATATTTATTTATTTAAATCATTAAATGGAAAGACACCTACCCAAAGGAGACTATTGAAAGAGTGTTCACTGACCCACTAGGAGGAATGAGCAGTTGTAGAAGGATAAATGACAAGCGGCAACACGAGCATTTCACTTTCTAGATGTTGCAGGAAGCAAAATTCCCAAAATTGTGGTCATGTTCCCTAAGAGGAGGAACTGAGCATGTGGCTCATTTAATTACAAAGCTGACCCAAAAAACTAGGAAATCTTATAAATACCATCGAATTGAGCAGGAGGCACACTACATTCCATTCCAAGTGAATGAACTTCGTGACTGCTACAAACTGAAAAGTCATGCACACAAGGGAATTCGATGAGGGGATAGCTAAAGGAAAATTGCTGAGATTTAAGCCTGCTATTGAGTGCTAAGTTGCAGATATTTCTGTGTGGGATGTTATACAGCATCTTCGTCCTACAGTGAACATGCTTGGGGGTCCTAAAGCAAGTAATCTTGGCTTCTTTCAGGAGATGGTTGGGAGGAACGGTCTCCTTTGGGTGTTTGTCTCCCTTCTGCAATTATCCTGGTTCTAAATTGTTTTGTTTATTAGCTGTTAGGATTATAATCCTCCCTTTTCCAATTTGGTAATTTTTTCTAAATCGGGAGTCCTTTCAGTCTATTTTTAGTCACTAGCACCATTGGGTCCACTTTGCCTAATTGGGGCACATGCAACAGTTACTAAAGTGTGGGGAACACTAATTGAGGCCAACTGCCACTAATTGCACTTGCATGCATCAGTTTAGGAGCCTCCTAGATCAATCCCTACAAATTAGGAGCCACTGGGAATGTCGATACCAACCTCCATCAGTTGAGTTCAATTGGTGACTAGTCAAGCTCAGTTAGGAGTCAGTTACATTCCATTCTAGTTCCCTACACTCAGTTCTATTCAGTTAGCACTATGATTGCATGGCTGCATGCAGGTGAGGCGCATTTACTCACCTACCTCAGTCGGTTAGACTAGTCAACACTGAATTAGACACTTGAGTTTGGATTTTGAACTTCGATGAACTTCAATAATGATTTAGACAAGGTCAGTTAACCATTCAGTCAAGTAGAGTCCAACCAATTCAGATTTCCTCACATGGATTCAAATTGCATGTGGCTATTTAACCATTGTACTTCATTGTAATTAATTACCTAATTACTTTTGTTTAATGAAAGCTTTCACAGTTGCAATCCATTTTTGCACTGTTTCATTCTTCAATTTCTGAGTAAAATTATGTGATCTTTCTTGTGAGTTGTGTGTTGGTCCATAGATCTTTTTGCTCAATTTTACATTAGCTGTAAAATTAATTCATATTTTTATTCTAGGTTTAAGAGCGTTATGGATTTCTCTGAACCAAGTAATCATTACTAAAGTGAGTAGGTTAGGAAGATCTTATGTTCTGAGTATTATTGCAAAGAATGCTACAATTTTTCCCTTCCATAAAGTTAATGACAAATGGTAGAGTATAGTAGAATTCTTTGTTCATAGTACATATGATATTCGCAGTTTCTGAGTTTATAGTACTGATTTTCTCTTGACAGTTTCATCTCAATACATTCTTAGATTACTATATTCACTGCTAAAACAAAGTAACTCTTATTACTTATTATTAGTTGATAGATTTATCTAGGATGGTATTGTATATGTAAAAGTAAAACTTACAAGTTTTCTATCTGAGATTAAGGAACATAGTTACGACTAAAAGGTTTCTACTATTACATTTTGTACTAAAGGTCTATTATAAAGACCAACATTATGATTACAGTAAAAACGGTTTAAACCTTCACCCAGGCTAAACTAGGGTTTTAAGAATCCATTTCAAAACTCCTATAGAACATCATAGTAAATCTACAAGAGTTTTTACCAAGTAATGTATATATAAATATCTAAAATAAATGTTTCTAATTAAATAACTATTTTCAGAGTATATTTTGTATATATAACTATACTCACAGTAAATCTATAATATGGTCGAAAGGCTTATTTTAAATTACAATAAATTACAAACCTAGCCAAACTGTTTAAATCAATTATTTAAGCTAGGGTTTAAACAACAATTTAAAATATAAATAACTAAACCTTAGCAAAATCCACTTTGAACAAAAAAAGTTAAATATTATTTATTAATCAAAAGGTCACTAGATCAAACCCTGTCGAGGCCATTCAACCAAAGTAAAAGTTTAAAACTGTGTTTATCAAATAAATCCACATAGTTAAGGGTCGTAGTCAATAATATAAACTATCCATCGATTTCTTCACACAGAGGTTGAAATGTTCATTAAAATTTCTAATACTATTAATAAAAAAAACAAGAGTTCAAAACTCTTAAGGCAAAGTCTTCTCATAAGAAAACAACCATTTAGAAATAAAAGAATCGAATTCCTTTTACAGTCACAGCAAAGGCCTTACGGCTTCATCATTCACTCATTGAATGGTTTGCTAATATATAATATATCTAACACAATAACATAGTGGCCTCATGGCCCCATTCTTTTAAAGTATAGCCATGACAGAGATGTAATACAATAACAAAATGAAATATCCAAAGTTAAAACATTACATTAACAACAAAGAGAAGAAAGTCGCAAGTTCATAAAACCCCAATAGTGTGGGTTAATCCCATCCTTAAAACCATTATGTATATAAGACTCTGTAAAAGAGTTCAAACCCTTAATCAAACTAAAACATTACAACATACAACAAAATCCCTTCAGACTACATGGTCGAAGGGAGAAGTATTTTTAAAGACAACTGCAGAATGCCTCGGGTCGAACCATCAGAAGGATATATTGTCCAGCAAAAGAAAACGCAGAAATGGGATTCCAGTCCATGAAACGCAGAGCCACAGAGCCACGTAGTCATCGAGATTCAAGCTACAAGGAGCGAGGAGTGCAGATACAGGTCTTACCCGGTAAAGGCCTTTGCTTTTGTGGAGAATGATCCTTACCCCTTTGCAACAAACTCAATCGAAAGCTCCTGCAAAAACAATAACACAAGAGATCAAATATATGTATTTAAGAACTATATTGAAACAACAAAAATTTGAAAAGGAACTGAGATTAATTACCTTGCTGATTCAACGATGACGACGAAGACCTTACAAAAATTCCGCATTTTAACCTTAAGAACAAACAAGTAGTGTAGAGCAAACAACCAGTCTGAGACCAAGGTTGGTGCCCTCGTATAGCGTGGGGTATTGTGAGCTGACAAAAGGGGAGGTCGAGGGATTGCAGGCAACACCAAGAGCCTGCAGAACAATGCCAATACTTACACCAAGAGCTGAAGGCACTCACACAGTGCAAAACGAAAAATTGCAATACGAAAACAAGAACCAAGATGAGTTAAACCTTTAGGGTTTACGATGGGACACATGCTCTCCAGCTGCCGTAAGGCCATCACATGGCCTATTAAATGCCATTGTGCTTGATATTCCAAAAATCCCAAACTCTAATGTTTTCAACCTTACGATTGATCACCTTTTATGCCTTTTGCATTTTCTTCTTTATGCAGATTGTAACATATGGTTAGGCAGGAACATAGGTATTGTTCTTAGGAATAGTTGTTTTCAAGTATAATCCATGGTCCTCCCTTGGATGTTTAGTTCTAAACCCCTTGGGGTGGCCCTGTTAAGGCGAGAACCCCTCCTTTAAGCACCTGCTTATTAGAATAAAATGGGTTATGCGTTAGCTCCAAAAGCTAAGTAAGACCATAACCAATCCTCCAAGCTATATATTAAAATTAGCGAGTGTCCTAAAAACATAACCAACAATTACATCAACTATAACTGACGGAATTTAAACATGACATTATTTCATGACTTGACGACAAGAAAAGTAGCGTCGTCTTAACGGGAAGTTGCATCACAATGTTGTCGTAAAAAGTCATTTATGTTCAATGAATAAAAGACTAAACACAATTTAAAGATCGTAATAGTTTTATTTATCCTTGATATTTTGTAGTTAGATCTTTATTTTTATTTTTTTTATTTACCAAATTTGGAGTTGTTACAGGGCATCAAGACTGAATTAGAGGCCAACGCTTACATTTTTGCCAATAATAATTGTCCAATATGAAAATTATCATTTTTACACCAAGGACTTTATGAGTGTCACACCACTTCCTTGTGTTCTTTAGCTTCTTGTTTTTCTTGTTGGCCTGTCCTTTGTTTGAATGGCTAGGGAACCTTTATGCTTCTTATGCTTCCATATATTTTTAACCCCAAGCTCTTTCTTACCCTTTACCAACGTTCTTATTCAATCTTGATGGCATAACTCTAAGTGGCTTCTAGTGAAGACATTTCCAGGAACTCAATTTATGTTTAGATGTATCTATGTATGTTAGCGTTGTATTCTAGAAGTAACCATGCATACTCAAAGTCCCTAATAAACATCATGGGGTATAAAATGTGATGATATTACTTGAACACAACGTGATA
>LPNX010011651.1:0-48135 GCA_001517045.1 Pseudotsuga menziesii | reverse complement strand
CTTGTAGATAACTCCAAGAGTTGGTTAAACATTTATTTGTTACATGCCTTTCTATACAGGTGCTCTGGTTGGTATTAAAAAGGGAATATAGTCTTTCTACTACTTGGGATGGGCTCTCCCTTTCTGAAGTACTCCGTGCGTGGGTCTATGATGAGAGACAACACCTTGCTCTTCCATTATTCCTTTTATGGGAATGGTGGAATGCCCATAACAGGAGCTTGTTTGATTGTTGGGAATGGATCCTGCAGGAGATCATCACAAAAACCATCGATGCTTATTCAGAGTGGAGGTCAAATAAAGTGCGAAAAGAGCCAATATCCTTTATGAAACCAAGCATTAATGCAGTTTGGCGGTGGGGTATTTTGATGGCGCTAATCAGACGGGAAAGTGTGGTGCAGGGATGTATTTAAATCTAAACCATTTGGTCGAGATAAATGGATGGATGTGGGAAGGAACTGGGTCAAACACTCGGGCATAACTAATGGGATTACTGGGAATTCTCTTATTGGCCAAACAATTTGGATTGGACTTGATTCTCACTGTTGTAGGCTCACGTGTATTGATAAATTGGGCAAAGAAATAGAGCTCTCTTCTATCTCTCTCCCTAACACATTGGTTGGACATGGTGAAACTGCTCATCAATAGTTTTCTTGGAGTTACCTTTCAGCATGTCTTCCGTGAGTACAACACCATAGTGAATGCACTCTCGAAGAAGGGAATTGCTGATATGGATGGATACCTCTTCTATGAGATTTGGTCATCTGGCTCGGTCCTACAAAAATATACGATGAATATTTTTCTAGTGGTCATTGCTTTGCTACATAGACATCTTAGTGGAATTTTCAAGCCTATTACAAGGTTTCTGAAATCCTTTGACATATGCTATCTTATTTGTGAAAGTATGTTTTGGTTAGGTGCTATTGATTGTTGGCTCATACTGGTTTTTTTGGCACCAGCATATGGTCTATACCGGACTATGAAAAGAGAAGGATACTTAGTGTTGTTATCTCTTTTCTGTATGTAAAGTCGTAGCTTTTTTTTATTAATAAATTTGTTGCCATTTCACCTTGAAAAAAAAACTCCAAGAGTAAAAATAATCCAAGATTAGGGCAAGTATACTACCAACATTCCTTGCCATATGCAATAGTATGTACCTTATATAGATTTAAAATTAAGAATCTTAATAGAACAAAATATGATTTATGTATCTTCTCTAGTCATCAAAACCAGATAGAAAACGTTACAAAATATAAACTCTATAAATATCAATAAATGAGCATATATGTGCAACTATCTTCTAAAAACCCCTCGAAATTGGTAACTATCTTCATATTTAGTTTGATCATTTGTATTCCTTTTAATTAATTATATCATATTCCAATCCAATAAAAATACAAATACAAATGCAAATAGTTTATTTATTATTTAGTTTAAGCATTTTATTCAAATACAAAATAATATTATCAATAAAATAATATGAAAAAATACTATATCATATAGTTGCAAAATAAATGATGATGATGATGATCGTCCATTTAGGCCAACTTTGATCTATCTAATATTAATAAATGTATTATTTGCTTCAAAATTTTATTCTTTTTTTTTTCAAAAAGAAAAAGATTTCTTCCTTGATATTCCATAAGAATCAAAGGTAACTTTTACAAAACTGAGATATAATTATCAATCAGTAGCTAAGGGCAAGAGAATACTCTATGTTAGCACGAGAAAGTTCTGAAAACGATCGTTATAAGTAGGATGATGAGAATCCGTATTAGGCCAAGATAATCTGAAACATTCACTCCAATCTCACTCAAGAATGCCCTTCTAGTCAAATCCAAAGGGATCACAAAAAGAACCTTGAAATCTTATCGAAGGAAGCACTAGGGGAGAGTAAAATCCTAAACCCCTGGGGATTCCAAAGTATCGACGCATCCAACGTACCAAAGCCACATAGTGGAAAATATAGTACTCAAATCATAACCAAAAGTTAGATGAGTATGCCACTAAAAAACACAAAATCTTTAAAAGAGCTGAATGGAACCTCCCCCAATAATAACTCCTTCAAAAAATCATGAGAAGGAGAGAAGGTCAGATGCCAAAGTAAGTGCTTTCTTTGATAAGATATCAACACTCTTATTGTGCTCCCTTTAAACATGCAGGAAGTCTAGAGAAAGGAAAGAGTCTTTGATCTCAATGATTCGGTCACACCAATAATCCAGATCTAGTGTCGAAAGAGATGTCCCAGAATTAGCCCAATTAATAATGACTGATGAGTCCCCAAGCACATGAATGGAAGGAAGACCAATAGAAGTTGCAAAGAACAACATAGCCCAAAGGGAAAGCAATTCTTCCCTTGTATTAGTGTTGGCCCCACATCCCATTTTAATATGGAAGAAGTGTGATTGAATTAAAGAAAGAGTGAAGCCCGCACCACCAATATTTGATGCAGAAGCCCCATCGAATAAACCAGAAGGGTAGATGATGGTGGGTGCATTACCACTATCCTGACCTTATTTTTAGAGAAATCCACAGGAAAATAAATTACCTGATCCAGAATTATGTAGCATAGAGAGACAATAACCGAAGGGATATCCTCAAATAAACAGTTATTGCAGGATAACCAGATGTTCCAAATATAGAATAAAGGAAAGTAGAGGAACTCTAGTTTGTTCTAGTTGTCCAAGTTTTCCAAAATAGTAGGCGCCTTCCAAGGAGAAAACAACTTCAATTACAGGAAGAGAGAGTCGGGGACAACCCGAGCAAAAGGGAAAGATATGAAAATATGGTTCATCGATTCTAAATCTGATTTGCATAAACAACATCTGTTTGGACCAGACCAGCCCTTCTTTGTCAAATTGTCCCAAGTGCCAATGCGGTTCTCTGAGAAAAGCCATAAAAAACACTTGAGCTTGATTGGAATGTGTTAGGACCATAACTGCATATTATGCCATCCAATTGTTTTCCGCAAGTTTGAAGAAACAATAAGATCATAAGCCAAACTGACTGAGACATCATTGTTCACAGTATTATGCATCCAAAGCAACATGTCCTTCTTATCGGTAAGTCTAATTCCTCCATGAGATAATCCAATGATGTATCGTGTCCATTCTGCCTTCAATACACCATCAAGGTCCAACTCATTCGTTGTTAACCAATAGGAGTGAGCAGATATCCCCTCACCCACATTGCAAGCTTGGTTGAGTGTGCAGATGCCAAAATCATGGAGATAGTCACACACATCTTTTGGAAGTAAATAAGTCGAATTCTGAACTGCAATAGGGTCAATATCCAACTTGATCATTTTCCCATTTCCAACTTTCCAGCCCATAACACAACTTATCCAGGAGAGATTCTGTATGAAGTCATTCCAGAAGTGAGAGGTGCATTGTACAAAGTACCTTTTCCAACGCAACCAACCATAAATAGGGATATTTTTCCGGTATTTAGCCCGTATCACTTTATTCCAAATACCCAAACATTTCAAGACCATCCACCTTCTCTTTAGCCTAAGAGAGATACTAAAATATTCCAATTTTTTGATGTTCCATCCCCCATATTCATAGGGACACAAGATAGTGTTCCAATCTGCAAGGTGCAACCTTCATTTGTGATCAGTACTCCCCCAAAGAAAGGAAAAAATACATTAATAGAGTCTACTTGGAATGGATTTAGGGATCCTTGCCAATGCAAACCAGTAAACAGGAATACCCGTCAAGACAGATCGGATAAGATCAAGCGTACCCCCAAAGCTAAGAATCTGTAAGGCCAATCGCTGATTCTTTTCTCAAATTTTTTCAAGATCCATCGCTAGTAATTTTTTTCATACCCCAAGGGATTAATTCGGTACCCCATATATTTAAATCCCGATTCAATTAGGTCCATTTTAAAGGGAAGGGTAGTTGAAATGCCTCTACTAGCCTCCTCATTCAAGTTATTGAATAGATAATCAAATTTATCTAGGTTAATACTCATTCCTGAGGAAGAGCAGAAGAGATCCATATTTTCTTTATATGCTTCCCACTCCTCCAAATTTCCCTTTCCAAACAATACAACATCGTCCACAAAAAGTAAGTGGTTTAAGGCAAGTGAGGGAAAATGATTAATACCTTGAATAATTCCATTTCTCTTAGATCCTTCAATAAGAAGACTGAACCCTTCTATCACCAAGAGGAAGAGAAGAGGTGATAGTGGGCATTGTTGTGATATTCCCCTCAAAGATTCAAACAAACCTATCGCGGATCCATTGACAATAATAAAGAAGTTTGTCGAGGAGACACATCCAAATATCTAGTTTATAGCATCTTTGGAGAATAACAAGGCACAGGAAAGTCAAGTTCACTCTATCAAAGGTTTAACAAGATCCAATTTAAGTACCAATGCATTCAACCTCTTGGAATTGATAGAGTGTAATATTTCCTGAGTTATACCCATCGGCTCAAGAATTTTCCTATTCTTCAGAAAACCAAAATGCTCTACAGAGATGGCCCTATCAAGGATATGCTTCAGTCGGTTAGAGATAATATTTGATATAAGTTTATAAATCAGGTTGCACAGAGAGATAGGATGATAATACACAAATAATTGAGGATTTTCACATTTCGGAATGAGGGTCAAGAAATTTGAGTTGATCTACTTCAAAATATTTCCATCTTTCCTAGACTGTTCCACTGCCCTTAATAAGTCAACACCCACCAACTCAAAGAAAAATAGAAATAATTCAACTGGCCATCCGTCAATGCCAGGACTTTTGTCCTTCTTAAAACCTTTCAAGGCAGCCTCAACTTCAGACAATGTTATTTCCGAACCAACATTGGACGCATCTTCAGTAGAGAAGAATGATGGGAAGAGATTAATCACCACCAATTGATCTGTGACAAGAGAGCTCCCATCATCCAGAAACAGAGAAGTAAAGTGTTTCCCCCCTAGAGATTTAAGTTAATCTCTATCATCAACCAGTATACCATCATCATTCTTAATATTGCAAATAGCATTGAAATTCCTTCTTGTTGAAGCAAAACTGTGGAAAAATTTAGTATTGGCATCTCCCTGATTAATCCAATTTGCCCTGCTTTTTAATTTCCAAGTTAGTACTTCATGAGACAAAAACCTCTCTTTACGAAGTTTTAAAGAGACCAATCGAATTTTTCCTTCCTCCGAAAGAATACGTGAGGAACATGAGGTGAAGAGGAGTTCAAACTCCATATCAATATTAGAAAGTTCTTTCTTCCAGTTCCAAAGTTGCTCCTTTTCCTAGCATTTCACCACACCTTTTAGTCTTTTAAGTTTCAAAACCAAGAGAGACATAACATCATCAACAAGTAAGGGAACCTCAGAAGACCAGGAGGTATTAACAATATGAGAAAAATACTCCTCCATCATCCAAGCTCTGTTGAATTTAAATGGAAAGTTGTGCAGGAAAGTATAATCATCCCATTCTAAGCAGACCGGGAAGTGATCTGAAATTTACGAAGGGTGGGACTAGGATTTGTATCTTGGAAAGGGAGGAAAAATATTATCAGAAGCAATGAACCTTTTTGGCTTTTTGCTTAAGCCCTCATCCCCACAACGACCATTTCTCCAAGTAGGACTCGAGCATACAGGTGAAACATCCACCATATTAGTACTAGCCAGAAGTTAAGTAAAGAAAGAGGCTAGAGGGTTAATGCGGGCTTTGCGTCACCATATTTCAGCATCATAAAGAGTAAAGTTTAGGTCCCCTACAATAAGCATATTAGGGTGATAAAAAATACCCCCATCAACTACATCATTCCAAAAATCCTCCCTATTCAGGTAAGGACCATAAAAGTTAAGACAAGAAAGCTCAGAGTTTAAACCCCTAAACCTAACCTTGACTAAAATACCAGCACAAGTGACAAAAGCTTTGCAGTGGGCATCTAAATGGTTCCATCCCATTAGTATCCCTCCTGAGATACCAGAGGAGTCAATGAAACAAAATTCCCAACTAGGTTCAAATTTAGCAAACAACTTGAGAGCCTAGAAATCATCACACATTTTACTGAAAAAGTTAATATCAGGGTTTAAAACCAAAAGTAGAGACCCGAGAGCTTTTAGTTTGGTGAGCCCTCCAAAACCAAGGATGTTCATAGAGAGAAGTTTCATGTGGAACCCAAACCAATACGTGACACCGATCTAAGCACCCTTGAAGAGGGACTAAGAAGAGAAGAACCTACCCTGGCTACATCCTTTATCCTCATAGATAGAGGAATATAATGGCCAGTAATCCCATTCTCCCCCCCAGAACTGGAAGAATTGGGTTTTCTGGATCTCCAAATAGTTACATTCTCATGCTTGATTGAGTCCAAGGGAAGAGTATAAGGAGACAAGGGAGTATTGTACACAAATATCGAGAGAGACTTTAAGTGAGACAGAACAACAAAAGTAGGCTAGTCTCGTGGGATTGCGGGATGAGAAAAACTGACTAGAGGCGAAGAGACATCCTCAGATAAAGGAGGGAAGTCCTCCAGGGAGAAAATGGGCTTAGCACAGTCAGAAAAGGGAGGAGACGAAACCAAAATATTGGTGGTACCAAGAACCTTAACCGAAGGACAAACAACATCATCAATGGCCAACCCACCCGGTGCAACCAGATATAGCACAGGGGCATCCGGTGGACGAACAATGTCATTTAAGGCCGATAAGATACTGTTGCAGGCTAATCTTTCAACATCTTCAATAAAAAACAATTCCCCTTTTGTTAAGTCTTCGCAAGTAGAAGGTGAAAGAGAAACATACATACCTGTAGGGAGCAGCAAGGAGGGGTCTTCAATAATAGTCTTTGCACACAGAGGGGTGCCAAAGTTCTGCTTGAACTTAGCTTCACCTCCCGACCAAGACAGGCCACAAAGAAGGGAGGGACAAACACGCATGAGGTGCCCAGTCTCATGGAAAAATTTACAATGAAAAGGAATGTTGATATAGTCGATCCTTTAACAAATAACCGACTCATTGCAAATAATATCAATCTCCGTTGGAAGACCACAAGAGATGTCGATTTCGACCAATACATGCGCCATGAGTTTGTCAAAATTGTGCATAAAATCATCCGCCACAACCACAAAATTCCCCAAAGAGTTTGCAATACCCACCAAAATATATGTACTCCATAGTGGCAGGGGAAAAGCCGGAAGAAAAACCCACAAGTGTTGTTTAGACACCCTCTCACGAACAGGGTCAAAGCTAGAGTGCCATCAACTGAGAACCAGGGAGCCCTTACAAATGGTCCAAAGGGATTTGAGGATCAAGGAAGCATCCTTTTCATCACGAAAGACAAAAACCATCCACCCATTGGACAGATGACTAATAGTCAGTACATAGTCTAGCAACGGTTTCTAGTTGAGAGTATCCTAATCGACCCATTCTCTCTTATCCATCCTACATTACTCTAGTCTTCCGACCAAAGCTCTGTATCAAAGAGCTTCCATGTTATCCATATTGACATCCCTTCCCAGTACATAACTGTGTTTAGACTCGAGTGCCTTAATAGCTTTAGTCTTCCGTAGAAAATGATGAGAGAAAGGAATATTCCTCTGAGCCTAATCAGACACCCCTTCCGAGGAGAAAGGCGTCTTCAAAGAGCCAAGGCCCAAGACGAGGACTGGCCAAGAAACCCTAGCCAGAAAAAGGACAAAAAGTAAATACCCTAAGACCGCTTCTGATAAGGAAAACATGACTCAAAGAATAAACAGTACCACCAAAAACCACCCAAAGAAAAACTAGGGGTTCGCCAACTAGGTATCAACACCACCGAGAAGACTATGACAATGACAATATGCAAACACACACCCGCAATGAGTATCCTACCATCAACCCATAATAGACGCTCTCAACTATCAAAAAGTCAAACTGAAAAACCCCCCAAAACCCCAGAAACGTAGTACCCTAAAAAATCAATAATACCATCGACCGAAAATCTAACAATCAATACCTCAATGAGCATCCTGACAGGAACCCAAAAGAGATGCTTCCATTCGTCTAACAATCAAACCATAAACCCTGAAATCTCCAGAAACACAAAACCTTGAAAACTCGGCAATACAGATTACCCGGCAAGTTGGCACTCTCTACATAAATAAAAACCAACAAAACACAAAAAACAGGAGGGACCCGATAGCTGGCATAGGAGAGAAACTACCAAGAAACACACATAACAGCAAGGAAACAAACCGAAAAACTTAGAAAAACCTAGACAAAAAATTTCATGGTTGGTACTAAGTCCTCCGTGAGGAGGATAGACTCCATGCAGACTGACAAAAGCAATGAGTAAAGAAAAAATCCCCAAGATCCTTCGCTCGCAGCCATTGCAATGATCACAGCCATATCCCGAGCACCAGAGAAGGCTAGGGAAACCCTTTAAAATTTACTAAAGTTTTGAAACTTCTCCTAATTCACTAAAGTTTTGACTAGCATTAAAATTTAATATTAATTCTAATTTTAATAAAAAAAACTAATTAACTTAATTTTTCTATACATTTTATTTAATACTAAACAACAATAGATATAAAAATATACATATTTATAACATACAATATCCATTGAATTGAAATAAAATATAACATTATGGAAATTTTAATTTATTTTATGTTTAACTATTTTTTTTTTGTAAGTGTGCATTATATTAAAACGTAAAAAACAAAAGATTATATCAAAAAATACATCATGGAGATAGTATTGGGATCGTATAAAACCCATCGTCCCAACCAGTCAAAAAACTTATAAGCATGTCTTTCCAAAATTATGGCACAAAAACCCATTTAGAAGATGGGGGCCAAGCACTAAACTTTAAAAAATTGTTAAGTTTCATAGAGAATTTATACAGTATTCTAAAAGTAAACTAAAAAACCAGAGAAACTGAACTTAGCAAGTAGAACATAGGTAGGCTAAGCAGGCTGCAAGTTCTTCAACAACACCAAACTAAAGGGCAGAGTTTTCCTTAGTGATAGGAAAGCCCTCCTGGAAGTTTTCAGCATTCGTATTGTTCGGCTACTTAACAGGAAGAGGAGAGAATTTGTAAACCGGTACCTCAATATCTCGAACGCGCTTGTTGCTCAGCTAGGTGGTGGTATAGGGCACAGGAAATGGTGCAGTTGACATGGTGGGTGTCATCGGAACCGAGCTCCTGTCCAAATATGTCGTGGGTGCCCGTGTAACACTACCACTTCCCCCTTCGTTATTGTCAGGCGTGCAGAGACCCAATGCAAGGCGTTTCCAAGTTGAGGTAGCTTCCAACTTATTAAGTTGAATATCAAGTTCAATCAACCTAGTTTTAGTCTGAAGAACCAAACTACGAGTGTGATTCCAGGTACTAGCCATTTCTTCCATTAAAAAGCCCATCATGTTCTTGACAAGCCAATAATGGTTGAGATGTTCGCAACCAATTCCTCTGGCCAAATGTTCTGTGACCAAACGGGCTTCCCACTCATCTATCAATGTGCGCACCGGCATAGACACGCATGTGGCATACCCATATTCCTACCTCGAACTCAAGCCCCGTTGAGCTCGCCCTTGACCACTTCTACCACGATGAGGAGTGCCGCGTTGACGGGAAATGGTAAGACTATGTTGCAGCTTGTCACTGGAGCCTGTACTATCCCTCGACCTCTGTATCGGCTCATGGTGTAGATGAAAACTTATCTACCAATCAAACCGGGTGGACTGACTAGAATCAAGCTGGGAAGAGACACTGCAATTATCATGAGATAGAGGTCTACGATGATAGTGCAGGTATGAGCAAGGATTTTGATAAGATCAGAAGGGCAGACCATAGCTGAACTAGGAGGAGTTTTTGTAAGTCGGAGTCGAGCACAAGAACATGAGATTAATCCAAATGACTTCCCTTGCAAGAGCCTTAAGCCATTCAGTAACATGAGCAAGCACATAATCCATTAAAGGAGAATTAAAGCGACGATGACCCTTCCGATGCCCGAGGAGACGGAGAAGTGGATCTACCTTCCCTCGACCTAACTGAATGCCCATCTCTGGACAGGGAGATTAAATTTTGAGACCTTCCTTCCGAGCCAGCTAGTAGGACCACTTCCTTGTCTTTAGTGCGCAGTAAATGAAGCTTTGGGGGAATAACAAGGGCCCTTCATGTGAGGTGCCACCTTATTAGCCCACAACTCGAGGCAATTAACATCGTCAGCTGGACGTATGGCACCAACATCCAGGTATTTTATGTTTAACTATTAGTTTGTGATTGAAAATGGTTTAAAAATGGTAACTTTTAAAGTATCTCAATCATAACAAAATCCAACATACTTTAATAGTTATTTTAATTAATCATATTTTATTTAAAATATAAATGAAATATAATTATATACAAAAAAATATACATTATTTATATTATACATTATATCTAAACATAATTAAAAGATATTAAAAAATATTTAAATATTTATATTTAATTTAATTAATTAAATTAAAAATAATAATAAAATATGGTTATTTGAATTAAATATTTTATCTTAATAAACACATAAAACAATGAAACGAAAACATGATATTATGAAAAATACTAAATGTTTCAGTACAATTACAATTTAAAACTTTGAGTATAAATTATTTTAATTAATCATATAATATTTAAAATATAAATGAAAATAATTAAAAAATATTTATATTTATATTTATTTTAATTAATTAAATTATAAAAAATAAAAATTACAATTTTTTAAATTAATAAACACATAAAATGATGAAACAAAATCCTTATAATATGAAAAATATAATACACTAAATGTTTCAATACAATTGCAATTTAAAACTTCAATATTTTAATAATTCGCTTAATATGAGTGTGTGAGAGATTTGTTTTTTAAATTATGAGGAGACCATTATGAGAGATGGAGCAGATGCTAGGGTTTGGCGAGGTTTAGTTCTGGAAATTCTATTTTGGAGGTAAATGAGAAAATGTATCAGATTTGGAGTTCAGTTGTTCAAGGTACCTATCAACCTAGTACCTATCAAGAGAAAAAAGTGGAAACCTTTGTTTGTTTTTTCTGATATATTTCACCTCATTTTACTTTCTATTGTAGGTTTTTCGTGGGTTTTTACCTTCTTGCCTTGTTTGCTTATGTGGTATGTGGAAAAGGTTTATTTTTATAAAATTATCATCCCTAAAGCTCCTTTTGGATGTGACGGCAGTCTGAATCATGGGTACCAGCTCAGCCTCTGTATCACTTCTAAAGGGTACCACCAGAGTTCTTCGATGGAGCCAGTCATGTTTTCAAATAAAGTCTCTAAACCACTCCCTTTCTCTAACATTTTGACAAAACCCTACCTGGTTGAAGATGTTGAAGACTTCCAGCACCTGACGGAGTCTGCAAAGAGAGTTTCTGCTGAGAAGGGGTTTGTGAAGCGATCTCTGGTCACTAGTTTAAAGGAGGCAGAAGGTTATTAGCTATAGTCAAAGCCAGCAAAAAGCTTCCTGTTACTGGTTAACCTCTATGTCAGCTCCAATTTCCAACAAGGGTTTGCAGCTCTGCAACTTGACACCAAAATGTCTACAAATTGTCTCGGGAAAGAGATCTATTGACTCCTCTACTGATTATGAAGACATCACAAAAGAAGAACTTAATTTTTACCTTTTTGTTGAGAAAGACCTAGATGATAAGCTATCCTCGGGAAAAAACGTTGTTTCTTTGGATCCTATTAATGTAGACTTAAATGTGATAAACTCTATAGGGTTTGATTTAGACTCTACTTTTCTTGGCTTAGACAAAGGTTTACAGGCCCCACCCGCAACTAGAAACTTGGTGCGTGATTTTAACAATGCCTCATATGGGGTTTCATTGGACCAAAGGGATCATTTTTTAAGCTCCTTGAACCCTATGTCACCTTATTTCCATCTAGATGTTATTTTAGCTGATAAGGGTTTTAAGCCTCTCCATGTATCGAATAACCCGTCTAATTTAGATGCAAAAATATTAAAAGAAAGTGGCTACATTCCTTTAGAGGTTCAAGACTACAAAACCCCTCTTGATATCTTCTCAAAAAACCCATCATCAAACCCTAAAGTCAACTCTCTTCAGTCTATCTGTTTCCAAAATGTCACTATTAGAAAAAAAGAAAAACACCAAACCTTCTTCCTTGGACGTTGAATTGTCAAGTTATAAACCTTTATATACTAGATTGGAGGAAGCAGTCATAGGAAAATATTATGTTGTATATATTTCATTCGGGGAACTTAGAGCATATATTCCCCCTGCTATTATTACCAAATGACCTTCCTCTCGCTAAAAGTAAGATGTCTAGGTAGGGCTAAAAGGGTTAGGGCCCTAACAAAACTTATCTCGGATACTAGCCATGATATTATTCTACTGCAAGAGACTATGTGTCCAAATTCTATAGCTATTGAAACAATTGTAAATATCTTGCATGGTTGGGAACTGTCGGTTGTTAGTGCTTTGAGTTTGTTGGGATACTTTCTATCGTGTTGGAACCCTAGATTTTCTCATCTGAGACCTTACAAAATAAATTGGGGCATTCTTTTGGAAGGGAAGTTGGGTTTTATTGACCTAGATTTAGCCATTTTAAATGTTTATGCCCCTTATAAAAATAAAAACTGTTTCTTGGACTCTTTATCTAATTTAGGGTTATTAAGCACCGAAAACCTTATTTTGGCAGGAGATTTCAATTTTACCCTGCCTCCAGCTGAGGTTTGGGGTCAGAATTCCAAACTGGATTCAATGGCATTCTATTTCAAAGATCTCTTTGAAAATTTTGATCTTATTGATATTAATCCACCTGTGTTGTAACCAACCTGGTCAAATGGCAGAAGTGGGAAGGAGAACATTCACAAGAGATTGGACATATTCATTGCTAATACCTCCTTGGTTCAGAGTTTTCACAGACATAGAACTTGGGTAGGTATAAATAAAATCTCTAACCATTTTCCCATTTTCTTACAATTTGAAGGAAGCTCCTCTAAACAGAATTATCCTTTCGAGTTTAATAGCTCTTGGCTAGATAATGAAAATTACTGCAAATTTGTTCATTATTCTTGGTTATCCTATAATAACGATGAGTTTATCAATCATATGGATCATTTGGTTTATAAGCTCAAATTACTGATAGAAGTTGTCACAGGATGGATCAAGTCCAAGAAATCCAAAGACAAGGAAGAATTCTCGTTTCTTGAAAATCAAATCAGAATTCTCCATCAAAAGAAACTTGACTACTCTGTATCTGAGGAAGAAATTATCCTAATCAAATATTTTGAAAAAAAGAAAAATTTGATCTTGAAGCAGGAAGAAAAATATTGGAGACTCAAAAGTAAGGCCACTTGGATTAGTCTTGGAGACAATAATACCAGGTTTTTCCATTTGTTTGCATCAAATAGGATAAACTTGAATTCGATCTAGGAACTCACAGATGATAATGGAAACATTGTGAAAGGTCAGGAACATCTACAAAGATTGACGAAAACACATTTTAAAAAGATTTTCAAAAAGGATGGTCTAACCTCACTTGAAGCACAACTTAATACAATTAGATTGTGTTGGGCCTAGGGAAAGGAAGGCAGAATTCACTTAGAATTATGCCTAAGTATGGAGAAGAGTGAAAGGAAGGAAGAAGAAGGAAAGAGGCACAACAGAAGAGGAAGTCGCGACAGAAGGAAGGAGTGCAACAAGGGAAGATGCGACGAAATAACAATATCAAAAGGCGTGCAAGTGGCATAACGACTGGAAAATGATAGTAAGACGTAATGGTTAGAAAGTGATAGGCCTTAAAGATCGTGGGTTTGAGTTCAAATAGAGCCGACAGAAACCACACGTATGAAGGTATCTTCGTAAGTCAGGCCGTAAGTGCCTCCCGTTAAGTGTTACTAGAATAGGAAAGATAGCATGTTGGATAAATATTGGAATTCGGCTAAGAAAGCGACAGAAATGAGTTTGTAAAAGGGTCTATAAAAGAAGAAACAGAAGCTGTATGCGGGTTAGTTTCTATGTTGTTGGCTCTATATGGTTACAGTGTTAGTTGCTCTGTATTTTGTTGTATGTTAGTATTACTGAGTGCATATGAGTTGAAGAAATTGCAGCTAAGTGTGCAGAACTATATGAAATGTTGAGTTGATCTAGGTTGTGTGTGGATCGTTAGTAAAGCTGAGTAGGAAGAGAGATGAGAGAAGATTAGAGAGTATAATAGAAAGACAGTGTTTGTAAATATAGATAAGAATATCTAGAACATAGTCTACAACTTAGTGCGCAGACGAAAGGTGCATATATTTCTCATGCCAGATGAAGAGCGCCTTTGTGGTTTTTGCCTGGATGGGTTTTCCCGTTATATTCTGTATATATGTGTGAATGATGAATGTGTTTGAATTACATATGTAAATTTTGCATTGAATTGATGATTATAGATTTGATTATGAATTGATAAATGTACGTCAATCACATTGCATCAGTTGAACACGATTATGCTGCACAAATTATATTGTTATAATAATTTGCATAAGAGAAGTTGGGTCATGGTCTAACTATTCATAATAAGCATGAATAATCCACCCATGAGCTTCTTTGTGTGCCTTGGTAAGGGACTGGGGTACCGGAAATCCCCTACCCCAATGCAAAAATGTGGTTCTGGCAGTTACCCATTAAAAGAGATATCTCGGATGAGACTGCATCTGTGTCATAGGTGATGTCGACTCAGCTCTGCTCTGTCGGAATGATATCTTGGGCTTTGTTGAACTAAGCAGAAGGTACTTAACTTGGGTCATAATCCTTGGAGGAGGGAGAAAATCCAATAAATGGTTCCGTTTCCGGGACCCAAATCATTTTGGTGATGGATATGTTGTGGAAACCAACAAAACCGGAGATCCAAGATTGGGTGGATTTCAAAGTGATAGAATTCGCGCGAGAAGAAAGTGAAGGATCTCAGTGGAACCCAACAAATTAGTTGGGTTGGTATATCTATATAGACATCCATGAGATTTTCTTTTTTGAGTTTCCCATTGTGTTGCATAAGTGGTTATCTAAGTTGGAAACCCAACAAAGAAATTTCTAAGGAGGAGAACGGAAGGAGTGGAATCCTCAGTTGATTGAGCGACTGAAAAGAGTAATAAACCATGTGTCGAAGGATGTGTATTTTTGGATAGACAGTATCTTGGAGGGATACATTACTAATTTTGTTGTTGACACCATAACCTGATAGAGTGATACAGAGTGTAAATTTTTCCAAGGACCATGTGGTAGATATATGTCATATTTAAATACGTGGATAAAAATACTTGTCTATGAAAAGGTATTCTACAAATGTGACAAGTGAATACTGTGTACAAAAAGAGTGGGTATGTAACAACAAAACTCTATGAAAAATGACACAACCTGAGTTGAAATGTTCCTTGGAGATAGTGGAACTGAACTAGAGTCTGGTTGTTTAATAAGAGGAAGAATATTTAGATCCATAAAGTGAAGAAAGACTCTGTTAGGAAGATGGAGTTGTAGCACAACCAGAGAAGAAGAAGACTATGAGCTTGCGTCATACTTAGACGAAGGGTCTTGCGACAAAGAAGAAGAATATCAACCAATCTCTGAAGGAGACAAAGAATCAGAAGAGTCGACTGAAGCTCTAGATCGAGAACGTGGTTACAACTCTCCTACAGCACCATGCATATCGCCATATGTAATATCTAGTGACTTATCTCTAAGTGAATTTGTAAATACAAGTACTACTAATGTTGTAAATAGCAGAAAAGGGATTCTGACTAGCCAAAATTTTGTTCCAACTGTACCAACAGTAAATACAATGGTTGGGGATGATATTAAGTTACCAATATTCAATGGAAATTGGTTGGAGGGTCCATAACAACATTGGTTCCTTTGTGAAGTTGTGTGGACTGTACGATAGATCCAGGATGAAAATATCAAGAAAGCATAGATGATCACGACTCTGTGAGGTCGTGCGCTTGACAGGTACATGAAATTCTCTATAGTTCCAGTAGGAGTTGCCCAGAAAACACTCAACGAGATTCTAATGGTCATGATAGATGATCTTAGGAAGCCAAATTCTGAATCGCAGTGCATTATTGAGATCAAGGAAATTAAGCAGCTACTGACAAAATCTGTCTGGGGCCTTGACCAGAGATTTAAGACATTAATGGCACTGGTAACAGGAAGAGGAAGGGAAACACATCAATGACTCCAGTGCCACCAGTCTAGGGAAAAATTTAGGGGTGAAATTTCTCCAGTTGGCTATGTTTTGGGATTTGTTCAAAAAATAAATTCATTATTTGATCATTTTTAATCTCTAATATCACCTATATTTATATAAAATATGTTTTTTGTATCATAATGTTCGCCAAAAATTACACGTTTCAATAGTAAAATGTATGTTTGATATTTAATATTCCCCTACCTGTCTATTGATATGATTTTAAATACAAAATAATCACCTATAATACTATACTTAAGTATAGTATTAGAATCCTTAAAAAATACCCTGACCACCACCACCGGAGGATGAGGATTCTAAGACAAGAAATTTAATGCCACCTTATATCCTGCCCAGACGCACTTATGCACCGAAAGTTAAAATCCCAAAAGTAGTCATGGACCTCACTGATAGCGCCACTGGTGCCCAAAGGAGTGAAGGTATTGATGGATATTATGTTGAACTTGAGAAAAATGTCTTTTGTTGATCATGATACAAAGAAGCACAATGACCTGGACCGACAAAACTACATGGATATTGTGTAGGTTACACCCGAGGTGCCTAAATGATTTGTTGCAAAGGATTGTGCTAGAGGATTGGAACAATATGGCATACTATCGTTGTTATATATGCCACATTTTGGTCACAACACACCAATAAACACCTGTGTTAAGCAGTTATTGGTATTTTTCCATGGTGGGGTATTATGGATGGGAAAGCCTATACCTGTAGATGTTGAACTTATTGCAATCATCACAGGACTACCATTCGCGAGAATGGACCAAACACCACTTCTAAAAAAGGATCAAGAAGCGATAATATTTGCGTGGATGAAGGAAAAGTATGATGTAGTAAGAAATAAAAGAGAATTTTTTATCGACTCCATTAATAATTATACCATCTGATTTGTTGAAAAGGTGTTGGCCTCGAAGTTACTGCGCAAGATGCATCTAGAACAATTCACTGCGGGAGAAATTGCGCTCTTTGAACTCTGTGCGGAGGGAGTTCAGATTAACTGGTGTCAATTCCTGCTAAATGAGCTACTGCAAGATTCCATTGGCGTACAGGAAAAGAGTAGGTCATTTCACTACTCATGGCTGTTAATTTTAATTTTATTTATAGCATGGTCGGACCCACCAAACTACCAAGGGGTAGCTCTGTTAGTGAACTATAGAGAGGTGAAATACCAAAACCTTTGGTTCGACAAGAAAAAAAGGGAACAACAGATAGAAAATAACGTTGAATTCTTTATGCATGGCGAAGTTATAAGGCACCAGGTAAAGAACATGTGTAGGTTAGATGAAAACACTGTTCAACGATTTCTTCCAATTTTTTTATTTGAGATTAGTGTGCACCATTTCAACATGCAGTCGCGCCAAGACCAACAACATCAGAGTTTGCCGATGAAATTCATAATGACAGAGAAATATGTTGAAGAAATTGTTGAGGACTGGCCACAAGAATGCATGTTCCGATGCGACAAGATCAACTGTGGCAAGAGGAAGAACAAATACAAAAGGATATCTCACCATCGCCATATGAGGGGAAGGAGGAAGAAAATCAACCCGAGGAATCAAAATCAGCAGAAAGTCATTCCAATTCAACCTCGACAAACCCATAAATAGAAAAAGATGAGGAAGAACCTCAACAAGAACAAGTAGAGTCTCAAAGGAAGAAAAAGAAGATGAAGGATGACAGAAATGTAAATACCATTAGCTTGGACAGTGAAGATGTGCAAATGATGACTGAGGCAATAACTAAAGCTGCACAAACAAGCTTCAAAAACATAGAGGAGCGACAAGAAGATATTTCAGGTACGGTTACTGATCTACTTAAAGCTTTGTGTGAAGCGATTGAAGATGTTAAAATTATTGTCGATTGTTCAGTCCTAGCCACAGAGTCATAGGATCCACTAGATACTTCAAAAATAGAACCAACTGCAATACCATTTCCAGTCCCACCAATAAAATTGGAAGTGTCCGGAGGAGTTATTGATCTAGGAACTCCATAGTTTAGTGATGTTACCAGGGACATCATCCAGATAACCATAGATTTCTCGTCCGTGGAGATAATTGAATTGTACACAATATAGAGTGGTGTATCTACAGAAATAAAAGTGTGAGAATGTGCCTTAGCTAATCAAGCGAAGTCCGCAAACAAAAATATCAAGAAAATGAAACTAGTAGTACATGAAACTGAGCAGAAGACAAAGACATGGGAAGAAAACTGTTAGAAAATCGATAAGGAAGTAACTTTGGCTTGTAAAAACTTTGCAGAAAATATAATAACACAGGAAATGCCGCTAGACACCAAAGTTGCTTGACTTGGTGAAATAACCGAATACCTTAGGAAGAAGGTCATGCAACTTGAACTGCAGGTAAAACCAAGCACACCCCCAGAGGTAATATAGGCGAGAAGAGAAGAATCAATTGAAGATGGGAAGAATATAGAAGAGTCAGAAACGATATGTGCCAAGGCTGTCGACCAAGTCTCTCAGACTTGGGAAACATTAAAGGATGACAAGATATTAGACAAAATTGCAAATGAGCTAACTTTGTTTGAAGCAAATATTACTCAAATAGTGAATGGCATGAAGTAGCTACCCTTAGTGTAGAAAATGGCTAAGGAAAAAAAAGGGGGGAAATTTCAGCAGCAAGTAACAGTGTTGTGCACACAACAGCAACACCGTGTGGAAAAGGTGGAAGAGCTGCAGGCTGAAGCTAAAAGAGTTACAAGCATAATTCAACCTGTACATCAGAAGGTGCACGATGCAACGTCATCAATACAAAAGATAATTCCAGAACATGTCAGTTCTGACCTTCTAGACCAATTGCAGAAGACAAAAGAAGAAGTGTGATTAAAAGAAGAGAAAGTGGCAAAAATATTGGAATATTTTCACAATAAAGTCATCATAAGGAAAAACATGGAGGAATAGATTCAAGTGGCTCGGGACGAGCCACAGGTGAGTGTTGGGGGCCTATTGGGCCTAGGGGAAGGGATGAAGAATTCACTTATAATTCTACCTAAGTATGGAGAAGAGTAAAAGGAAGGAAGAAGAAGGAAAGAGTTGTGACAGAAGAAGAAGCCGAGCCAGAAGAGGAAGCCGCGACAGAAGGAAGGAGTGCGATAAGGGAAGATGCGACAAAATAATAGTATCAGAAGGCGTACAAGTGGAATAATGGCTGGAAAATGACAGTAAGGCATAATGGTTAGAAAGTGACAAGCCTTAAAGATTGTGAGTACGAGTTCGACTAGATCTGTAGGAAACCACAGGTATGAAGGTATCTTTGTAAGTCAGGTCATTAGTTCCTCCCGTTATGTGTTACTAGAATAGGAAAGACAACCTGTTGGATAAATATAGGAAGTTGAATGAGAAAGTGATAGAAAATGAGTCTGTAAAAGAGTCTATAAAAGATGGAACCCAAGCTGTATGTGGGTTAGCTTCTTTGTTGTTGGCTCAATATTTTGTTGTATGTTAGTATTTCTAAGTGCATATGAGTTGAAGAATCTGCAACTGAGTGCACAGAAGTATAGGAAATGTTGAGTTGATCCAGGCTGTGTGCGGATCCTTAGTAAAGCTGAGTATGAAGATAGAAGAGAGAAAATCAGAGAGTATGAGAGGAAGAAACAGTTTGTAAATATATAGAAGACGATCTAGAATAAAGTATGCAGCTTAGTACGTAGACGAAAGGTGCATATATTTCTCATGCCAGATGAAGAGCACCTTTGTGGTTTTTTCCTAGATCGGTTTCCATGTTATATTATGTGTAAATGTGTGAATGTTGAATGTGTTTGAGTTACTTGTGTAAATTTTGCATTGAATGGATGATTATAGATTTGTTTATGAATGAATAGATGTATGGCATTCACATTGCATTAGTTGAAAACGATTATGTTGCACAAATATTGTTGCTATAATAAGTTGCATAAGAGAAGTTGGATCACGATCTAACGGTTCACAGTAAGCATAAATAATCCACCCACAGGCTTCGTTGGGCGTCTTGGTAAGGGACTGAGGTACCAGAAATCCCCCACCCAACTGCGGAAACGTGGTTCTTGCAGTTACCCATTAAGAGATATATCTCAGGTGAGACTGCATCTATGTCACAGGTGCTACCGTCTAAGCTCTGCTCTGTCAAGTTGATATCTTGGGCTTTGTTGCGCTAAGCAGAATGGACTGAACCTGGGTCAAAATCCTTGGAGGAGGGAGAAAAACCAACAAATTGTATCATACTTTTCTTAATGAAGAAGATAGAAACCTTGTGATAGATCAAGTATCACTAAAGGAAGTTCAAGAAGCATTGAAAACAAATTAAAAGGAAAAAATTCTAGGCCCTGACGGGTGGATTGTTGATTTTTTTCTACACTTCTTTGATATCATAGGAGAAGAGTTGCTTTCCTTGGTTCAATTCTCCGGAAGTGAAGGATTTGTTTCTAGAGCTATAAACTCAACTTCCATTACTCTGATTTCCAATTGTAATAAAGTTGTTTGTTTTGCATATTTTCGTCCGATAGCACTTTGTAGTATTCTCTACAAGCTTATGTAAAAAATTATAGAAAACATAATTAAACCTATTCTATCAAAGGCAATTTCATGTGAGTAGTTTGGTTTTCTTCATGACAAACAAATTCCGGATGCTATAGGAATTACTAAGGAGGTCATCCATACCATCAAGCAAAATAAATTGAGGGATTTCATTCTAAAAATGGATTTAGAAAAATATTTTGACAAAGTTGACTGGGTCTTCTTAAGGTTAGTTCTTATTCAAATTGGCTTACCTTTGATGGTTGTTAATTGGATAATGGCTTGTGTCTCTATGACACAATTTTTTGTCTTCATCAATGGTGGTCCATAAGCCTTCTTTAATAGTGGAAGAGGGGTTAGACAGGGTTTCCCACTTTCTCCCCTACTCTTCCTCCTTACTATTGAAGGTTTAAGCAGACTTTTTCATGAAGCCAAGGTTAAAAGGCATTGTAGCATAATTTGAGTACGAATACGGATTCGAATACGATTCAATACAGAAAAAATATGGGAGTAGGTTGCTTATAAATTTAAAAAACTTATTATTCAAAGTTTAAAAAATCTTAAAATACACATAAACTACTCAATATTTTCACTAAGTGTCGGAATTTGATGGGCAAGGGCCTTTTTTCCCATCAAATATAATCTATATTTTATACCTCCCATAAAAAAATAAAAAATAAAAAACATTAAAACGCCTATATATATAGTGGCCAAGAGGGGCCAGAATTTATCTAATAATGTATTTAAATTTAATTATAAAAATATTGAATAATTAAAATGTCAAAATTAAATTATAAGACAATAAAACTATTTTCTAGTATTATATTTCAAAAAATATTACCCTAACTAAAATCTAATATTATAACTAGTTACTAAACTTTATATTACAAAATAAAATTAATCTAATATTTGATATTTATAACTAAAATGTAAAACAAAATGTATATTATAAAGTTTAAAGCTTTAAACTTTTAAAATGTAAAACTAATTTTAAACGGACTATGGAAAAATTAAAAATAAAACAATAAAATTGAAATAATTCTTATTTCATAATATGTGCCAAAAATATAGGCAAATTTACCATATATATATTATGTCGAATATTTGACGATTTTCGAAATCTCTTTGAATTTCCATATAGGAAAGTCCAATAAGGCCGAATTATGCTACTATGTTAAAAGCTACTGTGAATGGAATTAAATTATGTAAGGATATTTCTATTACCCATTTTCTTTTTGCAGATTATGTGTTGATATGTGGTATGGATTCTCTAAATGAATGCCAAAGATATAAAGAGGTCATCAGCGTATTCTATAATGCTTCTAGAATGCCAGTTAACAGTAAAAAGTCCAATCATTATCATAGCAAATTGGATAAGATCATTGTTACACCCAAATCCTGTCACCAACATGTGATAAGATCCATAACACCTATGTTTGCCCTCAATCCGAAACTTGAAGTGAAAACAGTGTTTATTCTAACATACAAGACTTCAGCACCGCACTTACTCTTAAGCAGATAAGCGGTACCTTATGCAGCACCGCCCAAGTTATGTTGAAACTAGGCAGTGCCGCCGCCTTTAACCTTTGTCTTTGGTGCGGTGCTCATCCATCACCGCTCTGTCATAAGGGAGTATAAGCGGTGCCCTTGGTAAAAAGTGAAAAAGAGGAGGTTTCACGAAGATTCTAGAACAAAAGCCTCATTTCTAGCCTTATCCCTACTCACTTGGGTCAGTTAAGCTCGAGATCCCTCTTTTGAGGATCTCATGGCCACCTCACCCACCAATTTCTCAACCATTCCTATCCCTTTGAATGTTGGAGACATTTACCATCATACACACTCTTTTTGGTCAAATTGGCCTAGTTAAACCACTATCCTAAGTATAATTGACATTAATTGACATCAATGGAGCATTAATTGCCATCATCCAGTCACACCCACACCTACCTACAGTCAAGGAGGCTAACTTAGCCTTCTCCTACAGTCAAGGAGGCTAACTTAGCCTTCTCCTACAGTCAAGGAGGCTAACTGGAGCACTCCGGGGGTGATCTGAGTGATATCAATGCACCTAATTGCTAATTGGTTGTTACAATCAGTCAAACCAATCAGTTAAGGCGCCTCCTCTCATTAAATATATTATTTAATGATTATTTATTATTATTTAATGGTCTGGAGTCAAGAGGGCACCTCCACCAACTTTTGATGGTTAGTTCAGCTTCAGTTAACCTCATCGGGGTTCATTGAAGTCATGGAGCACTAGCACTTGATGGTTGGCTTGCTATGACATGTGTTTGATCTCCTTCAGTTGAGATTCGGTCATTTATTACACTTCGACTTCAGTTAGGGTTTGGTGAGTCAATTAGGGTTTTGGTCAAGTGGTTAACTGAGTGTGAACCTATGGTTGAGAGTCAGTTAAGCCAGACTCACTCATGATTTCGAATTGCCTCCTTAGGTATTCGAATTTCTCAATGGATTCAAGCTATTGCTTGACATTGTTATTGTAACTAATTCATTGTTTATTAAATATACAGAGAGGAAACCAATTCCGATTCCGATTAACACCATTTCATGAGTATTTGTTGATTATTCTTTGATGAGATTGATTCTTTGTTCCTAGATCAATGTGCAATATTAATATGGTATCAGAGCTTACGGCAGGACGAAGATCTATCTCTCAAAAACAAGCTTTTTGACAGATTTCTGCATGAAATTTGAGCAATACCTCAAAAATCCAGCACTGCACCAGAAGCCAAGGCTTACCACTTAATACCCCAAGTAAAGAACTTATTGATCAAACTTGCTTGATTGACTATGCTAGGTGTGATGAAAGCCTAAAATGTGCAGGCTGTCCGACCTTACGGTGCCCTTTTTGTTTTGATTTGCAGGTTTTAACAGGTACAACTTCGAATGGACTCATCAATCCCTCTTCTCACCCCATTCACAAGCTATTCGGAATGGAAGTTGAAGATGATTGCATCTCTGAAGAGATGAGGTCTCTATGAGGTGTCTATTGGACTTGGAAAAGAGTCTTATGAGAATGATAATGACTGGCTAAATGATGGTGATAGAGCTTTTGGAGCAATATGTCTGGCTCTTTCTCCTAGTTTGTACTACCTTATTGGTTCTATTGAATACCCAAAGGAAGTCTGGACAAAATTGGACAGAACCTTTGGCAAGCACAATGAGGATCATAATAGTACTTTGGAGATCACATCCAGCACCACAAGAGTTCTTTGCTCAAAATTATCAGCCTCTACTCTCTCTGATGAATTTGTTCAAGATGAAGATGAAGTAGAATCTTCTACACAGTCAATTCGAATTGAAGAAAGTCTCCATGCAGTGACTCCTTCTCCTGATGCTCCGGAAGTTCATGAGATCTCTGCACGGGGACTTCACTTAGTGAACGTCTCACATAGCACGTGCGATCGTGGGATATTAAAGAATACCCTTAATTTCCATAGATATTGACCCAAACTCTTTTTGTTGAAACCCCCTCCCAATACTTAAAACCTCCTCCCCACCCCTTTTTATACCCCAATATTTATAAACCACCCTACCCACCCCCACCTTAAACCCCTCATCCCCCCCAATACCGGCAATATATTGGTTCAATATTTAATAATTTTAAAACCCACAATATGAACTAACGTGATAGGATATTGGTAAACAAGTGAAGCCCCCATGGATATCTGATATCTCATCTTCTCATATTGCTGAAATAGAAGAAAACATTTGAATCTCTGATATTGAAGAAAAATGCTGCTGCACTTCCATGCAAACATTCACCGGTGATTTTCCTTTGAATTTTGTGCAAAATTTACCAATAATTGCTTCTGAAAGTGAAGAGAAATTTGATTTTTCTCCCTCTAATGTTGCTGCTGGTGTGCAAATATGTAAAAACTTGGATATTTTGGAAGAAATGTTAGATTATAAGAGTGACACATTCGCTCCCTATGATATAGATATTCCATCAAAATCCTGCAGGATTGCATGCACCAAAATTCAAAATTTTGAAGAAAAAGACAACTCTGCATCCACCGTCTCGGTTGACCATGATTTTGGATTTGATATGAACCTTATTGGATCTGATATGATCTTATTTGGATCTGATCTGATATTTCTTGGTTCAAAATTTTAGGTTCATAAACCTTCAGTACTTCTTGTAGCTGTTTTCATCAACGATGTGAAGAAACAAGTACCGCAAGTCTCCTTCGAAACTACTGCTGGGGATTTGATTTCATTTCATAGTTTTGGATCTGTTGTGAACTTATTTGGATATGATGTAATTTCTGATATGATATTTTTTGGTTCAAATTTTAAAATCCAAGAGCTTTCAGTCATGCTTGTAGCTGCTCTCACCAATTTCGGTGTGAAAAATCAAGTACCGCAGTTCTTCTTCAATTTTGCTGATGGGGATTTGGTGTTAGTTTCCTCTTATGAGGTTGCTGATATTTTATTTTGTGAATCATTAGCTATTTATGAAGCTTTATCAGATTATGGATCTCAAGCATTCGCTCTCCAGAGTCCCAGGGATTCTCTACCTTTGGTCACATGCTCATCTCCTCACAGAACTAGTAAAGAGGAAGACATTCTGCATCCGCTTGGACACTTGGTCCTAAAAATTGGGGCTGATTTTACCACTCATGGTTTGCTTTTCAAGGCTGCAACATATCAGTTTCTTGAGTGTTCCACACATGGTTTGAATCCTCAAGAACCTTTGCTCTTTCTTCAGATGATTTCAGCTGATCTACATGGGTCCAGTTTTCACCGTGCAACTGTTTATATTTCTGATTCAATTGAGTGCATTGTTCTTCTTCCAAAGTGGAATATTCCTCTTGACATATTCATTTAGTTTGGATTCAGAGGTTCACATGCACAGTCTCAGGATGTTGCTGCATAGAAGAACCAATTCTTGATTTACTGCTTAGTTTGAGGGGGGGTATTCTTCCCATGAGGTTTTCCCCGTTTCCTTGGTTATATTAAGCAGTTAATTTATTGTACATGGTGACCTATGGCCTTTGTTATCAGGGCCCTAGCATTTTTATGCATCTATGTTTTCTAAATCTTCCTGAGTATAGCTTAAGGGGGGGTGTTAGAGACATTTACCATCATACACACTCTTTTTGGTCAAATTGGCCTAGTTAAACCATTATCCTAAGTATAATTGACATTAATTGACATCAGTGGAGCATTAATTGCCATCATCCAGTCACACCCACGCCTACCTACAGTCAAGGAGGCTAACTTAGCCTTCTCCTACAGTCAAGGAGGCTAACTGGAGCACTCCGGGGGTGATCTGAGTGATATTAATGCACCTAATTGCTAACTGGTGGTTACAATCAGTTCAACTAGACAGTTAAGGCACCTCCTCTCATTAAATATATTATTTAATGATTATTTATTATTATTTAATGATCTGGAGTCAACAGGGTGCCTCCACCAACTTCTAATGGTCAGTTCAGCTTCAGTTAACCTCATCGGGGTACATTGAAGTCATGGAGCACTAACACTTGATGGTTGGCTTGCTATGACATGTGTTTGATCTCCTTCAGTTGAGATTCAGTCATTTATTGCACTCCGAATTCAGTTAGGGTTTGGTGAGTCAATTAGGGTTTTGGTCAAGTGGTTAACTGAGTGTGAACCTATGGTTGAGAGTCAGTTAAGCTAGACTCACTCATGATTTCAAATTGCCTCCTTAGGTATTTGAATTTCTCAATGGATTCAAGCTATTGCTTGACATTGTTATTGTAACTAATTCATTTTTTATTAAATATACAGAGAGGAAACCAATTCCGGTTCCGATTAACACCATTTCAAGATTATTTGTTGATTATTCTTTGATGAGATTGATTCTTTGTTCCTAGATCAATGTGCAAGGTTAATATTGAGCCCTATAAATACAAGCTCATACTCCATGGTTGAGGGGGAGAAGAAAGAAGTAAAGTTATGCTGCTGAATTAACATCATGGCCTGATCCATTAGAGAGCATAGAGGAGCAAGTTGGAGCTATCGGGGATGAGGTGCTAGTCTTGTGAAGGAGTGCATCGACACTAAGGAAAAATGGTTGTAAGCTCTTTCATTCATCTTTTAATGTAAAGTTGATTTCCTTCCCATATATCTGTTGTGTTAATCTCACATATATATTATTGGATTCCTTGGTCACTAATATGGATTTATAGATAGTTTTCTGGTATCTTTGATGTCGTTGTATGTTTGATGTGATTTTGCAGGTCTACAGGTCTTTCATCAGAGTTTTTATTCCATGCATCTATAAATTTCAAGGAAATTCTTCAACCTAGTTGTTACTCATTTGTTCTGGATCTGAACCATTCAGACCAGGGGAACAGCTTCTATCCACAGAAGGTGCTATATCCGTGATAACAAATTTGGCGACTCTGATGCGGAACTTTTAAATCTGAACTGATCTTCCTCAATTTCTAAACTACTCTTGTCCGAATCCAAGCTCCATCTTTTAGTCTTTTTAGTCAGATCTACATCTGATTTAGTGAAGTTTTGGTTTAAAATCTTTAGATCTCTTCAGATCTGATTCACCTTGACTTTATATGCTCTATATTATTGTTGGTTCATCAGGTTTTGTAGAGATTTTGCAATTTTTAACTTGATTTTTTCGCTCTCCTGGTATTCTTGATTATTATAGGGAACCTTGCATGTTATTTAGGCAACAAGCGGTGCCACCACCTGAATCCAGTTAGAAATAGGCGGTGCCACCACCTGAGTTCAGTGAACAAGAAGTAGTTCTTCTTCAAAACCGCTCTATTGGTAACCCCTTTGGCGCAGTGTCAGGTAGGCTTGTCCTAAACTTTGACTTTTTCAAATTTTGCGAAGGATTTGTGGTTTTTGGTTTTTTGTGTGTTCAGTTAGTTCTGTCGAGACTTGTTTGAAATTTCCTGAGTGATTGAAATCTGAAAATTTTATGTGGAAATTGTTTGTTTGTCAAAATAAAAAATCTAGGTTAGATTCATCATTCATTACTGCTTGTAAGTTTGACTTTTCTGAAAGAGTTTTTTGGAAGCTTTAAGTCAGATTAGATCTCTACCTATTATTGGTTAGTACTAAACAGAAAGACTCCCTTAGATCAATTTGCTTGTTTCTATTTTTCATCAAGTGTGAGAAAGACTTCTTTTCGCTCTGAAAAAAGAAAATTTGTTGAGACTAGGTCATTGTTTTTATTGAGCTTGAGTCACTAGGTCTCTGATTAGCCTCACACGCTTTCAAGATTCCTTTTTTCTTTTGTCTCTTTTGCATCATTATCTCATCAAAAGAAAAATATCAATAGTTTAATTTAGACCTTTCCAAGTTTTAGAAATATTGAAAAATAGCTTGCATATGCATATTTGGGTGTTGTTTGTCTTTCTTCTTTGTTAAAAAGAGATCTTACCCTACCTGTTTTCTTTCAAAAGAGTTTATTTGAAGAAGTGTTGTTTGATTGTATGCCCGGAAAAAGAAGTTAGTATAGCTGTTTGGTGAATTTTTGGTTTCAAAGCAAAATTGAAAAGAAAACACTCTCTCTCCTTCCCGTAATTAGGCATACTGAATGGTAAAGTGAATGAACTTTCATTTCATATTTGCATGGTTTTACTTTTCTATCAGAACCTCATGCATTCACCTAACTATCCAATTTCAAATTAACGGTAATTACAGGCTTAAAATTTGTATATAAATTTGAGTGCTAGGTTAGAGACGTGTTCGGGCATTGTTAAACGTAGGAGCTGTCGTTATTTGTCTGCACTACATCCCGAGACTCGCGTGGTTCTTCCACGTACCATCGGTATATCAAATGGCCTTTCATGTACCCTTGAGGTATATAGAAAGGTACTTCACGTACTCGATTGTATATCGAAAGGCCCATTGTGAATGGTTGTGCATTAGACAACACTACTACCGATTTGAGCTCCCACGTACCTTGAGTATATCGAGAGACCCCAGTAGGATACCTTATCTATCTAAGAAAAGCCCTTTGGTCATCTTGTGTGGAGAAATACACCAAAAACAACATTCGGGGAGATTACTATGCACGTACTCTTGTAGTATATCGCGAGTTAAACATACTTGACAATCCTGATGAGAGACCGACCATTTGAGCTCGTCCTATCATTTGAATTTTCTTGTTGGCCTATAGCTTGAGTAGGGGAAATTTTTTTGGCATTTTTTTTCCTAGCTATGAAACCCTAGGTTAGATTAGTGACTATGCAATCTGGCTGAGTTTCATTTGAGACGGTCTAGAAGAACACAGGTCTTGCCACCTGACTTTCCTCCCGTCACAGGAGAAGGTCTAATGGAAGCTACTGACCAAGGAGCTACAAATACTTCCCATGTGGAAGAGAACCTACTTGTAGAAAGAGGAGACCAATTCACTTCTTACGTTACTCCCTTGGTCCAACAACCTCCTGTGGGTGACACTTCTTTCCATGGTCCTGTTCGTCCAGATTATGGTCCAGATGCTCCATTTTGGGGAACTTATATGGGACAGGTCATTGCTTCATTTGGAGTACTTAGGCCCTCTCCTGAACATTCTTCACTAAGTGAAGAGGAATATAGACAAATTCAATCAGCTATTCACCATGCACAAGATTTTCAAGAGAGAATACAAAGATTAGATACTATCTTGGCAACCCCTGTCCCTCATAAAGAACTCATTTAGGCTATTCTTCCCCATAACATGGATCCTTGGCCAGTCGGATATCGTTCATTGGCTGACACTATGAAACCTATTGATCCTGTTGAGACTTCACCCCACCCAGGTCAAACTTTCAACCCTACAGTTGCAAATATTAGGTTTGTTTCTAGTCCTCCTATGTCTTCTAGGGATGGGGGGGAACCTTCAACTCCAATTGTATCGGTACCTTAGAATACCGAGGGGAAACTCTCGGCATGATCTATGTTACTTTCTAATGGATTTGTTACTCATAATAAGCAGGCCTCTAATGCAGGCACATCCACAGTTTACGTTCCTCCTACGAATATAGTTAACCCTCCATTGAGCTCAGGTCAATCCTTAGGGGAAAAACCTGTAGCTAATCAAGCTTCTTGGGGATATGGTTACCCAACAAATCAAGTACCCATAAGAAATATGAATTACCAACCTATTCCTACAGACATGTCATACAATGGAATTCCATATCCTAGAAACACTTTTACTCCATGGGGGTCCTACATGCCAGCATTGGGAGGAATACCTATTCATATGGCTGGAGGTGCTAGAGGGCCACCTTATGGAGGTCCTCCCCCAGCGGGTCCTGATGGTCCTAGAGGTCCTAGAGGGCCCCCTTATGGAGGTCCTCCCACTGAGGGGCCTGGTGGTCCTCCTCCGGGTGGTCCCAGAGGTCCTCCTCCTAGTGGTCTCGGAGGTCCTGGTGGTCCTCCTCCCGATGGTCCTGGTGGTCCCAGTGGTCCTGGTGGTCCTGATGGTCCCAGAGGTCCTAGCGGTCCTCCTCCTAATCCTCCTAATGTCCTTGGTGGTTCTGGCAGCCCTAACCCTGGAGGTCCATCTTTCGGAGGTTCATTGTCTCATCATCATTTTCAACAACCTGTGTATCAGTCCACTTACGGTCCTACTGGTGGTTACATGCCTTATCAATATTACCAGTATGTTGAACCGAATCATTAGTTACCTTTCCTAGAAACTTTGGACTTGCTTGATTTGTCCAAGTTTATCAATTATCCCATCCAACACAATCCTTCATGGCCCCCCATTCCAATCAAGTTATCATCTGATATTCTGAAATTCGATGGGAAGCAAGGAGATGATCCCAAAAATCACATTATGAATTTCCATCTATGGTGTTAGTCAAACTCCTTGATGGATGACTCTATTCGATTGAGACTCTTCCAGCGCACTTTTACCAGTATGACCGTGAAGTGGTATATCGAACTTCCACGACATTCGTTTGTGGATTTTAGTGCTTTGGCAATTGTCTTCCTCACACACTTTCAACTACCCATTCACTATGAAATGGGTATAGACCTTTTGACCTCTCTATGTCAAAATACCTCCACACATATTTCAGATCATATTCATGAGTGGAGAAGGCGGAGAAGGCCCATTAAATCTCCTATCCCGTACCAACTCTTAGTTGATTGGTTTACAAAGTCTTTTTTTCCACCCATTTCCCGAGATGTGGCTATGGGGGCTGTTGTTACTGAAGAGCAGGCCATTAGTCGCTCTCAGTATCTAGACTTGGTGTATTCCCAGTCTGGAACTTTTTATGAAATTATACCTCAAGCTCCTCATCCCATCATGGACCCAGCTAAGACACCTGCAGAAACTCCCGTTGATGGGGTTATTGGTTCAATCCAGCCTCCGTCAGCAGTTAAAGTTGCTAAACAACCAAGTCCTTCCACTACTACTCCTTCCAATCCTATGGTTTCTGGCGAGGTGAATGCTATTCAAAGTACGCGATCATCCGGTAGTAAGAAGAAAGGAAAAGGTAAAAACAAGATACCCAGAAACCAGCAGGAAAATCCCAAACCTACGGCCCCGGAGAATGACAATAAAGGAAAAAGGGAAGCTAAATATCCCTGCCTATTGTGTGGTGGTGATCATTTCACGAAGGAGTGTCCCCGATGTGATGAAATTAATAATTTTTTAAAGAGTAAACACACACTCGGAGTCCTTACTGATCCTTTTCCTTCTCAGCAACAACTGGTAGACCACATTTCTATCCAGGTAAATTCTAGTTCTACAAAGGAAATTCAGATGATGTCATCGAAAACTATTAATATAGCAACTCAAAGTCAGTCATATGACAAACCTGAGGAAAATAAAATTGTAAAACATTCTCCAGATAAAGCTCCTTCTACTGGTTACCCCACATCCTCGTCTAATGGTCCCCTAACAATCAATAAACCTAATCTCGACATGATTTTGCGTTTTCCCAAGAGTACTCTTAGGAAGATTGTTTTTAATCCTAATTCTTGAGCTGCACAGTTCTATAATGTTGTAGAAGACCTAGCTTAGGCGCCATGTTCAATGTCTACCTTAGAATTACTCCAAAGTTGTCCTACACAACGCAAAAACTTATTGACTGCCTTAGGAGCCATGGACCTAGGTGACACGAATCTGATTCATTTCAATCCAGAGAACCACAAACCTAGATTACTTCACCCACTGGATTTTTAGTTCGTAATGAGAGTAGTTGGGAAGAAGGTCTTTAGAACTGTTCTAGATGAAGGTGATTCAACCTCAGTTTTGTCTCTGTCCTGTTGGAAAGCCATTGGCTCTCCCAAGCTTGTAAAATCACTGACAACCCTAAAATCCTTTGATGGAAGAGGTTTCCAGCCCCATGGTCTCATGCCAACCCTTTCAGTTGAACTAGGGGGAAAAACTGTTTCCATTTAGGTGGAAGTATTGGATGCCCCGTTAGATTACAATCTTTTCTTAGGAAGAAATTGGTTTTACGCTATGACCAATGTCGCCTTGACGGTGTTTAGAACCTTCCAGTTTCCACATTTGGGAAGAATTGTAATGATTCATCAACTTGATTTTTGTACATCATATGTTACCACCCCTACAGAAAATAACGTCCCTTTGCTAGGTCATTCCCCTCCTCCTTACCAGTCGATTGGGGTAGGGATTTTGAAGGACTCCACCCGTATGGGCATGTTTCCATCAGTCCCTTCTAGCATAGAAACGGCGACTGTTAATATGATATCTTAGTTTAGATAATTTCCTAAGGGTAAGAAAGTTATTGAGACAACCTCCCTGAGCCCGCATGAAGTTGTTTATGATGCCATCCAATCTGTTTCTGATGTCCATACAGATGATCTTAATCTTGTGGCTTTGAATCCTTACCACATGCCCTACTGGTTAAAACCTTCACTTCCTATTCTGGATTATCTCTCCCAGAATTTTATGTCATATGAGTCTATTGTAGATATTATGAATACAAATGAATCAGTATGGGAGGATCACCATCACAGATCCTTGTTCCTCCCCAATACCAGTTCGACAGCTAATGATTTTGTATCTCTCTTGGGTACTGATATTGTTGACGTTCCGCAAGCACCTGTCTTGTTGCAATATTATGAGTCTAAATGCAATTTATGCAACATTACCAAAACGGCTCCAATCGACATATCGGTTAAGCCTGGAACTATTGAACATGTTCACATTGGGCAGAACTGTTCAATAGACAAAATTGAAGAGTATAGAGCACTTTTTAAAGAATTCTGAGATATTTTTTCTTGGTCTTATGAAGAAATTCCTGGGATAGATCCATCTATTGTGGTCCATGAGATAGAAACCTATCCTACAGCCAGACCGATTATGAAGAAATTGAGACAAGTCCATCCACGGAAGGCTGCAGCTATCAAAGCTGAAGTTGAAAAACTTCTGAAGGTGGGATTCATCTATCCTGTACCCTTGATGGAATGGGTATCGAATATCGTTCCTATGAACAAGAAGCAGGGAACTATTAGTTTGCATCGATTTCTGAGACTTGAATAAAGCTTGTCCTAAGGACAACTTTTCGACTCCACACATCGATCAGATTATTGATAACTGTGTTGGGAGTGTCATATTCTCATTTATGGATGGCTTTTCCGGCTACAATCAGATTGAGATATTGCCCGATGATCAGCATAAGACTGCATTTATATGTCCGTGGGGAACCTTTGCCTACATAAAGTTACCCTTTGTTCTTGAGAACGTTGGGGCCACATTCCAGCACGCTATGTCCTATGCATTTCACGACATTAAGAATATCGTGGAGCCATACCTTGATGATCTCCCTATGCATTCACAACAACGAGAAGACCATCCTCAACATCTTAGAGACATTTTCCTAAGATGTTGCCATTACAAAATACGGTTGAACCTACACAAATGTGTTTTTTTCATTGAGATGGGATGTCTCTTAGGCTTCGTGGTTTCCAAGGATGGTATTTGGATTGATCCATTAAAGATTGCTACAATACTCGCTCTAACTGCCCCAACTAACCTGCTTGAACTCCAAAGTTTGCAAGGGAAGGGAAACTTTATTCGTTGTTTTGCTTGTAATTTTTCTAAGAAAACACATGGTTATATGCGTCCCCTTAAAAAGGATACTCCATTCTTTTGGGATGACCAAGCCTAGGGAGCCTTTGATAATCTTAAACATGCTCTGGCTCATTCACACTTGATACACCCCCCAGATTACTCGAAGGATTGTCTCTTGTATGTTGTTGTCTCTATTACTACTATCGGAATGGTTTTATCCCAAGAGGACCAGTACGGCCTAGAACACGTGATTTACTACGCTAGTAAGAATCTTCTCGATTCTGAAACTTGATACTCATGTGTGGAGAAGCTAGCATTGGCTACAGTCATTGCTATTCAAAAGTTTCATCACTACATCCTGCTTCGCACCACTACCGTACTCGCAGACCAAAACCCTATGTACTACATCCTGACTTGTCAGGTGCTAGGGGGCAAGTACTCCTGATGGATTGTCATCCTACATGAGTTTGACCTTGAGTTTGCCAAAGCTACTTCAAAGAAATCATTAGTCTTTGCAGAGCTGATGTGTGACCTTCCCTATGCTTTAACGGATTCTGAGCCTAGTGATTCATTCCTAGATGAATTTCTGTTCCTAATAAGCACAACTGATCCGTGGTATGGAGATTTAATCATTGATCTCCAGACATGATGTTTTCAGCCTAATATATCTCGTGATGATCATTGTTGTATTTGTCACCACGCAAAATACTATCTTATCTTGAATGATACATTGTATATGTGTGGTATAGATACCATTCTCTAATGATTCCTCACCCATGAAGAGGCTGAACAGTTTCTTAATGACTGCCACTCTGGAGCATGTGGCGGTCATCTTTCTGGGATGGCTACAGCTCAGAAGATTCTTCGCGCTGGCTATTTCTGGCCTTCTATATTTAAATATTGTCATGAGGTTGTTAATAAATGCCCACCCTATCAACACTTTTATCCGAAAAATCACACCCACCCTACTCCGTTACACCTCGTCATTGTCGTTGGCCATTTCGCCAAATGGGGGACAGTTTTCATGCATTGTAAGCCTACCTCAGCCGGGGGGAATGGTTACATCATTGTAGCTGTGGATTATTTCACTAAGTGGGCTAAGGCTATGCCTATATATGCAGAGGATGGTAATACTACTGCCCTATTCCTTTTTAACCATGTTATATCTAGGTTTGGAGTTCCTCAGTATATTGTCACTGATCACGGATCACATTTCCAGAATCAGATGATGGTAGAGTTAAGTGTCAAGTTGGGTATTCACCATGAAAACTCAACTCCCTATTATCCGCAAGCTAATGGTCAAGTTGAAGCCAATAACAAAGTTTTAAAAACTATGCTGCATTGAATGGTTGGAGATCACAAATCCAACTGGCACCAGACTCTCTTCTCCGCTCTTTGGGCATATAGAAATTCAATGAAAAAAGCAACTGGTTTTACACCCTTTCAGTTAGTATACAAACTAGAAGTTGTCCTACCTATTCAGTTTCAGATTTCATCTTTGAAACTTGTCGTTGAACTTCTCCCTAATACTTCTACCGAGGAAGAAAGGTTTTTATACTTGACCAATCTTGACGAAACTAGACGAGATGATGCCTTAGTTAATGAGGCACATAAGAAACACATCAAGGCGCAGTACGATAAATCTGTCAAGCCTCATTTGTTTAACGAAGATGACCTATTCATGACTTATGATCAGAGACATGATCAGCTAGGATAAGGGAAGTTTGAATCAATGTGGTATGGTCATTTTATCGTTTCCAAAGTTTTAGAGAAAGGGGCCTATGGGTTGTATCTGAAGAGGTACTATGCCTGGATCATTCATGTATGGTACCTTGTATATATGTACATTGTTGGACTTTTCAGCGTGTTTTAGTATTTTCAATATGGTTTTGAGTTTAGTGTTGAGACTGTTTATACCACGTTTTGGTTATGTAGATCAGATGGCTTTTTGTGGCTTTACTGATGGTGCTTGCCACCATACCCTGAACCTTGCTTTAGTTTCTTGGGTTCTGTATTCCCCTACACATGATTTAGTCAGTTCGGGAGCAGTTTGTATTGGTTCTACTACCAATAATATCGCCGAGTATGAAGCAGTCATAGGTCTTCTGACTGAGGTTGCATCCTGGAACATTCGTGATTTGGTAGTCTTCATGGACTCACAGTTAGTGCATCTTAAATACAAAAACACAAGTTGCAATCTTAGGATTTTTTTTCTTACCCATGTATCCCCACTATTCGGTAGGTGGAAGTGGTAGGTCAAGGTCACCCTTGAAATCAGTACCTACATACGCATAATCCTCGATCATGAGGATCTGATCATTCAACCAACAGAAAAATGGATCCCCGAACTTCACTTTCCCTCTTCTTGCTCCTCTGCAGGCCATGATCCTGACCCACCTCAGCATACGAGGGTCTCTCACCCTCAACTCAGCAAAAACCACTTGGGGCCTCAGATGAGGGACCCGCTCAAAGAAGAAATAGGCTAAGATGGAACCATATCCAAACTGTTTCAGATCTCCCTACCGACACTTGGTCAGTTGGTCCTTGAAGACCGGTAGTAATACCTCTGCCCAGTTTAAGACAGTAGGTGCCATGGCCTCTATCGCATATAACATGTGCTCCCTGGAATCCTGATGAGGCCCTTGGCTCCCATCCATCCTCTACATGGTGAAAAGAAGAGTACGGAGAGGATCATCCCTCTTTTTTTTAATGGGAATCTTATTCCCCAAATTTCTAGTACCAGGAATGCAATAACGGTCAATCAAATCCTAGGTAGTCACATCCGCTCCACAGGAACCAGTCAGTGAAATCAGAGCACCTCATCTCGATAATCCAGTCAAGAAGTAGATATCCTCTACCTCAACAGTAAACACATGCGCTCCTATCTCGAAGTATTGCTACTCTGGGCTCCACATATGGAGGATATACTCCAACAATCGCTCATGAGACACCATGCTAGGTGTGCGAAAGAATTTTAAGAGGCCACAATTTCTCAATGCAGCTATGCACCTCACATTTGCCTCGGAAAAAGCATCATCCTCATCGTGTTTCCATTATTTCCATATAACCATTTTTTATCGCTAGAAACCTGCCAAAAACAATTAATGGACTAATTAGAAACACAATCAATCATAAAAATCAATTAAAAACTTGTGCTTTTGCTTATCCATTTATTTTTCCCCACTCATGGCTTGCACTTCCTGAGCCTCGTTTGCACAGAGCGGTGGCACCACCTGAGTGCAGTGTCGGATGCGCGGTTCTCACAGTGCACTACCTGTCCCATACGGAGCAAGAGTGGTTCCCACATTTGAGATTTAGGGCTTGCCTAAAACATCCCAAAACCCCCCAGAAAATAAAAAATGGATGATTTAAAAATAAAGGCTAAGTTTTTGTCATTTACCTGGTTCTGACGGCGCTCGAATCGGACGGTCGAATCTTCCAGAATCGCTGACTAAAGATTTGGCTCAAATTTTGCTCCAAAATGCTCTCACCAAGTGGTAAATAGTAAAATGGTTTGATTTTTACTATTTAAAATCACTTTTATATCTATTTTCAGGGTTTTTTTAATGCTATGTTGATATTTTAAACTCATTATTATTATAAAATCCATATGTATAGTTCATTAAATTCATTTTTCAAGAGATTAATATTATTTTTCGAGTCTTGCAAGGGTAGAAACGGAAATAGTAAAATCTATGGAGATTTTGTTTTAGACTTTTTCATACTTCCACAAAACGGAAAAAGTCCCCGAGCGTTTGTTTCGACACTTTGGTCATGCTCTTAGAACTCAATATCAAAGTTTCGAGTCTTTTTTCGATTTTTTTTAGGCTCATAAAACTTCTCATCATAAAAAGAGACCTAATAGAGTCTCCTTTAAACTCTTTTCGGACTCCCTAAATATGAAAAGATTGTCGAGTACTTGTCTTCTTCATACTCGTAAAAGTATTTGAAGAGTCGTCTCTCCGACGGTAGGTTGTCTCTTTTTTAGTTCGGATAGACTATTTACGAAAAAGGAACACTCCAGCCAATCATGACTGGAATATTTCTCTCGGGTATTATTTTATACTTTTTTGGGCCCAAGAGACTAAATCATATGAAAAAGGACCCTTTGGAGTTTTATTTTGTCTTCGTTCAGACTCTCTAAATATGAACGATACTGAGTTTGTTTTCATTGGAATCGTTAAACTAAACACTGAGAGACCCTTTTTTGGGAACGAACCCCTCCTTTCTTAGGTTTGTGAAATATATGGGAATGGACTTGTCTTCGGATGAGCTAAAACAAGTGTTTGTTACCCTCTTTGGACTCGTAAAAATGAAAAGAGGCACTCATAAATCACGATGGGGGAATTAAGGGAAGGGAATCATTTTGCAAATCGAATGGCAGTTGTTTGTCACCGTTGAACATGGCACTTGTCTGCATATCATTCAATCAATTGGGTATTCAGTTGGCTTACAAATCGATCCACTTTCATGAGTCATGTCACTCCTTTGAGTCTTTCAAAAGAATGCATTGTCCACAATCATATTATGTGTCCATCTGGTCTAGTCATGCTGCCAAGTCTTTTGTCCTGTCGCCCGATGTTCAAAGGAAGAAAGAAGTTTAGCTTTGCAGTTAAAACAACCTTTGTGTCAAATACCTTTGAGTCAGTCCTATGGTTAAATTATCTGCAACATTCCAGAACTCTGTTCCGAGTTTCGTGTCGTCGATGTGGGATTCATCATGGCCCTCCTTCGACGAGACTATTCCTATCGACATCAGCTCATCATCCAGGAAATAGTCTTAGAAACAAGTTTAGTACCTTGATATCTATATGCCTCATTGACAGATTCTCTTGCTATCAACAAAGGTTCACATCACTGACCTTTGATCGGAAGACTCTACTGGGTGTTCGACATCAAAACATCTATTCACAATCAGTAGATTGTACTAGGGTACCTTGGGAATCATTGACATTAATGGTGATATCCCTCGCACTTGTTAACGGTTCACATCATTGACCGGTAATCAAGTGGTTTCTACCATGTTCGACTTTAGAACATTGTAATCACATGGTTAGAATCATACTTTGAGGAAGATGAGACGAAGACCTTGGGTATTCGTTGAAGAATTCATAGCTTTCTCCTAGTTTGCGATGGAGTATATTTTATGAAGTACCAGTATGGATCCACATTGTATGGTCATGTCTATGTTCAAATTTTTGTCTATATGACATAGATCTGCGTTGTATATTTGGTAGCTATGTCCAATTTTGAGACCTCTATCACATGGATCTACGTTGTATTCTAGTAGCTATGGTTTTTCATTCCTCTCATGGATCTACCTTATATTGGTCTGCAGCCATGATGAGGTTACATGTATTCATGAGTCAGAGTATTGATGTATTGCAGAGACCTACTTGATGACACTCTCCTATCAAGCTGGCTCTTACCTCGAAAGTGATAACTTGCTCTATCAAAGCTCTTGCCTATCATATCCCTCTAGCCTCATGCTTTGTGGGGAATTCTCTTACACCCAAATCATGTCACCAACATGTTATCAGATCCCTAACACTTATGTTTTCCCTCAATTCCAAACTTGAAGTGAAAACAGTGTTGATTATAACATACAAGACTTCAACACCACTCTTACTCTTAAGCAGATAAGCGGTACCTTATGCAGCACCGCCCAAGTTATGTGGAAACCAGGCGGTGCCACCACCTTTAACCTTTGTCTTTGGTGCAGTTCTCATCCATAACCGCTCTGTCATAAGGGAATATAAGCGGTTCCCTTGGTAAAAATTGAAAAAGAGGAGGTTTCACGAAGCTTCTAGAACAAAACCCTCATGTCTAGCCTTATCCCTACTCACATGGGTCAGTTAAGCTCGAGATCCCTCCTTTGAGGATCTCATGGCCACCTCACCCACCAATTTCTCAACCATTCCTATCCCTTTGATCCCTATAAATACAAGCTCATACTCCATGGTTGAGGGGGAGAAGAAAGAAGTAAAGTTATGCTACTTAATTAACATCCTGGCCTGGTCCATTAGAGAGCATAGAGGAGCAAGTTGGAGCTATCGGGGATGAAATGCTAGTCTTGTGAATGAGTGCATCAACACTAAGGAAAAATGGTTGTAAGATCTTTTATTCATCTTTTAATGTAAAGTTGATTTCCTTCCCATATATATGTTGTGTTAATCTCACATATATATTATTGGATTCCTTAGTCACTAATATGGATTTATAGATAGTTTTCTGGTATCTTTGATGTTGTTATATGTTTGATGTGCTTTTGCAGGTCTACAGGTCTTTCATCAGAGGTTTTATTCCAGGCATCTATAAATTTCAGGGAAATTATTCAACCTAATTGTTACTCATTTGTTCTGGATCTAAACCATTCAGACCAGAGGAACAACTTCTGTCCGCAGAAGGTGCTATATTCCTGATAACAAGCACATTAGATGATATATATTCTATCCTTTAGTATAAATTATTTGATTTGGATGTTGGTTTCAATTATTTAGGTTTTTTTCTAAAACTTAATAACTACAGATCACAAGATTAGCGTTGGTTGATAGAGAAGTTTGAAAAAGAATAAAAAATTGGACTTACAGATTTATATCCATTGATGGAAGGCTTACACTTGTAATGGTTGTTCTCCTAAGAATACTTGTTTATTGGTTTTCCATCCTGCAAGTCCCTTCTTTTGTTGTCAATCTTTTAAGAAGGTTCATTTTCAACTTTTTTATGGACTGGAGGCCCTAAAAGTGGCAAACTTATAATGATTGGATGGGAAAAACTATCTCTTCCTAAAGATTGGGGTGGTTGAGGGATTAAAAACCTTTATTGGTTTAATGTTGCATTAAGAATGAAAAGTTTTTGGAGGGATTGGCAGGAAATACCCTCTGGTAAACTATCTTGAAAGGAAAATACTTGAATATGAACCTAATTGACAGTATTAAAAGTTCTGTATCTTATTCTTGTTTTTAACTGAAGTTTAAGGTAGAAGAGAATCGAATGAAAACAGAGAAGAAGCTCTTAAAGTAGAAAATAAAACTCATGACTAATTTCTTCCCTTTATATTTTGCAGTAACTAATATTTAAAAATACAAAAACACTGATGCATAATCATATCTTATTGTCAGATTATTTTATTTAACTTCTAAGGAATAAATCCTCCTTAAAACTAGAAGATTATAACCCTACTTAATCTGCAAAAGTATCTAGTCTATCTTTTCCATCTTACAGTTACTATTTCTAGAATACAGAAAATATATCACTGAAAACTAGATTGTATGACTGTAAGAAAATGGTTCATGAAATTGTAAAAGCATTTGTAAATACTGTAGATAATTTAGGAAACTCAGTTCAGAAGTAAACTGCTTCTACCACTGAGATACTGTGCTAGAGTACTATCTGGTGACACCAGATGTGGAAAAACACAGTGTTAACAAGTGGTAACAAGTTTTGCTGCTACCATTCCAAGATACTAATTTTACAGATACTAACTGATTACTCAAACATAAAACAATGATACATACAATCATTTAAACTCAGAAAGGCATAAAGAAATGAATGAAAAACATGTTTTAATGATGTGGACAACAACAACAATGGGAGGCTGTTCCTCCCTACCAACTCCTGGAGAGCGCTCAAACAGCGACTTCTCAGGACCCACGAGCTTTCTCTAGTCTCCCTGGCTTGGAACTAGGTGCAGCAAAACAGATACAGTCTTCAACTCAGTATCAACTCAGAACTATCAGTGAGTTCTCTCAGCTCAAATAGCTGTAATCAAAATCAAGTTACTACAATCATTCACTCAACACTTCCTTACTGTCCTTCCCTTTTCCTCAATGAAATTCCTGAATAACATTCAGCTGAATGAATTCTTTCTGGAATAAAAACTGAGCAGCCTGAGCTCTCTTCATTGAGTACTTTTAAAGATTGCCTAGGTCCTAGTTGGGTTAACTGTCATTTAATGAGCCACCTGCTCACATTCCACTTTCTTGGGGAATCATGACCCCAAATATAGGGAAGTTGCTACCTGCAACTTAGGAAGTGCTTGAGGATGCTGCCACTTGTCTTTTGCCTTTCCACCTAGTTTCAACCACCAGTTTGACCAGTAACCTCTTTTAACAGCTCTCCCATGCTGTTGTCTCCATAATTTATTTATTATTAATAAAATATTCTCAATTACACTCCATAATTGTTGACTCTGCTGAGTCATCAATCCCTACTTAGGATTAAATTTAACATAATGTCTCAGAAATAAAATAAAACAAATTACATAATTTTACAAAATTGGGGTATGTGACATACACACCCCCTTAAAATGTAACATCGTCCTCGATGTTATTTATTCTTCTTCCTCAGGAACCTCTTGGAAAAGATTCAGGTATGCTTCCCGCATCTTTCTTTCCAGTTCCCAAGTAGCTTCTTCAGGACTAAGGTGCTTCCATTGCACCTTCAGCTGTCCAATTGTGCGGTTCCGCAGAGTAATCTCCCTCCTCCCGAGGATACAATCCGGTTCCACTAGAACTTCCCCTTCTGGTTCTACCTGTACAACGTTCCAGTCAATCACATGAGTAGCATCATGTACATATTTTTTTTAAACAGAAATATGAAAAACATTGTGCACTTTTAAATTAGGTGGTAACGCTAACTGATAAGCAACTTGACCAACTCTAGATAAAATTTCAAATGGACCACAATAATGTGGTGCTAATTTTGCACAACTCCCCAGTCTTAGGGAGATCTTCTTTGGTCTTACCTTTATGAACACATGCTCACCCACCTGGAACTCCTTAGGAGTTATTTTAAGATCTGCTTGACTCTTTTGCCGATCCTGGGAAACCTTCAAGTTCTCCTGCACTTGTTTTACAATCTGTTCCATTTCTTTTAATAATTCGGGCCCCAACACTAATCTATCTACTGGATTATTCCAGGAGATTGGAGTGTTACATTTTCGCCCATACAAAATTTCAAAAGGGATGAACTTAGCTGAAGATTGATAATTGTTATTGTATGCAAATTCTGCTAAATGCAAATAATCCTCCCACTTACCAGGCTGATCCTTAACATACATCCTTAACAGATCTTCCAACACTTGGTTAACTCTTTCAGTTTGTCCGTCCGTTTGAGGATGGAAAGAGGTGTTGAAATTCAGAGTGGTGTTTAATCCTTTGAACAGAGATTTCCAGAAATTCCCAGTGAATTTAGGATCCCTGTCTGAAATAATAACTTTCGGTACACCATGTAGCCGAAAAATCTGTTTTAAGAAAATGTCTGCTATAATTGCAGCCTTAAAAGTGGTTTTAACAGCAATAAAATGTGCTGCTTTACTTAATTTATCCACTACCACCATAATTGAATCATTCTGATTTTGATTTCTAGGTAATCCCGTAATGAAATCTAAGCTGATTATTTCCCACTTCCAGCTAGGAATAGGTAAGGGCTGCAATAACCCAGCTGGATGTTGATGTTCTGTCTTTACTTATTGACAGTCCAAACATCTTGTTATATACTTAGCTATTTCAGATTTCATGTTAGGCCAGAAATAATCTTTTCTCAACATAGTGACAGTTTTCTGATAGCCTGGATGTCCTGAATAAGGGGTTTTATGCACTTCATCCAAAATCAGCAATTTAATTTTAGATACATTTGGCACATACAATCTGTCTTTTAACAGTAAAAATCCATCTTTATTTAAACTATATCCTTTAGTTAAACTTTCTATGGGTTCTTCCTTAGCTATAGCTTGTAACTTTTGATAAATTTCATCAAATTTTATACTTTCAGTTAGCTGTTCATTTAAATCAGAATTATAAGTACTGATTGCTGTTGTGAAATTCAATTTTGCATTTCTGCTCAAAGCATCAGCTACTTTATTTTCTTTCCCTTTTATATGTTGAATTTCGAAATCGTATTCACTTAGGAAGGCTAGCCATCTGGCTTGCCTTGCATTTAAGTTAGGTTGATCTAGAAGGTATTTTAAACCCTTGTTATCAGTCATTAAAGTAAAGTTTCTGCCTATTAAGTGGTGTCACCACATTTTCAAGGCATGAATAACAGCAGCCAGCTCTAAGTCGTAAGTAACGTAATTCTTTTCATGGATCTTTAGCTTCCTAGACTCATAGGCAATGACATGCCCATCCTGAGTCAGTACTCCGCCTAGACCGTCATTACAAGCATCTGTACAAACCACGAAATCCTTATTGGGATCCGCTATCCTTAGAATTGGCGCAGTTGTTAATAAAGTTTTTAATTTCTTAAAGCTTTCTTCGCATTTTTCGTTCCAATCGAACTTCTTGCCTTTCTTTTACAAAGAAGTGATTGGATTGGCTATCTTAGAAAAACCTTCTATGAATCTCCGGTAATAACCGGTGATCCCCATGAAAGACCTAACGTCTGTTACGTCTTTAGGTACTGGCCAATCTTCAATTGCCCTGATCTTTTCAGGGTCAACTGAAATCCCTTCCTTAGTCACCACGTGACCTAAGTATTGGATTTCATCCCTGAAAAAATCACACTTACTGAACTTTGCATAGAGCTGTTGCTCTCGTAGTTCTTGTAAGACTATCCGTAAATGCTCCTTATGTTCCTCTTCGTTTTTAGAGTAGATCAATATGTCATCGATGAATACAACAACAAACTTGTCTAAGTATTTATGCATTATGTTGTTCATTAGACACATAAATACGGTTGGGGAATTAGTAAGCCCGAATGGCATTACGACAAATTCGTAATGTCCATATCTCGTCCTGAATGCTGTCTTAAATATGTCTTCTTCCTTTATTCTCACCTGATGATAGCCTGATCTCAGGTCTATCTTGGAGAATACCGTAGCTCCGCGCAGCTGATCAAACAGATCGTCTATGCGGGGCAACGGATACCTGTTTTTAATTGTTATTTTATTAAGATGACGGTAATCTATGCAGAGTCGCATAGTCCCGTCCTTCTTTTTAACAAATATTACTGGTGCTCCCCAAGGGGAAACACTAGGTCTAATATATTTCTTATCGATTAATTCCTTTAACTACGTTTTTAATTCGTTAAGTTCCAGAATATTCATTCGGTACGGAGCCTTCGAGCTAGGTACAGCTCCTGGTACCAGCTCTATTGTGAAATCCAGTTCCCTCCGAGGAGGTAATCCTGGGATTTCCTCCGGAAAAACATCAATAAAATCATTTAATACTGGAATATTTTCTATTTTTGTTTTATCTTTTTCGACATTATTTGCCTCATCTGTAATAATTACAGCATAGGCCTTGCATCCTTTCCTGACTGCTCTTTTGAGCTGCAAAGCAGAAATCTGCCTAACCATAGTCTTTCTAGGAATTCCTTTAACTATTACAGGCTGTCCATTATTATTTACACATGTAAATGTTTTATCAAAACAGTTTAACACTACCCTATGTTGTTCTAACCAGTCCATACCTATGAGTATGTCATAAGAACCAAGTGGTAGCACATTTAATTTAACAGCAGTTTTAAAACCATTCATATCTAAAATACAATCATTAACATAACAATTTACCTTCCTTTTTGCCCCTGTGGCTAGTTGAACCAGCCAAGAGTTATCAAACTTTTCAACATTCAGATGACACTTTTCTACTATCTGAGGTGAAATATAACTTAAACTAGCACCTGGATCTATCAAAATAGTTACAGAAGTTTTGTTAACCATACCTTCTACTTCCACCATGGAAGTTTGGTACTCAGCTTGTCGATTTTCCAATGCGGCATTGATCCAGGGCATAGTCCTTGCAAAGTCTCCAACTGTCATTTCATCTTGAATTGTATGAATATTGTTGTTTGGCTTCTTACGGTTTGGGAAAACTGACGCATAATGTGGGCCATTACACTCCCAACATTTAACAGGTTCCTTCCTTTCGAAATTTTTAGTAAAATTTCCGTGATTGTTAGAAACCTCCTTGCTGCCCTTGAAGTTGTTGGAGTTATTTGAAGCACCATTCTTGCTTCCTTGAAAGTTCTTACCATTAAAATGGTTTCTGTTCTTACTGTTTTTAAAATTTTTCTGAGGTGTAAACTCCTTTTTCTTGTATTCAGTCTGATTACCATTCTTTTTAGCCTTCCAATTGGCTATTCCTTCCTTCTTTTTATTCTGTTCAAAACAGAAATTTGCTTTTCGCATAGCTTCTTCCAGAGTTTTGGGATTGTCATATTCGATTCTATCTTTTATATGGTATGGCAAGTAGCTGAGAAACCACTGTACCTTCGGTTTCTCATCAACTAAGTACGGCACATACCTCAACAGACTTAAAAACTTGTTGTTTAAGTCTTTCATTGTCATGGACCCAAGCTTTAACTCATAAAACTCCTTGGCCCTTTCTTCATAGTACTGTTCAGATAGGAACTTCTTCTTGAAGTACCTTTTGAAAGTACTCCAATTGACCTCTTTTTCTTTGATCCCTTTAACCCTTTTTAAATCTTGCCACCATATATCTGCCTTCCCTGACAGATTATATATGGCCATCCTTGCTTTCAACTGGATGGAATAATTATAAATTTGAAAATATTTTCTCATCCCGGATAACCAGGATTCCACCTCTTCTCCCTTTTCCGTTTCTCCATTAAAGGTTGGGGGTTTTATTTTCTTAAATTCCCCAGAAATCTCTTCGTACGGTCTGTACTTTTTCTTTTTCTTATTCACCTCTGCTTCACTACTATCACTGGTAGAATAATAGCTTTGCTGTTCCTTAAGGCCTTCAGATGAGGAACTGCTATCAGATTTATCTATTTTCATTTTTTTGGACGCTTTCTGTTGACTAGCTTCTTCAGATTCAGACCTTCTGTTTCTTCCTTCTGTTTGAAATCTTTCTATCAACATCTGATTTAACTCCTCTTGGGTTTTTATAATCCTTTCGTTGTCCTTTTTAACTGACTCCAATTCAGTCTTCATACCTTTTATGGTCTGCATCAGTTCTGAGGAGTGTACAATTACCTCCTCTATCTCAGGCTCTCTGGGCATTTGTCTGTTTTCAGTATTAGGAGATTCCTCTGTAGCATATGCTCTTAAATTCTCCATTCCTGCCTGTTAGATTTAGAAAGAAAAAATAATAATTTTCTGTTTTACACACAAAACAAAATACAGATTAGTACAATATTTTACTATTATGCGGAAAGTAATTGAGCCACATTAAGGCCTAGTGTTTGAACCTGGCTCTGATACCACATGTCAAAACCCCAAAATTTCAAAAAAAAATAAACTTTTATAAATAACATAAATATACGTTAATGCAATCATTAAGTAATGATTAGTTTATGCTGAAGAACTGTAATTGAATGATCCTTACTTGTACTTAAATTATAAGATAATTTTTTCTTTATTTGTTCCTGAATGTTTTCTACTTGTGACCGCAAGAAGGAATTGCTATGACAGACTGGGCTTACTTAGCTTCTTCAGCTAACGCAGCAGTGTTTCTTTCTCTTACAGATTTACAGGTAAGGTTCGGGTTGCTGCTAACAAAACTTTTAAAGCATAAAAAAAATAGTAATTTGCTATACTACAATCATTCAGTATTATAGAAATGTATGCTAGCCAGTAATAACAAGCCCTCACAGGTATTGCTTTCCCTGTACTTCTTTCAAGAATTTCCAATGATAGTTAGTTTAGAAAATGCTAAAGAAATAGATAGCTAGTTTCATTTATATTGACAATATTAAATATTCTTGTGAAATACTGATTCGCCATTTAGTTTACTGTATTGCATTCGTACTATATACTGTCTAGTATCTAGATTAGCTCTGGACTATCATGTTTGATTTTATAACTTGTACTCATTTGTTGTTTGCCTTGTCATGCCCAAATGTTAAAACTTTATGAACATGCTTGACTGCAGAATTAATTATAAGTCTGAATTTAGAAAAAGTCAATATATATATATATATATATATATATATTCTTTTCTTCTAGCATCTGTACGATTTTCTGCTAGCTATAAGTCCTAACTTAGCAAAATTCCAAAAGTTTTGAAGTGATAGAAACTACTTTTATTTCCGTGATCCTATATTGATTAAATTTCTCAGTGCGCCTTTGGAATTACCATGTAATTCCATAATCACAATTATTACGAACTTTCAGGTTAAACAACATTGAGAAAAGTACTGATCAGTTTACATAAAATACCAGTTTATTCACCATTCCTGGTAAATCTTGCATAGGAAGAAATAGTGACAGGTATACTAAACATCTTAAAAACCTAAGACGATCATGAAGTTCTTACAAAATTCTATTATCGCCTTGTTTTAAGTTGATTGAGCTAACAGTCATAAGCCATTATAGCTCTACTAGTTGTTAAGGGACACACTTCATTTTATATAAAAATAAAAGGAAAATTATAGGTTAGAACAAACCCTCTTTTGTATAAGGTTTCTCTCTAACACAAACATGCATGAACACTTCATATCATCATACTCCTTTATTTGGTTGTAACTAGGCAAAAGTATT
>LPNX010011645.1:0-10431 GCA_001517045.1 Pseudotsuga menziesii | reverse complement strand
ATTGCAGAAACCCTAAACCTTAATTTTATTGAGTTTTATATTTGAGTGTGTGTTAGCTTGTTTATCTGGCCTTAGAAACAATTTCTGGCATAAACATCTTTGGCGCCGCTGGCGGGGACGAAGCTGAAGCATATCTTCCCTGGGATACTTATCAGTTTTCATGGTTTGAGAGGTGGACTTGAACCACTATCTTTGAAGGCTATTTTCACCAAATTTTGACACACTGGCTTCTAGAGGAGTGGGAACCCGGAGCAGATCTATTTCACCGTTACATTCAGGGGTTTCAGACCCTGAACAGATCTTAAAAACAACAAGAAAACTCAGAAGGTCCCAATCTTTACCAGCCTTGTGTGATCCTGAACAGTTGGGTGTTTCATTACATTCAGCTGAAACCTCACCTTGGATAAAACCTACCATTCCTGAGAGCACTTTTCAAGTTTTTACCAATCCTGAAACCTTTCTGAAAGCCAAGACTGCTTCTCCTGGTAAAATACCTCTTTTCCAACTGAAAGTAGGAAAGATCCCTTTCCAAACAAGTTCTAGTCAAGCTTCTTCATCTTCAAAACCTCAGTCCAAAATGGCAGCTCAAAACCCACCCATGGATATGATGGACAGGATGGTTGCAGCTAGGTATGCACCATTAGTCTTACCTCAGCCTTTGCATGCTTTTCCTGGAGATGATTACCAGAAATATATGCCTAGGTTCAATGGCCAGGGGGAGACCACTGCTGAAGAACATTGGGAGGCTTTCCTAAGTTATGCTGACAATCAGAACATTGAGATCAAAGATGTATGGATGAGGGTATTTGTTCAAAGCCTTGATGGGGATGTAAGGAAGTGGTTCAGAGAGTTGTCTGCCAACTCAATCACTATAATTGAAGAGCTCCGTGATCTTTTCATGAGGCAATGGGGAGACACAAAGGACCACACTTATTATATAACTGAGTTTGGAGCCCTCAGAAGGAAAAAAGAGGAAACTGTTGTAGATTTTTCCAAAATATTAACAAAATGTATAGTAGGATTCCAGCAGAAATTAAGCCTACTGAAACATAAGCTAAACTCACCTATGCCAATGCCTTTGACCATGAATTTTCTCTATTGCTGAGAGAAAGAAGGCCTATCACCCTGCTGAACATGCAAGATGCAGCATTGGAGGTAGAATCTAATTTGTTGGCTTCAAACAGACTTAAGAATGAAACTCCCCAGCAGCTTTATGAGAGAAAAGGGAAAAAGGAGGCTGTTTCAACAAGTGTTGCTCCTCAGTCTGCTAAAGCCAAGATAGATGAGATGGAAAAGATGGTAAAGATTCTCACTGCCAAACTGAATAAAATAGAGCTTGAAAAGAATTCTGCTAAACCTGCTCCAGAAGCTGAAAGGAATCCAAATAACCAGAATCATTTCAGGAGGCAGTTTGCTCCTAGATTTATACCAAGAGAGTGCAGAAATAATGACATCCAGCGAGAAAGGAGAGAGAATGAGGAGTAGAGAGTACCTCCACCTTTTCAAAATAATGTAGCTGATGAAGAAGAAGTTGATGGACATCTGCTCTTTGAAGAGACTGAGACTGATCAGGATATGAATCACTTTGGAGATGGTTTGTCTACAGGTTTTGTTACTGAAGAAGATTTTCTGAACGCTGAGTATTATGATGCTGACATGTATGAAGTTGAAGATGATTTGGAATTTGAGAAAATTGCTTTAAATGCTGTTGCTCAACAGAATGAACATAAGAAGACTATCAATCTCAGATCAGGTCCAAAGAAAGTGGTCCAAATTCCAAAGAAGAAAGCACCAGTTCCAGCTGCACCTGTTCCTACTGTACCTGTTCCTGCTGCACTTGTTCCTGCTAAACAAGTACCCGATCCTATCATACAGAAGAAGCAATCTGCAGAAAAATCTAAGAAGAATGCTGAAATTGAAGAGGTAAATAAATCTGCTCAAAGTTTTAGTTTGGAGAATGAACTAGGGAAGCTGAAAATTCCTGTTCCTTTGACTGAATTAATAAAGAATCCCTCATATAAACAGACGGTCCTGAAAGTGATGAATTCAGCCAATAATCAGCCTGTTTCAGACACTGTTAATTTATAAGAAGAAAGTCCAAAAATATTCATCGGATCTGCGCTAGCTGAAAAAACTGAAAATGAGGCTAGTGCTTCACCTCCTTTTTATGTCACCTTGACTATCCATGACCAAATGATTCACAATTGTCTATTAGACTCAGGAGCCTCTCACAATTTGATGCCCAAAACTATTATGGAAGCCTTAGGTCTGAGTATTGCCAAACCTTACCATGATTTATATGCCTTTGACTCTCGAGCTGTGAAGTGTCTAGGAGTGATTAAAGACATGGTTGTTAGCCTTGCTTAGTTGCCTATGAAGAGTGTAATAATGGATGTTGTGGTAGCTGACATCACTCCAAAGTTTGGATTGCTGCTTTCTAGGTCATGGGCTAAGAAGGTTGGGGGAACCTTACAGATGGACCTTTCATATGCCACCATCCCTGTTTTTGGTGGAGAAACTAGAAGACTATACAGAGAGCTACAGTTTGCTTACATAGTCACAGATGACAAAAACCCCACTAATCACCCCCTATATGCTGTTGACAAAGATCTAGGGACTTGCATGTTGAATTTCAGTGATGAAGATAATTCTGTTGGCCTCTTACAAGTTGAAAAAGAAAAACCAGTGAGACATTGCAGAGAAGAAGAAGATCAGTTGTGGGAATTGTATTTTGATGGATCCTCATGCAAAGAGGGTGCTGGAGCTGGAGTCTTACACATTTCTCCTGGAGGTGAGATAGTGAAACTCATGTATAAGCTGGAGTTTGTTACCACTAACAATATTGCTGAGTATGAAGCTCTAATACTAGGAATGAAAGCTGCTAAAGACTTAGGCATTCAGCAAATTACTGCATATGGCGACTCCGAGTTGGTTGTTCAACAGGTGAAGAACAACTATCAAGTAAAGCAGGATTTGTTGAAGGTCTATAGGAATGAGGTATGGGATATGCTTGAAAATTATTTTATAGCATTTAACATCACTCATATTCCAAGAAATCATAATGAGACTGCAAACTCTTTAGCTTTGGCTTCCTCATACTTTAGAATTCCTAAAACTACTCAGCTAAGGTATCCCATAGAGGTGAGGTACAGACCATGTGTACCTGACAATGTGAAGCACTGGAGGGTATTTGAATATGACATTGAAATCAAAAAATTTCTTGAGCTTACAGATGAGTTTACTAATGCCCAAATTGATCAGGATGAGGATGAGGGAGAAGAACAAGATGATGAGTTTGCTGAAAATCAGTTTGCTGCAGAAGAGATAGCAGGTCATAAAATCATTGAGTTGAAAAGCAATTTTATTCCTAAAGGTCTAGTACCTTTAGAAAGAATTTTTACAAAATATGACACACCTTCAAAACCAGTAGTTCAATCTTCAGAAGACAATGTAGTTGACTGCAATATTGGTTCAGCAGAACACCCAAAAATGGTAAAAATTTCTAAATCTCTGACAGCTGAACAAAGAAGTAGATATATCAAGCTTCTGAAGGAACATGTAGATGTGTTTTCCTGGTCTTATGAGGAGCTAAGAACCTATGATACAACAATTATTCAGCACAAGGTCCCTTTGAAGCCCAATGTCAAGCCTTTCCGACAAAAACTGAGAAGGATCAATCCAGCTTTATTTCCTGTGATTGAAAAGGAAGTAAAGAAGCTACTGGATGCAAAGATAATAGTGCCTCTCAGGTATTCTTCCTGGGTTGCAAATCTGGTTCCTGTCAGAAAGAAGAATGGGGAAATAAGATTATGTGTTGACTTCAGAAATCTGAATAGGTCATCACTAAAAGACAACTATCCTCTCCCTAAGATTGAACAAGTTTTGCTGCAAGTGGTTGGAGCTCAGAGGATATCTATGGTGGATGGATTCTCAGGGTATAATCAGATTGCCATGCACCCTGATGACAAGGAAAAGATAGCCTTTACAACCCCCTGGGGGACCTTCATGTATGACAAGATGCCTTTTGTCCTGATGAATGCTGGAGCAACATTTCAGAGAGCAATGGACATTGCCTTTGTTGGGGAAAAAGATAAGTTTGTGGTTATCTATCTTGATGATATTACTGTATTCTCAAAATCTGATGATGAACACTTGAAACACTTGAAACACTTGAAACACTTGAGGAAAACCTTTCAAAAATACAGAAAATTTGGTCTGTCCCTGAACCCCAAAAAGTCACATTTTGTTGTGCAAGAAGGTAGACTACTTGGTCACTTGGTGTCTGCTGATGGCATCAGAATAGATCCTGAGAGAGTCAAAGCAATACTGAAGATTAGTTTGCCTAGGAGTAAGAAAGATGTTTAGTCATTCATTGGCAAGATAAATTTTCTGTGGTGGTTTATTCCAAATTTTGCTGAAACCATCAAGCAAATCACAGCCATGTTGAAGAAAGATCAGGAAGTTAGGTGGACTGTTGAGGCAAAGGCTGCATTTGAGAAGATCAAGGTAGCTCTTACTGAAGCAGCAGTCTTGGTAAGTCCTGATTTTACCAAAGAATTCCTTACTTTTTCATTTGCTTCAGAAGATACAATTGCAGCTGTCTTACTTCAGAAGAATAAGGAAGGTTTGGAACAGCCTATTGCCTTTTTCAGCAAAACCCTCAGGGATTCTGAGCTGAAATACAATATACTGGAGAAACAAGCTTATGCTCTGGTAAAGGATTTGAAATTTTTCAGAATTTATGTCTTGCATTCAAAGGTTGTTTCATTTGTTCCAAATGCTGCAGTGAAAGATGTCTTGACATAGCCCGACAGTGAAGGAAAGAGAGGAAAATGGATTGCAAAGATTATGGAGTACGATGTGGAAATCAGACCTACTAAGCTTGTCAAGGGACAAGGTTTGGCCAGGCTACTGACTGACTCAAATTGTCAAGCTCTAGGATTGCATGTCATGGCTGAAGAATCAGTTCCTGAAGAAGACCAAGCACTTCAGGAGAAAGAAAGGATCATGGATTTTTATTCATCTTCAGTTTGGTATGCTGATATTGTTCATTTTCTGTTATTTCTGCAATGTCCTGATCATTTAGACAAGAAGGCTGCCAGATCTCTGAAACTTAAAGCCACTAAGTACTGTTTGATAGAGGATCAATTGTTCTGGAAAGATCCAGGAGGTATATTGCTTAGGTGTTTGGATCAATCTGAAATAGGATAGGTGATTTCAGAGTCTCATGAAGGAGCCTGTGGAGGGCATAAATATTGGAAAGCAATAGCTTACAAAATTTTGAGAGCTGGATATTGTTGGCCCTCCCTGTTCTCAGATGTTTACCAGTAGGTAAGAGCTTGCATTCCTTGTCAGAAATTTGCAGGTAAACATAAATTGTTATCTCTGCCTTTAAAGCCTATTGCAGTCAATGCCCCTTTTCAGCAATGGGGTTTGGATTTTATTGGAGAGATAAATCCAGCATCTTCAGGACAACATCATTGGATTCTGACGGCCACATATTTCTTCACAAAATGGGTAGAATCTATTCCTACAAGGAATGCTACAGATAAAGTGATTATGGAGTTCATTGAAGACAATATTTTGAGCAGGTTTGGCTGTCCACAGAGATTAATAACAAACAATGCCAAGGCATTCAAATCCAAGGCAATGGTGGCCTTCTGTGAGAAAAATGGCATCATTCTGAAGCATTCAACTCCCTATTATCCTCAGGGAAATGGCTAGGCTGAATCATCTAACAAGAATATCATTCAAAGCATCAAGAAACTGCTGAAGCAGAATAAAAGGTCTTGGGATTCAATGATGAAATATGCTTTGTGGGCAGATAGGATCACTATGAAGCAGGACGTTGGTACTTCTCCTTTTCAGCTGGTTTATGGTACAGAGGCAGTGTTTCCTGTTCAGCTAGGGATTCCAGTGATGAAATTCCTCCAGAATTCTTAGGAGGAACCAGATGATATGCAAAGGAGAATCTTTGAAATGATTGAACTACAACAAAATAGAGAGAAGGTGGATGAAAATGCACAGTTGTACAGAGCCAAGGTTAAAAACATGTTTGATAGAAACATTAAAGAAAATACTTTCACAGAAGGTGAGATGCTTTTAAGATGGGATGCAAGAAAGGAACAGAAAGGAAAACATGGTAAGTTTGAAAATCTTTGGTTTGGCCCTTTCCTGATATTGAAAGTTTTAGAAAACAATACTTTTATCTTGCAGTCCTTGGAAGGTGAGGAATTGTCCAGCCCTGTGAATGGATGATTCCTCAAACATTTTTACAGTTTATGAGGGCATTTTTTCACTGATCATTGTACATACTGGTGTGAGTGAGATAGAATAAAGACTCCATATCCCAATGGAAGTTTGCAGATAGCTAAGTTAGAGGAAAAAATGCACTGGTCTACAGGTTCTTGAAGCCTCGCAGGGAGGACTTCATCCCACAGCTGGAGCCAGATGTTAAGTCAGAATTTTGTTTCTTCAATTTTGGTAATTTTGGTTTGAGTTATATTTTCTTTCAAGGCTTTCATTTACTTTATTTTGATTTTTCCCTCCTTTTGGAAAATTTTGTTTAAGTGTTTATTTGAAATTTTGAGTTTGCTTTAGAAATTTTGAACTTTAGACTATAGGTTGGTTTTTTATTAAGGGTTTTTTAAATTTGTTTTATCAAATGGTGGACTCATAAGGCATATTTTGAGCATACCTACACTCAAGCAACTTTTAAAACCTTATACAAAATATCAAAAAGCTGAAAAGGAGCGAAAAAATAGCACCAAGGATATTCTTGTAGTGCTGGAGCAGAAAATTACAAAGGGCGCGCTACAAGAATATCGCGGCCCTCTTATTTTCCAATTTTCAAGCAAATTTTTGTTATGATTGCAAATGCTGAACGACTAATCACATATGGTGATCTGTTTGATACGTGTAAGCTGCAGTTTTAACACGATTCCAGGTGGTTTTAAGTCGTGAATCAAAGCATAGCCATCATTGCTCCTAATGCGGCGGGGTTTGACAGTTAGCAGCACATATCGGTCTTAGCTGTCATGATTTGCCTTTCTACATGCACTAACAGAGAAAAAAATGTTTGTGGGTTAAATTTAACAGCTAGAAAGATGGATTGTGTCGTTGCATAGCAGAAGCAGGGTTATCAAGGCTGGCGTAAATTAGGGCTTTCCAATTCCATTATTTGCAATCAAAGTGATCATAGAAGGACATCTGTACACTCAAGGTGAAGCATTTGACACCTCAGGAGGTGAGTTTAAACCTTTGCAGTCGATCAGTTGGCAGGAATTTTACAATAAACTCCTATAATTGAAAATTTGGGGATTTTCTCGGTGGGGTCGTTCTGGAGAAATTGATTGATGGAAAAGTTAAAATATGCTCCTAAATGAAGTCTTAACCCAAAAAATAGCTACTTGAGATATTCTGAAGATTTTTCTTAAACAGAGCACTAAAAATATCCCTAGGTTTAAACCATTCAGTTTTTGGAACTTCGAAACAGTTTGGGTGAAAGTTGTGCATGTTTTGACCCTCAAATACACACCAAAAGCTCTGATATTGATACACTTTGGGTTTAATGAGTTGACTGATTAAGATTGCTGGCAGACCTAATGTCAATTTTGAAACATAGGCTACAGGTAGCAGCATTGGAATATATTGCAAACTGTTTTGCTTTGTTTTTTCCTCACGCAGGTGGTCTTTAAATAAGCATGAGAAGCCAGTGATTGTTGTCATATTTGCAAAGTAAATAGGTTTGAAGAATGAGGTTGGCATTGATACACAGAGTTCGATGAGAGTCTATGGTCTAAATGAATGATATATATGACACCTAAGAGTTGCTGGAAACCTGGGTTGCTTGGTGCAGAGTTTACTTGTGTAGAAACAGATAAAGGCAACAATGATTTGAATAGTACAAGAAAGCCTAGTATCAGTTTGATGAGCTGAGAGAGATAAATTGAGATGAATAGTCTGCAATAAATCTTAAAGTGAGAACAGAGTTCATTCATGAAATACTTTTATTGTGCAGAGATGTTCATGAATCATGCTGACAGGATGTAGATACTGATATATATTTTGCTTTACAGGTTGAAGATGGTCTTCTGTTAAAAAACAATCTGATTGGTAATGAGGTTTCAAATCTTTTGCAGTTAACCTATACACATACCTAGCTTGTATTGTTAAGACAAAGCAGCATAGAAGCCCTCGGTTATGTGTATTTTTCCTCCTATTGAGAAGTTTTACTTTATCTTTTAAAAATAAGCAGGTCTGTCAAGAAATGTACAGGAAATTGTGGAGAAGTTTGAAGAAGCAGGAAACCAGTTTATAAAGCATATTCTGAACCCTAAAGCCAGACAGCTTCTAGTTTCTGAAGGAAAAAAGATGGGCAAGAGTGGAAAAAGTGGTAAAGTCAATAGGGCTGAGCACACTGACTTAACCTGGATTGAGAAGGTCCCTGACTGTGCTGAGTTGTTCCAACAGGCAGGTTGGCTAAATTTCTTCAGGAAGATAGATGGCTACAATGCACAAGTGTCCTGTAAATTTGCTCAAAGTCTTAAAGATGATATGGTCATTTTTGATGCTCTCAAATTCAAGTTGACTATAGAAATAATTGCAAAGGCCACTGAGATTAGTAATGAGGGTGAACCTTGGTTCAAGAAATTACCTTTTGACTTTGAACCACAGAGATACCTGTTACCTGATGTGACTCCTGATTGGAATAAGGGTATCCCTATTCAGAATTTCAAAAAGGAGTGGGTTGAGCCAATTAGTATACTGCAGAGCTATGTGAACTGCGAGGGTAGGTATGCCTATGTATTTAAATATCACTTTAGATCCCTTCAGCACATGGTGGGAGCCTCAAAGATGAACCTGCCATTCTTCTTTTTGAAGAGCCTGCAGAAAATGTCCACCAGGATAAAAAAGCATGAAGATCACACATACCAGTCAATTTTTCATCATGGATTAATCAAGCTAATCATCAGTACTGTGTTGCAGCATGAGGGTAAGACTTGGGACTTTTTTCTGTTTTGGTCAGTTCTCCATGTCAAACAGGAAGAGCAGCAGCCTAAGAGGAAAACAGACAAAGGGAAGGTGATGATGAAGAAATTAGGTCAAAAAGCTAAGCCTGCAGACAAAGAGGAGTTCAAAGTTGAAGAGGTAGCAGGGCAGGTGAAGCTGGACAGCAAATTTAAAAGGTCTTCAGTTGGCACCACAGGCAGGTATTCATTGTTTGGAAAAGAGGAATTGCAGCCTAGTCTGCAATTGACACCAGCAGCAGATTCTGAAGAAACTAAAACTGTTGTTGAAGAAAAAGCTGCTATACCTGAATATGAAGTTCAAACCAAACCAAGAAGTCCACTCACCATCCTCTCAGATGATGAGGGATATCTACTAGAAGAAGAACAGTCACAGCCCATTGATGAACCAGAAGGCAGGCATGGAACTTGTGAAGAATCCCTCACCTCAGACATCAAAGTAGCTAAACCTCATAAGAAGAAAAAGAAGGCTATAACTTCATATTGGAGGCCTAAAACTAGGCCAACCAATAAATTAAGATGGAATATGAAGAAGGTACTTAATCCTAAATTGGATTCCAAACAAGAGACTGTTTTAATTGATACTACTTCAAGTGAAGAGACAAAATTTGGTAAAATAGACAGCAAAAACAAAGGAAAATCAGTTGTTAAACCTTCTTCTCCTCAACCTGCAGTGTTAAAAAGATTGTCACAGTCTGCAAAAGAGACAAGTCAGCCTGCATCTAAATTATCTGCAATAATTTTTGAGATAAAAGATAAACTCTTAAGACAACAGCAAGAAGAAAAGGGAAAAAGATGTCCTGTTGAAAATCAGGAGTGGGAGGAAGAAGATGAAGCTATACTCAGACAAGCAGGAATTTTAAAAGAGCCTAGTATTCCCACTGACTTCTCAGACTTTCTAATGCAGGGTGCAAATATACTTGAGATCCCTAGTTTTGATGAAGAAAATTTGCAGGAAAGTGTTCAAAAATACAAGCAACAGATGAAACATTTACAAGAGACTAATGATGGGTTATTTAAAGTCAATAGAGGGCTTATAGAGGAGTTGCATGATGTCCATCATCATTTCCTGGAGCTATCAGAAGTGTCTAAAGAGGTGTTAAATAGGAAAAGAACTTCTGATAGACACTACAAAAATCTAGAGAAGACAGTTGAAAGTTTACAGCAGGAGAATGAAGACCTTCAGAGAAAGATAGCTGATATGGAAAAGAAACATAAAAGAGCAAAGAGAAAATATCAAAGCCTAGATGGTATAGCACTACTTGCTGAAGCAGCGAAGGAGCTTTGAATCAGTTATGCTTTATTAGTGTAGCTGTTTGATAAACATTTCTTGTTAATGATTTGCTATTTTTAGCAATTTTGTAATTTTGTAAAAATGTACTTTTTACTTTACCTTAGTAAG
>LPNX010011637.1:71953-113865 GCA_001517045.1 Pseudotsuga menziesii | reverse complement strand
AAGCATCCAATAGACAACTTCAGACCCAAGGAAGACCCAACCACACTCACAACCCACCCAGCAACTTCCCACAACATCAGACTCACCAAAAGGGAGGATGGACGCGACTGTATAAAGAACAGCTGCATATGTACGTGACTTTTGGCCAAAAATCCGCGTATGTACGCGACTTTCAGCCAAAAACCCACGTATACAGAGAAGGCAGTGGTAAAAAGTAGGTCAAGGCCAAACCAATAAAGGGGAGTGTCAATGGACAAACATACTATAACATGCGACACAGAAACAGAGAGAAACCAAGAGCAAGTCAATAATATCAAGCCCATTGTGCCCCCCAACCCCAAAGAAAAACAAGGAACGTCCCCAGCGGAGTCGCCAATTCTGTTACGGAGATAAATTCCTATGGCTTGGGGTACCACAACAGACAGCTAGACTCCAGAAATCAATCTTTCCCAATATGCAATAGAAATTAAAAACATCTAACACTAAAGGATCGAACCTCGTACCTTATTCCGGACGGTTGCAGTAGATCCCCGTTGAGCTTTCCAATCTTCAGCTTGAATTGTTATAGCATGTCCTCAACAACAAGTAAACAATACAAGCATACTATATTTCATGGTGTTAGATCTATTCTAGCATATATAATCAATAAATTATAAGCATTTGACATATTCCAATGGATGCAACATTCATTCAAATACACGTTACTGGACAGGAAAAGATATTTCTATTAATATGAATCAGAGATTACAAGTGACAACCTCTGACGGCACATCTGCGAAACGGAGAAACTGAATCCCCCACTTGGGCCTCCACCACGTCAATCCTCCATCACTCCGATAGCAAGCTCACTAACAAAGGCAAGCTTGGGAAGAACACAACAGTGTTCCAAAGGGACAAAGGGATGCAAACTCAAGTATAGTTCTGGCAACAATGGACTATAGTTTCGGTACTCTCAATTCTCTCTTATTGTTTTCAATGTCTCAATGGTTCCTTATATAGCTTTCCAAAGTGATACTGAAAGGTCGAATCCATGCGATCTCAAGGCATGTGGAAGGCCAGGAGTCATATGAGTCGGATTCAAGGCAAGGAACAGTCCAACAGTTTTGGACTATGCACACATCCCGATGTACGTGACTATAGAGGGAATATCCGCGTATGTACGCGGTTATCGGGGAAAAGTCCGCGTATATCATTTTTCTAATGTTTTTAGGGATGGTCAATGATACATCAAAAGACAATAAATGGTCCATAGGGAATAATGAGTCTGCAGTGGGATAGGGGAAGGCCATACAATGTGTGATTCACCTAGTGTGGTGAAATCCGCTATAACATCACTGCATCCCTATCTAATTGGACAACTTGACTTGTAGTTGGATTGGGTTGACCATTTATTTGCTTGCAAACTGAAAGTGGCATGACATTTATTGATGCTCTAGATTCCACCAAATAGTTATGCACGTTGTAATTGAAAATTTCAAAAGTAAGTAGGAATGCTGGAGTCCTATATTTAGAATTTCCTCCTATACTTGCTTCAGCAACCTCTTCATCAGCCTGGTTATCATTCTGGGGTTCCTTCATAGGTGTCTCAAGTGCCTTCAACAACTTTTCCTTTTGTTGGGGTAGATTACATATTTCAAACAAAGAGATATTCTCCTTAGTATTTTTAATATCTTCTACAATATCATATCCCATTTCATGTTCAGTGAAATTTTTCTTGACATTCTCAACTTTGTTTTCTGTATACTTCACAGGCATATCGATTACCTTGGGATTTTGGTTTGAGATGACAAACTCTGGTATATTAACAGTTTGAGTATTATTTTTTATTTTTTTCATGTTCTCCTAGAGTTTCTTTATCTTGGGAAGTATCATGTTATCCTCTTTCAATGAGCTCTGAATCCTTGTTGTAACATTCGTTTCTGGTATTTCTTCTTCCTCAGTGATATCTTCATCCTCTATATTAAACGTGGATACACAATTCCATAAAACCAAATTGTCTTCTTCTTGGGTTTATGTCAGTTCATGACCTTTCTCTTTCTCATCCACAGTATCTGCTAACTTGGAATCTAGCAACAAGTTCATCACTAAAGTCATAGAATTTATCCACTGTGGGAATTTTTTTTTAGAGTGAGGCTACTGATGGAATGTACATAAATTTTCCATTCCCACCTCTGTTAAATTCATAGCTGAGAGACTATGTGAGGGAGGTTTGGGTTAACCATTATCATCTCTCTTTTTATAATAAGATTTGTATTGTTTATGGGTCTCCTTCTCCTTTTCTAGATCAATTACTATATCTGACAATTTCTGCATCATTTTTACCACACCATCTAATTCTTGTGACCGCTCATCTTTAGTCTTAGTTAACAACAAAGGATTTATGTTCCCAAAATCATTTTCTTTCGATTTCACATGATAGTGGTCTATACTCTCCATTTCGGCTTCCACCTTCTCAGCTTCTTCATAAGTCTCCACTAAGGTGGGCTTAACTGGTATTTTGACAAACATGTCTAGGTCAAGACCAAGAGTTGAGGTGTAATACTCGATTAGGGTGTTCTCAGCAGGTTTTGTAGCTGCATCAAATTTATTCATGTAGGAAGCAAACATATGAGTGAAGTTATGCACCCTTTCTTTCTTTTCTTCCCTTAGGGAAATCAACCCTTTCATTAAAGAAACATGGGTTCTCTATATTCCATATGTGTTTCTAAACAATCTCTCAAAGGTATTCCAATTTGTGATTGAATTTTCCTACAGGGAAAAATACCATGAGGCTGCTTTTCTCTTGAGACTATGAGGGAACAATCTACAGACTACGTCTTCATGCTCTGCTGCTTGTAATCCTTCTAAAACTAGATAAAAACTTTGCAAATGATCATCCACAAGAATTCCTTCATTTGGTTCAAACTTGAGTAATGCCTTATCAAAATTCTGAGGCATAGCATGTAATGGATGTGTAAGATTTAGAGGTAATGGATGAGTAAGATTTAGAGGGGTTCTGGCCCTCCAAGTGGGTGGTGGAGGAGGCTGATTTGCATTCATGTTTTCCATGATTCTAGGTGGAGATTGAGGTGGAGATTGGATAGGGGTTCGAAATGGTGAACTGCGAGGGGAATATGGCCCTAACTGATTTAGAGGTTGCATAATCTCTTGCAAGGCTGTTTCTACCAATTCTTCAAAGTCTTCCACTAACACTACATCTTCACAGTAAGGACGATATTTCTTACGCACTTCTCTTCTAGGCAAGGATGGAATATTGGGTAATCCCCCAATATTCTTTGCATATTCCCTTGTAATCCTCCTTAAATCATCTACCACCTCATTATTAATGGAATATAAATACTCTGTGACTTTTTCTTTAGGACTAGGTTTTTGAGGGAAACTGGTTTCAGAACTATCACTGGTAGAGTATTCTCGAGAAAATGAATTTCCTCGGCCAGCCATACACTAGTGGCCCTCCTTCTAGTACCAAAACTGTTGAGGCCTAGAAATTCCCAGGTGACAACAATAGGGATTCTCCCCAATAAGCATTCCCAATTATCTCATTATTGTTTGGTATGGGGAATCCATCTGGTTTACGGTTCGACTACCGTAGGTCAAGTAACGGTTAAAGCTTTCTTTAACCGGTTGCGGATCAGTCCACTGTTTAATTGTATTTTTTTTATTTTATCTTTATTTATGACATGCAAGTGCCTAATTAAATGTAATAGATAGAGATAAAGAAGAGTTCACAATGTGATACGCAGGTTCTTACCTCTCGTCTTACCTCTTTTGCTTCTAAATCATAAACAAAGAACAACTATGCTAATGATAGCTAATTCTATCTAACCTATCCCTAGGGAGCAAGATTGTAATTAATGATGAGAATAGATGTTCATAATTCAGAATACATGAATGCAAGTAGAAAGATAAACAAAGAGATCGCTCTTTGTTAGTTAAAACATTCATTACTAAATATACTGCATAAGTTTCAAAAAATAAATAGGAAATCATTCATAACATGGACATAATTCGTAAGTTAGAATGATCTCATAGTTCATAGAAAAAGATGAAACATAAGTAATTCAACATTAAACCAATCTACAACATGCATTTGAGACTTCACAATGCCTTCTCTAGCAGAAAATATGACTTCTTTTATTATAAAAGGAATTAGTTCTCCTTACAATAAACTTTCACAAAAGGATAGCATGAAAAAGGTCCTTATTCCTATCAACTTGATCTCTATTTATACAATTTCAAATGTCTCTTGGTCTCCCTTTCCCTTTGGGATTCTTTTACAAATCAGTTACAAAAAGGCCTTTGTCCACTAGTGAGATTGCTACCTTAGGCAAATATAATGTTAAACAAATGTATTAATAAAATAAACATGCTAAGTGAACCCATCCACATCATTTATGAATTTCTTCCAAATATTAGCATCTATCACTATGGTCTCAAACTCTGTCGGTTCTAGGAATCTGATAGTGACCTCATGTTTGGCAACTTGGGCTTTTATATTTTCCACTCTGGTTGGAATCAATTGAATTTTATCTTCCAACAGATGATTGCTTACTACTTCCTAGTCTATTACAGTTTTCAGTACTTTCTCATCTAAACTTTTGATCAGTTGAATACCCAGTTCATCCTCCTACCATCTAACCTACAATTGTTTTAAATATTCTTCATGCTCAGGTAATTCTTATAACCTCTTATTCGTAGATGTTTGGAAATGGTTGTAAGTTTTGAGCACTTTTCTACAGAATTATGTGCAAACACCTTTAGTCCTCCAGACTTCCTTTACCAATTCTTCTGTAGCTTTACTCCCGAATTCTATTAGTTCATACTCCAGTTTCACTCTCTCCATGTCTTTAATGGGTGCATTAGCTGGAGGTTCCTTGGTTGTTTCTAACCAAGTCAAACGTCCTTGGGGAATTTCCAGGATATCCTAGGTCATGTCTAAAAAATAAGAAGTTGCACTCACAATCTCCTCCAACCTAGCTTCTACCTGTCGAACTTTCAACATCTCATCTGCTATTTGAAGCTGCATCCGATAAATTTTACTTCTGACCATGAGGGCATGCTTTGTCAAGGGCTCAATATCCTTTCTTTGCTCATTTGCTACTTTTAATAAGACTTCCAGTGAATCCTTTTGGGTCTCCAATGCTGTTGCTTGGGTTTCATAATGCCTGACTCTCTCCTCAGTAGTAGTGTTCTGCAGTTCCAATTCTGCAACCTTATTTTCAAAACTTCCTTTCTCCTTACTCAAATCTTCATTTGATGATTTCAAACTATCCCATTCTACTTCTAAGATTTGATGTCTCTATTGACGCCTTTCAAAATATGATAAGGTAGCCTCATATTTTCTTTTGGATTCTCTTCCTACCTTTTCTTCTTTCCTCAACACTTCTTTCATTTTGGCCATCTTTCCCTTGTATTGATCAATGTTTTCCATAAGCCTATCCACATTGTAAGCATTTGCATAGGCATTTGGAATGCCCATAGAAGCCAACTGCTTCGGGTGCTCTTCTACATTCTTCATGATTGTTCTCTCCATCACTGTGGTCACCGCTGGCTGAGTTCCTACCTTCAAAGTTTTCTCTGTCCTCCATGTAATAGATTTCATTTTAGGACCAAAACAAATATCCTATAAACATGCCACATCGTATTTCTTTGATGGTGTAAAATGTACGAGCGCCATTTTAGCTATGGGCAATGTTGTAGGTACAACGGATCCCGTGTTATCTTGACACGGGATCCCAATCACACATATGAACGTAACTTGGTAGGATCCTTCGTGACCTTGTGGGATTCTATTACATTTTTATTGACTCATGGGACTCCCGTAGCCTGCATCTCGCAACCTGCAAGTTGCGGAGTGCGGGATCTTTTAGTTGGATATTTCAATTTTCCTCTCCCCGTAACTCGCATCCCACAAATGCGGAATGCGGGATGCGGGACTTTTTTTATATAGATATGATTTCATCAACCTGCACCCGCATCCCACATTTTTGTGGAATGCGGGTTGTGGAGTTATCATTTGTCATCATTTGGTTTGCGTGTGTCTGCAACCCGCATCCCGCAAAATGCAGAATGTAGGATGCAGAGCTGATTGAATTATAAACTTTCACTGTTTTGCGATTCTGCATCCTGCATCCTGCAAAATGCTAAATGCGGGTTGTGGAATGATTAATAAAATTTTTGATTTCATGTTTTGCCCTCGCATCCCACAAAACCTAATCCTAACCATTCTTTTCACCCTAATCCTACGGTCTGTATTATTTCCCATGAATTATAAATATGGTGTTCTTATTTTCAATGTTTCACTATTTTTACCATTGTAATTTTCTCTCCTGTGTGAATTTACATCCAAATTTTACCAAGCAATTTCGACAGTGTTCACTACGATTTCAGGTTGGTTATCAAGTCACCTTCTCACAATTTGAATTGCTTACTGTGCTTCCTTTATAATTCAATTTAATTACTGGTACCAGCATTCTAACCAGACATGGAAACATCCAAAACACCCTGAATTACCAGGAGAAAAAACCTATAGAAAGACATGCTTACCAAAGACCCTAATTTTGGTGTCTTCTCCGATACCAGTGGCCGAGTGTCTGAAACTTACCAGTTGGATTGGTCTCAAGTTTATTCCATCTTTGATAACAATGACCTTTCAGACTTCCATGGTAATCAACTCGTTTATGAGAGAATTAGGGATTCTGGCCTTCATATGATTGCTGCAAGAACGACCGTCCTCCCTTACAATGATGCAGTTAGATGGCTTATAGACCACGCTAATCTGAAAGATCGTTCCTTTGACACCAGTATTGGAATGCAATTGGCCAATTTTCACTCTAAAACCTTTGTGAGAATTTACACCCTTAAAACTTTTAAGTAGCTCCTCGATGCCAAGTCTATGCCAAGTCTATGCCAAGTGGGATGGATTTGGGTATTACTAGCCCCACATGTGCATATTTATCATTCCGAGCTATGGGATACCAATTATGTAACCAGGTTTTATGATATGTGAGAGTTTCCTCGTCTGGGTCTATTTCCTGATTTTTAACATGGAAGCTCTTGCATTCTCACTTGAAGCTAAAACCCTCATAGCCACTATGGGAGATTAGTATGTCGGTGAATCATTCACCTATATTAGGGTTTTTGGTAGAAATGATGCTCATATGTTTCCTAAGGTCGTGCCGAACAGGTTGGTCCTTGAGGAGATTTCATTTCAAATAGTCACAGAAGGGATTTACAAGAAATGTGTTGCACCTAAGAGGAAAGTTTGGCCAAATTTTCCTATAACCCTTGGATGCTTGAGCATACCTACTTCTACTTGGGCATCAGAGCTCAGTGACCACATAGTGTCACTCAAGCTTGGTTTTGCTAGTAAAAGGAAGCATGATCCCAAGGGGATTTTTGTTTTCCACCTAAAGCAGAACCATTTTAAAATAGGATACGCTCATGAAGAAACTCCAGATGACTTCATATATCAGGGAGTTGATACTTTTTATAAAGTCTTGGCGGGGGCTAAAAGAAAGGGATAACAAAGTCATTTATTGCAATACCAAAAGGAAATCAAGGACAAAGTTCAACATTACAGGTCTATGGAGTTAGACATTAAGGAAAAGGTAATAAAAGGCAGGGAAGAAAGGGAAGCTAAAGCTGCGGAAAAGGAGGCTCTGGCATCCACAAAGGCATCCATGGAAACCAGTTCAAAAATAGGTAAAGGGAAATCTCCCATGGAAGAAGTTCCCCAGACATCTGTGGAGCAACAGGTCAAGGCCTATTTGCATATTTCAGAGCAGATCAAATAGAGATTGAGAAAAATGACTTCATCACTAGACACTCAAGAAGTTACAACCTCTCAGCCAGCTGAAGATGCTTAGGTGACCACTATGGTTGAAAAGACTAAATATGTACAAGCATATATCAAACATAAACCTCTCAAATGGTTGGAATCGTTAATTTCATATATCCCCACCTCTACTATAGACTTGACTCATTCAGAGGAAGAGGATGAGAGGGTTTCCCCTGTTTCTGTTACCATTGAAATTGAAAATGGTAACGATTTACTAAATTTTACCAATGGTAGCAGTGGAAAGTCTCATCACCTCCCTCACAATCTCAAATTTCTTCTCAGTCTGGCCCATCCTCTTCTGCATTACCTTTCTCATCAATAATAGCTTTATCTTCATTATCTGCTAGTTCTACCGTGACACCTTTTATGTCCTAGCTTTATCAAGATGCCACTTGTCTACCCGAATCTATTACACCTGTTTCTGTGGATATGCCCATTCCTTCATCTATTGTGCCTCAAGTTTTCAAAATTCCATTGCATATTCCTTCATTCAGCTTAGTGTCATCCCCTATGACTGAGAAAACTTTAGCAGTTTCACCATCATCACTTAAGGCCACTACTTTGCAAGTTTCATCAACTAAAACTTCTGTTCTTGACATTTCTTCATCCCCTAAAATAATTCTTGCTCAGAATGTTACCTCTTCTCCATCCACTTCTCCTATTACTATGACCATACCCTCTCACACAACAACTCAAACCTCTTCTCTGATATCCACAGGACTTAGTATACCCCCCATTGATGAGATGAGGGATGAATTCAATGAACATTTTGTGATATCCCTGGGAGAATATCGATACAGTAAAGCTAATAAATCAATGGTGAAGAAGGGTAAGAAGAGGAACAAAGATCAGAGTGATATGGACATATCTGTTGCAAATGAGGTTGTTTGGACCCATCGATCAAGTGACCCACAGGCGTATGCCATAGATGCTGCATCTATTTTAGGATATTTTATAGGCGCTAATTTTGATGCTGTTAACACTTTGAATCGAGAATTTGACAAACAGAAAGCATAAATTGTTAGTCTGAAGGAGGAACTGGAGAAACTCAAGAGGAAACATGAGAACAAGTATGATGAACTTCAAGTGAAGAATGTTGTTCTTAGTGAAGAGCTATAAAGAGAAAAGACTGTTAATACCACTTTGGTTCAGAAGGTTGCATTGTTAGAAAGATAGTGCAAAGATGCAACTACAAGTGCAGCTTCATCTTCGTTTTCCAAGTTTTCCTAGGAAGAATTTAAAGAGATTTGCATTCGAACCAACAAGGAACATCATGATTTGGTCTGTGAGTTATTTAAAACTCTAGATAATATCTCTGAAACTCACAGGTTTTTGACAAGATGTTTGTTGTTTTGGAATACCTAGTTGAGAAGAGACAACAAGCTTCGAAGGATTATTATGAACTGATAGACTGGCAAAGGTACATGAAAGATAAGCTAGATAATGTCACTTTCCTTACTAAATTCCAGCTTAAGAAGGTCAAGATTATATTGAGATCCTGGGAAGATCTAGATGAGACAATAACTGAAGCCATAAAGAAAGCACAGGCCATTTGCAGCAAAACATGGTATGCAACTGACAACATTATGGATGAATTATCTTTTCCTGCAATGGTGCTTATTGAAAAAGCATGTCCACCTAGATTGATGATTGAGCAAGTGGAGCAATAGAGGGATGAAGGAGAGGATAAGATCAAGAAGCTTGACCATGTAAGCATCCACGATGTAGATCAGTTGATTAAACAACCATTCGCAGTGGAGGGAAAGATCCATATCTATATCCGATTTTGGCATAAATTGGATAAGAATGAGATTGAAGATCATAAGTGCAATGCCCAGCTTGGCATTGAATCTGCCAGTTACCCTGATATTGAGGAATTTCTATGTATTTGGAGGATGTGGAAAGATTTATTGGGATATTAGCTTTGTTTATCTTTTGATCCCCTTTAGGGGGAAATCTATTTTTTTTGTAATAATTATTTAAGAGGATGATCTCGAATGTATTAAGGAATTTTTTTTTGACTTTTGGAAGGAGGAAGCCTGATACAAGAGATTGAAAAACACCTATGTTTTTCCCAAGGTTTATGTAATTTGTTACAGAATTATGAATAAATACAGTATTGTTGTTTCCTATATCTTGTATTCGATTTGATCAAATTTCTTTGACAAATTTTGATTTTCTAGTTCCAAATAATCAGATAGTGCTGGGATTCATTTGTAAATTCATTAATGTGTTTGCTCATAATTGGGATTTATCTTTGTTATTGGTTAATACACTGATAGAGCGCTAAGGAAATTATTCTTTAACTGTCTTTATCTATTTATGCAAATTATTCAACATTAAGTTTTACATCTTATATGTTGGTTTTTCAACAAACATGTGCACATGCAAGTTATCCTAAATGATTTAATCTTGAGTTGCTATTATTTAATTTTCATTAAAAAATTATGATTTGAGCAAGAAGAGTATCATCTTGTTTACATTTTTGACAATCTGTTGAATTACTTGTTCTTCAAATACCTCAAGATAACCTATAATCAACTCAATATCTTTTTCAGAGTAGTTCAGATCTAGATCAGATTCACTTTCCTAGTTAGGTTTAAGTTTTCCTTTTCTTCATATCATCTACCTTGTTTCCCAAATTGGGAAATAGATCCTCTATGGATCAAATCTAACCATAAGCCAACGGAGGCTACAAAAGTATCTGTGGGAGATCACTATCCCAAACAGCTCGAGGATAGAACAATACATGCATGGGATTGTTTGAAGCCTTTGGCTGGGTTTTCTCCGTGTGTTGAATCCTTAGAGACCCTAATAAGCCACATACACAGAAGGGGCTTCAACAAATGACGCTAGAAGGAGGGCCATTTCATCATTCCTAAACGAAATACTCACACACCTCCTCCAGCAAGAGATCCGATCATCACCCGTAGTCACGCCCATGTGTCTACATCAGGGGAAGAAATAACATAAGGTTCATACATTGTCCTTGTTACCCCTGGACAAGAACAAACTACCTAATCAGATAGATGCATTCTTGTATCACCCATCCTAGGACCCATCACAATTGAAAAACTGTTGAAGGGTAATTCCCACAATGTTGCTGAGATTTGAAGATGATTCGTTGAAGAACATCCTACTTGGGATCCTCCCCAAAATGATAATCAAGATAGTCTAAGTCCAAGTAACCAAAACGATGAGAGGCGTCACACCTTTTCAGTGAGCCATCCACTCGTGGGTTAGATATAGGTTCCATTTTTTAGGGTTAAACAACTCCTTGACATAGCATCCGAGTAGGAGGACCACCCCCATATCCTCCCTCTTCTTCATCTTCCTTAGACAAATCGTCAGATTTTGAATCTTTGGACTCATTAGTGGAATCTGTCTCTATGGCTGACGAACAACATAATAGGCCATGGTTAGATGGGGATGGCATGTCTGTTTTAGGTGATCAGCATAGGTTTCCTAAAAACCCCAAGAAGTGGCTTCCAAAATTTAATCTGGATGACAAAATCCCTGTGGAATACCACAACAAATCCTTCATGCAAGCCATCAAAATTAGGAACGTCATACATGAAGACGTGGTTTGTAGACTGTTCCCTTATACGTTTGAGGGAAAGGCTTCTACCTGGTATTTTTCCTTAGAAGCTAGCTCCATCCTGTCATGGGATGTGTTTTCTGAACTCTTCACTCAAAAGTTTGGGGATGACAATACCCTAGAGGAGTTAGTCATAGAGATTTCTTCCATGAAGACTAAGGGTAAATAAAGAGTCAAATATTACAATCACCGGTTTTCATATTTAAAGAATAGGATCCTGAGTATGGTACTTCCTATTGAGGAATTACTGGTAGCATACTATATTAAGGGTCTCTTGACCCAAATAGCCATGTGGGTCAAAAGGGCCCATAAAGAGTCCATGTAAAACACCTTCTCTGAATCCATACAAGTTGAAAGGGACATGTTCTGTCTCAAAGACAACCCTGACACCACATCTGAACAAGTGTCTACCTCGCGCAGGAAAAGTGACAATTCCCCTAAACCTAATGCTACCAGTCAAGATCCATTCAATATGAGTGAAGTGAAGAAGATCCTCCAAAGAATGTCTAACGAGATGGTAGATATCAAGAAGACAAGCAATGCAAATCAATCAAACAATAGGGGATTCAATAGGCCACCTTTCAAGAGGCCAAATCAAGCTCCTCAGAATCGACCACCTCCACATCCCAGCAAGTGATTCACATCAGAAGAGATCTTTCCTATCCTAAAGGCCTTAGCTAAAGGAACACCAAACATTCCAGAACCCCCTAAAGATCAGTACACTGAAGATTCACAACCTCCCTAAGAGGAAGAGGAAGGTGACCAGTAGGTCAGCTCCGTGAGCTTCTTTTCGGAAGAAGAAGAAGAAGAAGAAGAACAACAACGCGACACGATTTTTAACATACATCACACACACAATACCAAGTCTAAAGGACCACTTCCCAGGATTTGTCACCTCTGACATAGGCCCCTAGCAAAGGTAAGACTCAAACTCAGAAGGACACCCTCATTCTTGAGCCAAAATAAAACTTGGCCGAGGACCTTAAAACAGTCAAATAAAACATATATTTATTTGACCTTCTCAAAATCCCATCCATAAGGGATTCCTTTCCCAAAAGCATGATCATAAAGAATCCCCAATAAGCTCAGAATAATAATTTTGACTCTACTCCCCGTCCAAACCCTCCAAAACCTGGAAGCAAGGGAACCCCTCCCTTCTTACTTACCTTTGAAAGATTTAACAGGAATGTGCGTAACTATATGGTAGACTTAAGTGCTTCATCCAATGTTATGCCCCTTTCTATGTGTAATAATCTCAATGCCACCTGGGAAACCTATCCTATTCAAATTGTGCAATTAGATAGATCCAAGGTTAAAGTTGTAGGGAGGTTGAGGAATGTTCTTCTCATATTATCTGCAGATCCTCGGATTCATCAAACTATCGATATTGTGATTGCAGATATTCCAGAGACCTATGGTATGTGGTTGAGTCGGGATTGGTCAAAGAAACTTAAAGGTTACTTTGCTACTGATTGGTCTCACCTGTGGTTGCATTTTAACAGGTAGCCTAATAATATCAAAGTTGGCAGGGAACCATTCATGAAACAAATTGTAACTGATCTCAATGGTTCCAATGAATCTATCTCCTTTTCTAACAATCAATTTGAACATTTCACATTTTACACTTTCTTTGGAGACTTTCCTGCTGATGTCTCACCAATAGAGGATGAGAAGAAACACTCTCAGATAACTCATCTTACATCTGTCCCATTCTCTAGCACTGTTGTTCATAATGTATATAATGTAAATACCAATTTCAGAATTGATCCTATAGTTTGGACTTTGTTTTTTGATGGCTCCAGGTCAAAGGAGGGAACATGCGCAGGATGTGTACTTATTGATCCTAAAGGAATCAAAACAATGATCACATGCAGATTGGAATTTGAATGTACTAATAACATGGTTGAGTACGAGGCATTAGTACAAGGAATCAGGAAAGCTATTGATATGGGAGTGAAAGCAATTGAATGCATAGGAGACTCTGAAATCATTGTGAAACAAGTGCAGAATCATATACATTGTCTATCTCCATGTCTAGTTAATTACCAAAGATTAATCAGCGATATGACTAATTCCTTTTAAACATTTAATATTAAATCTATTCCTAGATCACAGAACTTTGGCATAGATCTGTTAGCCAATACTGCATCTAGACTAATCCTGCCTGAAGGTTTTGTCTCCACAAACTTTCTCTATTGAATTGATGTATAGAACCTCTATACTTGACAATGTCACATGTTGGAAAGTGCTTGATAATGACCATCAAATACTCGACTTCCAGTCAGCCCAAAATACCCTCAAGGGTATGTCTATCGATGAATTTGATCATGAGAAGTCTCTATCTGATCCTTCCAACATCATCCCCAAGTCTATCATCAATCTGGAGAAGTTCTATGATTTACAAGATAAATTGAGACAAACCATCAACTGCAAGACTTAGAGCTCGACCTTGAATCACACCCCTATCAACTTAGGAACAAAGCATGAACCTCGATTTATCAATCTTGGAATAAATTGTTCCCGTGATGAAAGAAGAAGTTTTATCAAGATGGTTAGGGAATTTAAAGACATTTTTACCTGGACATATGATGAACTTAGGACTTTTGATACTACTCTCATGCATCATAACATCCCCATGAAACCTAAGGTAAATCCCTATTAGCAAAAATTGAGGAAAATGCACCCTAGTTTGGAGCCTTCTGTTAAGAAAGAACTTGACAAGCTTCTCTCGACCAGGATCATATTTCTCATCAGCAACATGCAGTGGATAGCTAATCTGGTTCCTATTCATAAGAAGAATTGGGAAATTAGACTCTGCGCAGACTTCAGGAATCTCAACCGGGACTTTAAGAAAGAAAACTATCCTGTTCCTTCAATGGAGCAGATCCTACAGAAAGTAGCCGGATCAGAAATGTTCTCGCTGCTAGATGGTTTTTCTGGCTACAACCAAGTCCTAGTTGCACCCAACGATTAACTTAAAACTGCCTTTCGTACCCCTTGAGGAACATTTGCATATAGAAGAATGTTGTTTGGACTAATAAACGTAGGAGCAACGTTCTAGAGAGCTATGGACATAGCTTTCAGGGGCTTGATCCATAATTCTGTTGTTGTATACTTACATGATGTTACCATTTAATCTAAAAAATGACAAGATCATTTGTCTGCTTTAAAACATGTATTCGAAAGGTGCAGGAAATTCAACATCTTCGTCAATCCCAAGAATTCCATCTTTGCAGTAATAGAAGGTAAGGAAGGTATGATCATCGATCTAGAACGTGCTGAAGCAATCTCCAAGATCAGCCTCCCTAACTCTCGTAAGGAAATGCAGTCATTCTTGGGTAAGATCAATTTTGTTCATATATTTGTTCCAAATTTTGCTAAAGTTGTGAAACCCCTACAATTTCTAGTCAAGAAGGATGTACCATTTAAGTGGTCTGATGAACAAAAGAATGCATTTACTGAAATTCAGAGAACCATAGCAGAAGCACCTGTTCTTATGTTCCCAGATTTCAGTAAAGATTTTATATTGTATACATTTGCTATAGACTTTTCTTATGCAGCTGTCCTAACACAGAAAAATAACGAGGATGCCGAGATCCCCATTTCCTTCATGAGTTCGACATTCAAGCTGAAATCAATTAATCCCAGGTTGAAAAACAGGCCTACACAGTATATAAATTAGTAAAACATTACAGGCCTTATTTGTTGAATTCAAGGACTAAGGTGATTGTCCGTTATGTGGCCATTTGCAATGTCCTCGTCCAAAAGGAGTCGGGAGAAAAGAGGGCTCACTGGATGACCTCCCTTCAAGAATATGATATGGAGATCAAGCCTGCGAAGATCGTCAGAGGACAAGGTTTATGTCATCTCACTGCCTAGTCAAATGACCCTAAACATTAGCACATTGATTGGGAATAGGAAGAGGCTACTCCTACAGGTTTTGTTAATGCACTTGAAACTGTAGCATCTGAATGGTATGATCACATCAAATTCTTTCTTCATAATGGGTTTTCACCTGAAACCTTTGATCCCAAAAAACGTAGAGCATTAAGGCTGAAATCAGCCCCTTATCAACTTATTGATAATGTTCTGTTTAGGAAGAATTATGATGGAGTGTTTCTTAGATTCTTGGAAAAGGATTAGACTGATGACTTCCTGTTTCAATTTCATGCAGGACCTGTAGGTGGAAATTTCTCAGGTGATAAAATGGATCACAAAATCATGAGGGAAAGATACTATTGGCCTACCCTATTCAGAGATGCCCATTCATTTGTCAAAAAATGTGAGCCTTGCCATAAGTGCGCTGCCAAAATCAAGAAACCTAATTTTCCTTTGCATCCAGTAGCAGTTCAATTCCCATTTCAGCAGTGGGGATTGGATTTTGTCAGACCCATCCACCCTGTATCCTCATTACAACATAAATATATCTTGACAGCCATTGACTATTTTATAAGGTGGGTCAAATCAGTCCCTTTAAGGCTGTGTAACATGAACCAGGTAATTTCCTTCCTTAAAAATCATATAATCACCAGGTTTGGCACCCTCGAGTATCTTGTTTTTGACAATGCCTCATAATTCCAATCCATTGACCTGACCAGCTATGCCCTTGAAAAGGGAATCAAGCTTAATTTTTCTGCTAATTACTATCCTCAGGGAAATGGGCTTGTGGAATCCTCAAACAAAAAACTTGATAAGCATTCTAAAAAAGACGGTGGCTTCACACCATAAAGACTAGCACACCCAAATTTACTATGCTCTTTGGGTAGATCGAATCACCCCAAAGGCAGCCCTTGGCAACTCCCCTTATTGCCTTGTTTATAGCAAGGAAGTTGTCCTGATAGCTAATATCACCATTCCTTCGTTGCAATTGTCCCTATCCATCCAAGAGAGTGACTCTTCCCCATTACAACAGAGGATTGATTCTCTGCTCAAGTTAGAAGAAGATAGAGACAAAGCCAAGAATAAATTCTACCAACATCAATAGTTGGTTAAGAAATGGTTTGACAAGAGGTATTCCTCAGACATAGACTTCTTAGTGGGAGATTTAGTGTTGAGATGGGAAAAACAACATAAGGACAACAAAGAGTACACCAAGTTTCAATGACTTTGGTTAGGACCATTCATTATTACAGAAAACATTGGTCCTAGTATGGTTCGACTACAAACACTGGAAGGGGTCGTTGACAACTATCCAATGAATGTTTTTTTTCTCAAGAAGTATTTCATTTGAAAAGGTTTTTCAACCCTGTATATAGGTTTGGTGTGTTATTTTCCTTTTTATTTTTCTGAATGTTTGCTTGATATTGGTAGTTTTTAGTAATCTCTACACACTTGGAAATAATGAGCAATCAGTTTTCCTCAGTACTCAATACTCTCAATCGAAACAGACTTGTCAGTTTCTATATTTTCTAACTCGTATCAGGATCTGTTATATCTGAATGATAACCATATTTGCATAATTTTATATTAATGCTCTCTCATCCAGGTTAATATATTCTACATGCCTTACTCTGATGGTGATAGTTGTGGAAGAAAAGGTTCATCCTATCTAAGGTCTCATTAGAGCACTGCGGCATATGTTTATAGCCTGGTCAGTCTTACCCTTTGGAATTCAATTAGGGCCATATATTTTATCATGTGGATTGCAAGATGAGGGTTCTCATCATGAGCCAACTCATTATGTTCATAAGTGCTCAGTGGAATGACATCTTTGCCATATAGTATGGGGAGTTGGATTCCAATTTTCCGGAAGATGGGAGATCCTATCACAGGTTGACTCATTCATGATATGCAGAGCATCATTGAGTAACACTGCCATCGTGTGGGCACCAAGCCATGTCAACATCTTGTAATCCATGTACGAAATAAAACTCCAGTCATTCCCAAATAAGAGAGTATTGTGCATTAGGATGAGGGGGTCCTATCTAAGGCCAGCCTCACTATGATCGTAGGCTTGATTTTGGACTGAAACTATCACCAGATGGTACCCAAGACATGGTAGTTTCTTTCGGCCATATCAATGGAAGATAAGAGGTCTCCTTATGGAGCCGACTTGTTCATTTTCCAGGTCAGGTTTGTGAATGGCACTGGTCACCAGAACATGGGGAAGTGGTCCTATGTCATTAAAATATTGCTTTAAAAAACAAAATTGGGAAGGAACAAATGATGGTTTTAGTGGTCTGTATGAAAACCCAAAAGTGGTAAAGGTCTGACCCCAGGTTCAACTTTAAAATTCATGCCTATGTAATCCCGAGTTCAAATGATCCCGATCCTCCAATGACATCTGAATCAGAGTTGCATCTTTTAAAATGACCATGGATGGAAGTGCATTAATAATTTTGATAATTCTTGGTTGGTTACATTCATATATTAACATTGCTTGAGAGTTAATCAATTTTCTACTGACAGGTTTGATTGGAAAAGGTTATTGTTTTGCAGAGATAACTGGTTCTTCCAACTAGTCTCCATTTGTTGTAGGTAGAATAGATCCCATGTTATTTTGACATGGGATCCCAATCACACATATGAAGGTAAATTGGTAGGATCCTTCATGGCCTTGTGGGCTTCTATTACATTTTTATTGACTCATGGGATTCCCTAACTTAACCAAATTTCAAAGAAAAATACATGCTTGATTTGTTTGTTTTAAGATGTGGAAAGTCTATTTGTTTGGAAGTGTTTGGCTATCCCGTATCCCACATCCCACAACCCGCAAGTTGTGGAGTGCGGGATCTTTTAGTTGGATATTTCAATTTTCCTCTCCCTGCAACCCGCATCCCACAAATGCGGAATGCAGGATGCAGGAGGTTTTTTATATAGATATGCTTTGATCAACCCGCACTCGCATCCCACATTTTTGCGAAATGGAGGATGCAGGAGGTCTTTTATATAGATATGCTTTGATCAACCCGCACCCACATCCCACATTTTTGCGGAATGCAGGTTGCAAAATTATCGTTTGTCATCATTTAGTTTACGTGTGTCCGCAAACCGCATCCCGCAAAATGCGAAATGCGGGATGCAGAGCTGATTGAATAAAATTTCACTGTTTTGCAATTCCACATATCTCATCCCACAAAATGCAGAATGCAGGTTACGGAATGATTAATAAAATTTTTGATTTCATGTTTTGCCCCCGCATCCCGCAAAACCTGATCCTGATTGTTCTTTTCACCCTAATATTACGATCTGTATTATCTCCCATGAATTATAAATATGGTGGTATTATTTACGATGTTTTCACTATTTTTACCATTGTAATTTGCTCTCCTGTGTGAATTTACATCCAAATTTTACCAAGCAATTTCGATAGTGTTCACTATGGTTTCAGGTTGGTTATCAAGTCACCTTCTCACAATTTGAATTGCTTATTGTGCTTCCTTTATAATTCAATTTAATTACTGGTACTAGCATTCGAATAGGACATGGCAACATCCAAAACACCCTGAATTACCAAGAGAAAAAACCTCCAGAAAGACATGCTTACCAAAGACCCGAATTTCGGTGTCTTCTCCGATACCAGTGGCCGAGTGTTTGAAACTTACCAGTTGGATTGGTCCCAAGTTTATTCCATCTTTGATAACAATGACCTTTCAGTATTCCAGGGTAATCAACTCATTTATGAGAGAATTAGGGATTCTGGCCTTCATATGATTGCTGCAAGACCCTCCATCCTCCCTTACAATGATGCAGTTAGATGGACTATAGACCACACTAATCTGAAAGACCGTTCCTTTAACACTAGTATTGGAACACAATTGGCCAATTTTTTGCTCTGAAACCTTTGTGAGAATTTACGCCCTTAAACCTTTTAAGCAGCTCCTCGATGCAAACTTTATTAAAACTTCCAAGTCTAGGTTCAATTTTTACCAAATGCTGAAATTCTAGATGGCTGAACCGCACAAGTTTTCCCATAGGAAAGATGAAATTTACCCCATTGAATGGTTCAAGGAAACTTATTCCCTGCTTGGAACAATGTTATGCAGGATTTATGGTCTCCCCAAATGTTCTTACTTCAAGGAAGAATTGGCCCCCATTGCTCACCATGTCATAACTACGGGTGAGTCCTTCCCTTGGGATTCAATCCTATCACTTGAACTAAAAAATTCCATACAAGAGTTCCATAAAGCTACTGCTAGGAAGAATCCCAACTTTATCTTTCTTCCTTCATTGTGGATATCTTTTGTTCCGAGTTCCGCTTCCCCAATATGGGATGGAATTGGGTATTTCCAGCCCCACCTATCCATATTTATCATTCTGAGCTATGGGATAACAATTATGTAACCATGTATTATGATATATGTGAGAGTTTCCTTAGCCGGGTCTATTTCCTGATTTTCAACAAGGAAGCTCCTGCATTCTCACCTGAAGCTAAAACCCTCATAGCCACTATGGGAGATTGGTATGTCGGTGAATCATTCACCTATATCAGGGTTTTTGGTAGCAATGCTGCTCATATGTTTCCTAAGGTTGTGCTGAACAAGTTGTTCCTTGAGGAGATTTCATTTCAAATAGTCACAGAAGGGATTTACAATAAATGTGTTGCACCTAAGAGGAAAGTTTGGCCAAAGTTTCCTATAACCCTTGGATCCTTGATGATACGTACTCTACTTGGGCATCAGAGCTTAGTGACCACATAGTTTCAATCAAGCTTGGTTTTGCTAGTAAAAGGTAGCATGATCCGAAGGGGATTGTTGATTTCCACCTCAAGCATAACCATTTTAAAACAGGATACATTCATGAAGAAACTCCAGATGACTTCATTTATCAGGGAGTTGATACTTTTTTCTGAAGTATTGGTGAGGGATAAAAGAAAGGAAGAACAAAGTCATATATTGCAATACCAAAAGGAAATCAGAGACAGAGTTTGACATTACAGGTCTATGGAGTTAGACATTCAGGAAAAGGTAATAAAAGAAAGGGAAGAAAGGGAAGCTAAAGCTACGGCAAAGGAGGCTTTGGCATCCACAAAGGCATCCATGGAAACCAGTTTAGACATAGGTAAAGGGAAAGCTCCCATGGAATAAGTTCCCCAGACATCTATGGAGAAGCAGGTCAAGGCATATTTGCATACTTCAAAGCTGATCAAATAGATACTAAGCAAAATGACTTCAGCACTAGACACTCAAGAAGTTACAACCTCTCAGCCAGTTGAAGATGCTCAGGTGATCACTGTGGTTGAAAAGACTCAATATGTACAAGCACAGATCAAACAGAAACCTCTCAAATGGTTGGAATATTTAATTTCATCTATCTCCACCTCTATTATAGACTTGACTCATTCAGAGGAAGAGGATGAGAGGGTTTCCCTTGTGCCTGTTACCATTGAAATTGGAAATGCTAATGATTTATTGAATTTTACCAATGGTAGCAATGGAAAGTATTCATCACCTCCCTCACAATATCAAATTTATTCTCAGTCTGGCCCATCCTCTTCCATGTTACTTATCTCATCAATAATAACTTTATCTTCATTATCTGCTGGTTCTATTGTGACACCTTTTTCATCCCATATTTATCAAGATGCCACTTGTTTACCTGAATCTACTACACATGTTTATGTGGATATTCCCATTCCTTCATATATTGTGCCTAGAGTTTTCAAAATTCCATTGCATATTCCTTCTTTCAGCCTAGTGTCATCCCCCGTGACCGAGAAAACTTCAGCAGTTTCACCATAATCACTCAAGGCCACTACTTTGCAAGTTTCATCAACTGAACGTTCTGTTCTTGACCTTTCTTTAGCCCCTGAAGTAATTCTTGCTCAAAATGTTACCTCTTCTCCATCTACTTCTCCTATTACTATGACCATACCATCTCACACCACAACTCAAACCTCTTCTCTGATATCCACAGGCATTAGTATACCCCCCATTGATGGGATGAGGGATGAATTCAATGAACATTTTGTGATATCCTTGGGACAATATCGGTACAGTAAAGCTGATAAATCAATGGTGAAGGAGGGTAAGAAGAGGAACAGGGATCAGAGTGATATGTACATATCTGTTGCAAATGAGGTTGTGTGGACCCAGTGATCAAGTGACCTATAGGCGTATGCCATAGATGCTGCATCTGTTTTAGGAGCTTTTACAGGTGCCAATTTTGATGTTGTTAACACTTTGAACCGATAATTTGACAAAAAAAAAGCAGAAATTGTCAGTTTGAAGGAGGAACTGGAGCAACTCAAGAGGCAACATGAGAACAAGTATGATGAACTTCAAGTGAAGAATGTTGTTCTCAGTGAAGAGCTGCAAAGAGAAAATACTGTTAATGCCACTTTGGTTCAGAAGGTTGTATTATTAGAAAGACAGTGTGAATATGCAACTACAAGTGCAGCTTCATCTTCGTTTTCCATGTTTTCCTAGGAAGAATTTAAAGAGCTTGAAATTCGAACCAACAAGGAACATCATGATTTGGTTTGTGAGTTATTTAAAACTCTAGATAATATCTTTGAAACTCACATGGTTTTTGACAAGATGTTTATTGTTCTGGAAGACCTAGTTGAGAAAAGACAATAAGCTTCGAAGGCTTATGATGAAGTGATAGACTGGAAAAGGTACATGAAAGATAAGCCAGATAATGTCACTTTCCTTACTAACTTCTATATTAAGAAGGTCAGGATTATCTTGAGAGCCTGGGAAGATCTAGATGAGACAATAGTTGAAGCCATAAAGAAAGCACAGGCCATTTGCAACAAAATATGGTATGCAGCTAACAACATTATGGATGAATTATCCTTTCATGTAATGGTGATTATTGAAAAAGCATGTCCACCTGGATTGATGATTGAGCAAGTGGAGCAGCAAAGGGATGAAGGAGAGGAGAAGATCAAGAAGCTTGACCATGTTAGCATCCACGATGTATATTAGTTGATCAAACAACCATTCGTGGTGGAGGGAAAGATCCACATCTATATCCGATTTTGGCATAAATTGGCTAAGAATGAGATTGAAGATCATAAGTGAAATGCCCAACTTGGCATTGAGTCTGCCAATTACCCTGATATTGAGGAATATCTATGTATTTGGAGGATGTGGAGAGATTTCTTGGGATATTAGCTTTGTTTTGGTTTTGATCCCCTTTAGGGGGGAATCTATTTTTTTGTAATAATTATTTAAGCGGATGATCTTGAATGTATTAAGGACCATTTTTTTGACTTTTGGAAGGAAGACTGATACAGGAGATTGAAAAAAACCTTTGTTATTCCAAAGGTTTATGCAATTTGTTACAAAATTATGAATAAATACAGTATTGTTGTTTCCTATCTCTTGTATTTGATTTGATCAAATTTCTTTGACAGATTTTGATTTTCTTGTTCCAAATGATTACATAGTGATGGGATTCATTTGTAAATTCATTAATGTGTTTGCTTATAATTGGGATTTATCTTTGCTATTGGTTGATACACTCATAGAGTGCTAAGGAATTTATTCTTTAACTGTCTTTATCTATTTCTACAGATGATTTGACATTAAGTTTTACAACTTATATGTTGGTTTTTCAACTAACATGTGCATGTGCAGGTTATCCTAAATGATTTAATCTTGAGTTGCTATTATTTAATTTTTATTAAACAATTGTGATTTGAGCAAGAAGAGTACCATCTTGTTTACATTTCTTTCAATGTGCTGAATTACTTGTTCTTCAAATACCTCAAGATAACCTGTAATCAACTCAATATCCTTTTTAGAGTAGTTCAGATCTAGATCAGGTTCCCTTTCCTAGTCAGGTTTAAGTTTTCCTTTTCTTCATATCATCTACCTTGTTTCCCAAATTGGGAAATAGATCATTTGTGGATCAAATCCAACCATAAGCCAGTGGAGGCTACAAAAGTATCTGTGGGAGATCACTATCCCAAACAGCTCGAGGATAGAACAATACCTGTGTGGGATTTTTTGAAACCTTTAGCTAGGTTTTCTCCATGTGTTGTAAAACTTAGACACCCTAATCAAACACATACATAGAATGGGCTTCAACATGAATATGAACGCTTGTAAGGATGCTTCTAGATTTGGATGGCAGGTTCTTTGGATTATCCCACAAGGAGATTTTCTCTCGACCTCCACCACCTTGAACTTCTTCATTATGCTGGTCTTGCCCTTCTAGAAGTCCTCCTGTATCCTGCATTCCTTGATCAGAGCTTGAATCTCCTTTAGCCAAGGATTTTTCCCACTCTACCATTTTCTTTAAAACAACCTCTATGCTCTTATGCTTAGAAGCTTCATCCTGATGCTTCTGTGCTTCCTCTGCCAACAAAATTTTTGCTCATGTTGCAATCCTATGAGTGCTTTCTTCTTGGGATTTCTTTGCAACTTCCTCATCTCCTTCGTTTGGATTTGGGTTATTGCTGCTACTGCCTTTAGCTCCAAATGCATTTTCTTTTAGCTTCTTTCTCAAGGCTGCCATACTGTATACATTTTTGAATACTTTCTCTTCTTTATCTATATAGTCTGTATACTCAAAATTTACCTTGTGAGAAGCCTTGTGAGTTGCCACCTTTCCCTGTGAATCATTCCTATGGAAGCTTATCTCCCCAAAGTGAAATATTTCCAGCTCTTTGATGAAATCTGGAGCGCTTTTGACTTTGTTGAACTTGTAACTTCCCACGTAAAAATGTACTAGTGGGAAAACAACCTTCTTAATATCGAACAAATGGCTTCCAAAACCATCTAGGAATACTTGTATGACTGCTTCCCTCAGTACTATGTAGTATTTTGCATACTTGGGCAGCAGTGAGGGTGCTCTGGTGCCTTTGTACATTCTTAGATAAGTTCCCTCTTTGGTGAAAAAATAGTCACCATATTCTTTTATAGATTCCACTGCTCCTTCTGATAGACATGGACAATCTTCTAAAAATATTAACTTATACAGGGGCCTTATGAATTCTTCACAAATTAACTGATAATGATTTTGATATTTGTGGGATCCCATTAGTTGATATGCAATGTAATTAGGATCTTTTCCCTCTATCCATACACAATTTAGCTTATCAAACCAGTGCATATAGAGTATACAATCTATCAAGAAGGATGACATAAATAATTCTGATTTGCTCTTATTTAAACCCTCCTGGGCTGCCTTGATACCTTTGGACAAGTTTCTAGTAGCTATATCTACCCATTTCAAAATTGTTCCCTCCATAGCTACATAATACATGAGGGGAATCCAACCCAAATTATACATTTTTCTATCAGACCTACCATACACTCTGCTTAACATCAATGCTACTATTCTGAATGGTGTTTGAAGATGAACCGTTTCATATTCTCCTGATTACTTATGTCTGAAGGTACATCCCTCAGTCATCATTCCCGTTACTGTGGTTGTATAGTCAAACTTAAGACTCTTGACCCAATCTGTTGTCACACTTATTTATCCTTCTTGTAGGCTATATACTTTTGAAATGAATGCTGATGCGAATGATGCAATGAGCTTGCCCTCTTCATCATTTATTATCATCCCTACCGTGTCTATTTTTGGCAACAACCAACTGATGAATTCTACATATGGAAAAACCTCTCGCCTAGTGGCTATTTCAGTTAACCCAGACCTCAAAATATTCTCTTATAGAGCTATATCCCCCAATCCATCTTTTGGCACTTTCCTCTCTACCATCATAGGATAGATCTGGCCCCATTTTAGCTCAGGATCTACCCCTATAATTTCTTTACTGTCTTCGTATACTATCTCGTCTTTTATCGCAGGCGAGACTTCAACAATATCTGTGTTAGAATCGCTTTCAACGATTTTAAGCTTCTTCCTCCCCTTCTTCGGCATGGTTTTAGAAGTAAACCAATACCTGAAAAATGGAATTGTCTTAGAATCCATATGATCAATGTAAGAGAAACCAAACATATGTATACATCACCGCAACCTAAAAACCTAAGCTTCTTTACCCTGTCAGTTCCTTCCATTAGAAACAACAATATGAAACACGGCTCAGGGATACGGTTATAAAAAACCCTACTAAAATATGGGAAATCATTGTTGAAAACTTCGAGTGCTATTTAAAAAAAATTAAAACCCCCAAAACAGAACTATTCCTCTCACAAGTATAGAAAACCTCAGATTACGGCGGCGGTATCTCAGGGTGTAACTAGGCCCAATTTCCCATGGCCAAAACATACAAACTAATCATCCACCACTTCTACTCAAACCATGGGAAATGCGCCCCCTACCAATGCCTATGGGAGGTGTATTGGAAAACCTCATGGTCGGTGACAAAATTGGTTCTCTAAACACCTATCATTAACCTAGCCAACTGGGTAGAAAATGCTTCTGGATAAGCATATGGGTTATCACCAGGGCCAACCTAACATGAAAATGGACAAACCTAAAGGGAGAAACGGGATCAAAAATCCGCTTATAAACTGGGTCAAAACCTATCCCACCAACGATGACGGACAACTTCAAGCTTTAACAAATCATTTGTTGGAAAAGGGATGAGAAACCTACTTGTGTGATCAAAGAGAATGCCACGCAGCTGAGAACGACTAACAAGCATGAGCCACGTGAGCTCCACCAAAAAAACCATGTAGTAAGCTTCAACGGAAAGCATTCTCTATATTCTAACCGACTCCATAAAAACAAAATGTAAAAAGGCTTCAAATTGAGCAAATAAATAGTATTTTCGGGCTTTTAATTTCCAATTAAACCTTACACGTGTGAACCCCAAAATCCCTTGTCTTCAAACAACTGTGGGCCAGAGAACTTAAGTCATCATGGGAAACTCCCCGACACGGTGGCTTGAACATCCAACTCCATCCGCAATAGAGGCTCACAATTCATAATTCCCCCGCAATCTCCTTGTGTCTCGATGATAAAATCACATCGGGGAGAAAACAACAATGCATCTATAAAANCATATCGGACCATACCTCCACAAAAAAATATGCAGAACACCCCGTCGTAGCGGGTCAAACATGAAGAAACTCCCGCCATATCAGCCACCGGATGTCAAATAAAATGAACCATGAAGTCCGCCATCGTGATGAGCATGACTCACAAAGCTTTTCGCTGTAGCGGGAGTAAAAGGGTGATGACTCACAAAATAGAATAGTACCCACCATAGCGGCCCATACATGAAAATCCTTCCACTTCCACGGTGGTGAAAAAAGGAATATGTCTATCACTGCAGTTCAAAATTAAACAGGCTTGCTGTAGCAACTCACACTAAGGGAAACGTCCGCTGTAGTGACTCCCTGGGACTTAATAAAAAACAACAACAAAACTCATCGCCTTAGCGGATGCAACTCAAAAAAATCTCCGACATAGTGGGAGTGGGTGGACCTCGGTGCGCAAGACATAAGGACACCCGCTATAGCGACCCAATCATGAAAAGTCTTCCGCTACAGCAGCAAAGAAAAAGAAAGATGCTCATCATTGCGGCTCGCAAATTGGGAAAGGCTCGCCATAGTGGCTTGAAAACCAAGAATAGCCCGCTGTAGCGACTCGAAACTGAGAAACCGCCCACTATTGTGGATCAAAAACTGACTTTCTTCCTTAGTAGAAAACAAAAATTTTGGAAAAAAATTGATGGACAGGAAAATCAAATGACAAACAAAACAAAGGAAAACTAAGATCGTCAAAGGGGGGGCCAAGAAATATCTTCAAAAATATTTTTGGGAAATGTTGCAGCAGTGACATGACCTTAAATAAAAATATGTGTCTTTTGGTTTGAATCAAATAAATAGATATATATAGGACACACCAAAGCCGATAGCTCATTGAGTGCAATACTTAAGAAGAGTTTTGCACCTAGAGAGATTTGACCCCTCTCGACGCTTGATAGAGCCTAGGATTTGGATCTATGTTGGTTATTTCATATTGAAACTGAAGTATACAATATTAAAAATTTACCTAAAATTCACCAAAAGATAAGGTAATTCCCTAACGTCAAACCATGATAGCAATACATGATAAAATCAGGATCAACAACATATCTAAAAAGATTAATTCTTAAACTAAACTTCACCATAAAAAGTTAGGTGACAAAAACTGGGGACATATACAATCCCATCAATCCACAAATGATAATCCAAAGAAAATTTGTATTAGATAGAGCTAAAAACTAGTTGGTATTCATCCTAAACAAAATAGATATATTCCCTATGTCTATAGGAAAGTGTTCCTCCATTACTCAAAGTAAAGTAAAGCTGCCATAGAGGTAAGGGACTTTTTGGAGAGTTGGTAAGTCTGTAGATTATATTCTTAGAAAATGTTTTAGTAATTCAACCGATGAAATGCGAATTGCAACTCTCGAATATATTGAAGACACCACAACAATAATACCACTCGAATGGGGTGTAAGTCATAATCCTTTTCCAAGACAACCGTAGAATCCCCCACCACCAACAAATTTAGAATGTTCTGGGCTCGAGCGAAATGGATACGTCCTCCAAAATCAAATAATTCACTTCTAGTGTTCAATCATTTTCCGCAATGCATCCAAACTTTGAAGTAGTGATTTCTCAAGAGTCTGAGCGCCATCTCGACACCCGATAGAAAACCTCCACACTGTGTTGTACCATCAAAAAGATAATAGGAATCTCATTGTCCAATAAAGGAGGATTGATGTACTAGTATTAAGAACCCCATCCCTCCTTTGATATTATCGAAAGGTAGCAAGGGCCTGAGTGCACACCTGATAGCAGTGATGAATCCTTCCCTAAAGAATGATGGCCTTATGATAATTCCATAGGATCCAACAAACAAATGGCAGGTACCTCCTTCCATAACTAGTGTAAGTTAAACCAACAACAAATACTTTCAGTAAAGCAACCATCTAGCCAAGTGTAATTTACCTGAATACGACAGAAAATACTTCCAAACCTTTTTCATGAAACTACACTCACCAAACAATTGTTCGATGGTTTCCAACACCTGCAAGCAGAAGACATAGCTACCCAGCTCCGGTGCCCCTTTCTTAATTAAGTTATCCCATGCGAGAAAATTATATTCCAATAGGAGTAAACAAAAACATATAAATTTGAGTAGACAACTTCACTTCCAAATACTGGAATACCACCAGGGATAATTTTAGGGGCGAATTTTAGCCCAGTGGGCTATTTTTCCATGTTTTTCTCCCAAAAAACATTCACCATTTTGCATTTTTTGAAGCTCTGTTTCGCCCAATTTTGATGGGGTAAAATTTTTTCACCCTAAAAATCACCAAATTATTATATAAATGATATTAAATCCTTGGAAATTAAAATATTTTTTGAAAAATATCGCCAATCATTTTATAGTTGACGTTTAAAGAATTGGTAATATTCGCCAACATTTTTACACTTTTAAATAAGTATGGTTCCTTAAAATCATCCCTGAATACCACCACTTACCTTCACCAACCCACTTGGATGCAATAATAGAATCGTGATCCAACTTTTTTGTTACCTTCCCAATATCAACAATCCACAACCACATAAGGATGTCCTTAGATCCCATGAGATAGAATCCAACATGTTTTAAACCAGAAATGAAATGGTCCCATTCCCCTCTGAGGAACGGATCAATGTTTAAAAATTGGTCGGACAACCATTGGTGATTTCCACACACTCTATTACCCTTGTGAGCATCCTATGCCAAAACATATATAACTTTTGAACAAATCTCAGCAAGTAAGGGAGTAGAAATATGGGAGTAATAAACCCCACTAAAAATTTGCTAACAACCCAACTTAATGTGTGTCCCATATCCTGACCTCCAAGTCAACCAATCATAGATGACAGGAAAATATTTAACCAAGACTTTCCATATATTTTACCCACTGATAGAGGAAGATAAACCATTATGAATCCAGACCACCATAGAATATATTTGCATATATTTGGACTTGATGACCTCACCCCAAAATTCCCCTATAAAAAATACATCTCCAAAGGATTTTTGCATCTAGGGATTCCCAAAGTCCAATCAATTCTCAAAACCCCAACCACCCAAATCCCTTGGACAAGATAATTTTTCCCAAGCCAACAAATGATATTTTTTATTTCCCTTAGCCCCCAATCAATGGAAATTAAAACATCTATGTCTAATCTTGGCCAAAATGGACTTGGGAATGTTTGCTAAGGATAGTCAGTAAGCTGGTATATTTTGGAGTACTAAATTAATGAGGATCATACAACCCTCCAAGGACAACCACCTATCAGTTTCACAATCGCTTGTCAACTTTTTTAAGCAACCAATTCTTTTCCCCATTGTGGTAGTAGTTAGGTTTTCAGAAATATTCCAAATATCTAAAATATTCATTCATCTAGTTTATGTTGTGCGGGAAAAATAGATTAAGTTGCTACACAAGTTCACCTCTAGAAATAGTAACATAAGAACTGGATTTTCCCTGGCTCGCTTGCATACCACTAGAAACACTAAAATCATCTAAAAAAAATTGAACACTGTCCATTTATCTATGGAACCCTTCCCAAAGAGGAAGACATCATCAATAAATAACATGTGTGTGATCCGTAGAACTTTTGTGAACTTTACACCTTTCAACTTTCTTCCATAAAATCCTTACGGATATGAAGGTCGAGACCTTCAATCACCAAAAGGAACAATAAATGGGGTAAAGGGAAACCCTGTAGCAATCCTTGATAAACTTAAAATAAATCAGAAGGGACACTGTTAACTAACACAACAAAATTTTCCAAAGTTATACATCCCATGATCCAACAAGAGGTCTCAAAATTTACCCCAATTTGTAGTCAAATTAATGTGAGGAAAATATAACTTCCTAGGTCATAGGCTTTGATAAGGTCCACTTTTAAGACGATCATGTTTATATTTTTCATCTTGATTAAATGGAGGCACACCTGTGCCACCCTATTCGTATCCAAAATTTGTCACTGATTGAGGAAGCTGAGTTGTTCCTTTCATATATGTCTTGATAATATTAGCTTAATTTAGTTCACAATAATATTTGTAATAAGTATATGAAGTTATAAAGTGATATCGGTCAGAAGCCATTGAAGGTAGTAGGATTAGAGCAATTTATAATCAAAGCAATGAAAGTCTCATTCATAGCACCATTAACAAACCTCGATAATCTAGACTATTCTATTGCATCCAAAAGGTCAAGTCCAACAAGATCGAAGAAAGATAGGAAAATATCAGCTGTTTGACCATTCGATCCTGTAAAATTTTATTTTACGAAATATTGAATAATTTCCTTAATACCATTCGATGTAACCTGTTCAACCACCACTCTATCTTCCTCCTCCAAGATGAACCTAGGATAGCATTAAAGAACCTCAAACTATTGTCCAATAGGATTACCTCCCAGGTCTCTGAAGATCTCCTGAAAATGGCCCATTGCCCCATCAACTAGGTCATGCTGAGCATGGCGACATCTACCTTTGACATAATTTATCCCCCATACTAAATTTACTACCTTACGGTGTTTTAGAAAGCGGTGGGAGAAAGTATAATTCTGATCCCCCTGGTCCAACTACATGGTGCAACTCTTCAACTGCCAGGTTTCTTCCTCCAAAGATAATAAATGTAGTTTCCTACCTTCTGAAGCTTCCACCTATAAATTCTCTTGGATAGACAAAACCTGTGACTAGAATGTAGCACAAATCCCTTCATTGCCTCTTTCTATGTTACACAGTTCTTCCTTCATATTCTTTTCCTTAACTTTCTCCCATTTTACTACTTCATTCTTGAGGCATTTTAAATTTGCAACCAAAGAATCCATAGGGGACTGAACTAGTGGGGAAGAGTAAGAGGACCACCATTCTTTAACAAGTTGTTTAAACCCATCCCCTTCCAACCAGGAATGGTTGAATTTGACCGAATATTTAGGGTGGTACAAACATATTCCCAATTGAAGGATCACAAGATTATGGCATGAAATATTTATAGTCACGATCAAATACCTGTACTGGTCCATGCGATCCAGCATGGTTGAAGAGACCAAAAACGTATCCAAGCGCTAGGTGATTCCTACCATCCCATCCCTACCATTTATCTAAGTAGGATCCATAGGGGACTGGAAAATATCAGTGATATTTGACTCCACCAATAGATCATTGAAAAAATCATCCATAGGGTCCAACCTCACTCTAGAACCCCAAATATCTCCGCAAGAAGTAGTGAAATTTAGCTCTCCAGCAAGGATGAGGTGAAGATCCGATAATGAAGTTGATTCTTTAAGGGCACTTCAATAATCTTTCAGTTTGAATAAGGCCCATATAAATTTAAGATATTTATCGGCTCATCTATCTCCCTAACATCTCCTTCAAGTAGAATTCAACCACAAATACGATAAGGGGTGAAAATTTCCAAGCTAAGGTTGCATGGAGACACCTATCCCCCAGAATGACCCATGGATCCAAAAATGTACACTCCCATCCTTCTAACAGTTTACCACACATATCTATGGATTTGTCCCCACTAACCATAGCCTCCTAAAATAATATCATATCCAGATGGACAAGCTCCAATAAAAACTGAAGGGCTAGTTTTTTGGGACTCGCCCCCAATCCCTTAACCTAAAAGGATTTATGTGATCTAAGTTCCTAGAAACCTTCATTGTTGTTTCCCACTGGAAAGATCGAAGACAAAGAAACCCCCAACAAAATTTCACCATCACGAGTGATCGAAGTGTTGATAGCTTTTCTAGTCCCACTTGAATCAACCCCTTTAAAATTTGTTTTTCCTTTTGACCTCTATTCCCAAGCCCCATCTAAACTGAGTCCGAGTTTAAAACTGCTAGTGTCATTTTTCCCTCTGCAGATGTATATTCCCACTTTGGATGGGATCCCTAATAAATCTAAATGGGATTTTTTCCTAGAAAATCCTAATAATGGGAAGTAACATCCACACCCACCACCAACGACGCCCACCCAAGGGAGACCTAGGTATCTCTAAGAGTCAAGAAATATTTTACCGAGTCGAAACAAGACCATAAATCCTCAAAGTAGTTATCCACCAAAGACCCCTCATAACCATCCAATGAAGCATAACATGAAAGCCCCTCCAAAAGTAAAATAACTTCCTCCTACCCATGAACAGGAGAGGCATTTAGCACACCATCGAGAGATGACAAAGATACATATAGAATGATGTCCATGGAGAGAGGAAAAATGACATATCCAAATTGTATATCATCTACCAAAACCCTTGAGCATCCCATATGTTCAACATTTCTATCAAATGTAGATGAATAAATTGGGGTTACACTATTCTTACCTGGAGAATGCATCTTATGTGGTGTAGGAGAAACAAAGCCTAAGATGTCTGCAAAGAGCCACCCCTAGTCCTAGGAAAAGAATGATTTTTTCCCTCATTACTTCTAGAGAAAGATTCCCCCCCTCAAACCCTTCCTTGGATGGATACTGCAAAAAAGGGAAAGTGGCAATAAGATGCCCCATATTCCTGCATCTCAAACTCCTAAAGGGAATATTCTAGTAGTCTGAAACCTGGGTTATAACACGACCATGCAATTCAATATCTAAAAACACCAAGAGGTCAAAGGTGATATCAATCTATACTAACACACACCCGACTCTCGTGTAATAGACTCTAAAAGTATGTTCATCCATCTAAAGGAATGTACCAAGGCATTACCAACCTCCTCAAATGTTACGTGATTCCAAATAATATAGTGGGAACCCTGATAAGAGTACCGATATGTGTTGCATGGAGAAGCGGTTTAGTATCAGATTAAAAATTAATATTCCACCTCTTTAGCATGAGATTTCCCTACCAAACCAAAGTGAAAAGAGTATTGTTATCAACTAAAATGGCACTTCTCAGTCCGAGTGTTGACATGCATTATGTCGACACACAAAACGAAAACTAGGATTGAAGTGGCCAAAACACTATAGATGTGTATGAAAATTGATGTATGATTTCCATACCAGCTTGATATATTTTTATTCTGAGTCTAGGGTTGCACACGCGACTATGTGCATTGCAAATCGTGTGTCACACGCGACTATGTGTATTGCAACTCGTGTGTACCTTGATCACGTGAGTTACCTTTGAGAAACAAGTGTGTCATATGCACCTTACTTAACAAATACTCATGTGTTACCTTATTTCGACCTTAAAAATATATAAATCATGATTAGATGAGATTAGTTGGGCCTTAATCCATAACTATCCCAACTGTCTCAACCATCCCAACCTTCGAAACCACTGTATTTCCCAATGTATAAATAGAGGCCCTGGGATGGGGCTAACAAATCAATTTTGGAAGAGAAAAGTTATGCTGGTGGTATACCTTCATAGTGTTGGAGCAGCATAACTCAGAGTCCTCGGTTGCAGAGGAGTCCTTGTTTAAGAAGTTGGGTTGTATTCTCACCTATTCATTGTTTGTTAATAAAGAGAATTCTTCGTCCAATCTTTGTATTGTGCTTTTATCATGTATATTGGTTAATGAAGGATGTTATTTATATTATTAATATGTGTTTCATATAACCTATGATATATATGTATGAGATATTTCTTGAAGAATTGGCTCTTTGCAGGTGAAGAAAAATCAGCCCTAGAAGCTTTGGAGAAGATTGAGAGAAGATCAAGCTTGGATCAACCGTCATAAATCGGGTAAGCCAAACTATCTTCCTATTCTCATTTAATTTTCTGTAAAAGATGATTTTCTAGAAGTCTAATAGTAAGTTGGTAACCCCAGACCATAGGTTACAAGGGTGTATTGTCTTGTGGAACAGAAATGGTGACTCCACTGGGGAGTCCAGCTTGCTGTGGGTTCATCCTGTTGGTTCCTTTTACCAGTCTTTGTTCTAATTCTAATTCTGAGTGTGGTCCTTTTTATATTGCTTTTGATTTATAGTAGAGTGTGTCCAAAATTCTGTGCTAATATTTTTTCTTTGAAACATTTTTAGTAGTACATGTGAGTTGTTGTATAAGACAGTCGCGTATATGACCTTATACACGCGGGTTTTTGTATAAGATAGTCATGTGTCGTACATGGGTTTCCTGAATACACATGTGCGTGTGTCCTGTAGTAGTCTAAAAGTTTGATAGGGTTTTCTTGTCCCTGTCTCTTTGGATTTTTTATTTGTTTGGAAGTATTCTATTTATGGCATGGTTCTGTGAGTCTGAAGTCTATGTGTCACACCTTTCGCTTGTTTTTTCAAGCCTCTGAGTCTTTTGTCTAATTTTCTTACATCTTGTGAAGTGGTGGTCCTCCTGCTTGGTCTACAAGTTTGAGTGCTTGTGTCTATGTCAATTATCAATGCCTTAGATGCTTTATACTCTGTACTTCATTTTGTAGTGTCAGTTTGTCATTTGTTCTTTTTTGAATCTACTAGACTCTTTGGGCTCAATAGTTTCTCCAAGTCAGGTTTTTTCCAAGTCTTCTTCCTGATTGGTTGAAGTAGGTCATTTTGGGTCCTTTATACCTCATTTCACTTTTTGTAATCTTTGATTATTCAAACTTTCCCAAAACTTGCATTTAGTTGCATTATAGTTTTTGAAAATTTTGAAAAAGTGAAGAAAAACATTTTATGCTTTTGCATTTAGTTGAATCTAGTCATTTCTTTTCGGTATTTTTCAAATAAAATTCAAAAATTATAAAAAGGATTCTTAGTTTTCTCTCATTTAGCTTCTATTTTGCAAAAAGAAAAGAAATTTGGTTTAAGTAGTTACAATTTACTTCGAAATTTTTTTACACATCATTTTGCTTTTTCTTATCGAGTCTATAACACCACATTGTTTCACACCATTTACCTATCACTAAAAACAACCTTCTAAAATGAATGATATAATTTAAAAAATATTAGTAAGTTTTATTTTATAAACTCCTACACCAACTAGCTTAGGCTAGACTTGTGGATTAGGGAGTTTTAACTCTCCACAAGTGTTTAAATTCAGACGTAGTTGGCCAATCAATAGGTAAATCCTCTTCTATGTTGATTGCATTTGGGAAGCTCCTCTCAAACAAGAGTTAAGCATGAGGCTATGTGGAGGCTTGGACTGAGGAGACAACCATCTGATTCCTTATCAAAGCGTAGACCAAGGTTTTTGCACATATGGGGACTTCTATCAATACCACCCTTTAGGCCCCGTGTAGTGCCGGTGTTGATAGGGTTTTGGGATTTGATACCCTTCCCATGTGTATGAACTAGGCTTACGAATTTCTGCCCAGACTGTCAATATAGTTGTGGTAGCATTTAGTCTCTTCGACATCTAGGGTTCATACACAGGTACACCGAAAGGCTATTTCTGGTTGACCTTGGATGGGATTGTAAGGTAACCTCGGTAGAAGGTGTGGGAGGTTGGTGGGTGATTCCTCCACTTGTGCCTAAGAACATCTATAGGGATTCCAAGTAACTATCTATCAACTTTCTTTTGGAAAGCATATCTTATACCCTTTATGTCTGTTTTGGTTTTAGGAAATTTTGTAGTGATTGTTGTGTGGTTTGTTTGTGTTTAGTCTGCCCTAGGGTGTGTGAAGAGTCAATTTGAAATCATGGAGGATCAATCTATTATAATATCAAGAAGGTTGTGAAGCCTTCCTCCAGCTGCCACAGTGGAGCCTCCATATCCCCCTCAAAGGAGGAGATTAGATACAGACGGCTCTTTTGAACCAGTAGGAATCAGTGAAATTCCAGGTGAACCAGAACTTAGGACAAACCAGGTTGATACAACCACAGTAGAGATAGAAGACTTGCAGGATGACGAGTTTGCAAGAAACTTAAATTCACCTCTTACTGACTTAAACGATCCTGTGATCATCCAAGTTAGTCTATTTGATTCACCTATGATTGATGTTCTCGTGAGCAGAATTATGGCTAGCTAAGGAGAGGGTCCATCTACCCCCATCTCAGCCATTCCGGGTAAAGGAGTGCCACCTCCCCCGGTTGGTACTCCTAGAAAAAATATACCTACTACTCATTTAACTCCAGCTAGTCGAGTGGTTCAACCACTGACTTCCACAAATGTAGTAGGATCTTCTGGTGGGGTGGTCACCGGGATCCCCAGTGCACCTTTTGCTTCACCCTCTTTTACACACACTGCTCATAGTGTTCCTACTAGATCCTCTTCATTTGTCCAGGGTTTCTTGTGGAATGGGGGGGACATTCCCCCATCCACTCCTTATGTAGGTATTGCACATGCATATGTGGGGATACAGTTTGGAAATACTAACTCTTATGGTCAAGGTTTCCAAACGCTGGTTTCGGCTCCATTCATGAGCTCTCCTTTTTCACTTTTTAGAGGAGGGATACCTGCTCCTGTTTTCCAGACTCCAATCTCAAATGGAGCAGATCAAACCACATACACTTCACCACACATGAACAATCCACTGGCTTATGGGTGGAATCCATTTCAAAGTAGTCCAACTACTTCACAACCAGTAGCTGGGGACAACCCCTCCTTTACATTTGGGAACCAGGTGGCAATCCCTTGTACTACCCAAGCTCGTACTTTTCAGGCTCTGGTTAGGCCCAAACTTCCATTCCTGGAAAATTTAAACTTATCAGATTTGTCTAAGTTAATGAATGACCCACTGAAGCATGATGCCACTTGGCCACCTGTCCCTACTAAGTTACCTTCGGACATTCCAAAATTCAAAGGAAAAGTTGGTGAAGACCCAAGGGCTCATATCACCACCTTTCACTTGTGGTGCTCTTCCAACTTGCTGAAAGATGACACTGTTCAGTTGAGAGTGTTCCAAATAACTCTGAATAGTGTTGCAACAAAGTGGTACATTGAATTACCCTTTGTTGTGTTTGATAGTTTTTGGGACTTAGCCAATGTGTTCCTTAACCACTTCCATTCCTGGAAAATTTAAACTTGTCAGATTTGTCTAAGTTAATGAATGACCCACTGAAGCATGATGCCACTTGGCCACCTGTACCTACTAAGTTACCTTCGGACATTCCAAAATTCAAAGGCAAAGTTGGTGAATACCCAAGGGCTCATATCACCACCTTTCACTTGTGGTTCTCTTCCAACTCGCTGAAAGATGACACTATTCAGTTGAGATTGTTCCAAAGAACTCTGAATAGTGTTGCAACAAAGTGGTACATCGAATTACCCTTTGTTGTGTTTGATAGTTTTTGGGACTTAGCCAATGTGTTCCATAACCACTTCCAACTTCCTGTCCGGTATGATGCCGATACAGATTTATTTTCCACCTTTGGGCAAGATAAAGCCACTCACATTTCGGATCACATCCAAGAGTGGCGAAGGAGGAAGAGGCTCATTAAAGCCATTATCCCTCCCAAGTTTTTGTTAGAATGGTTCCTTGAGTCCTTATTTTCATATATATCTAAGGATATATCTACCTCAAGAGTAAATAATGAGGAAGAGGCTATTCTCAGGGATCAACAACTAGATTTGATATATTCTCAGTCTAGGATACTATATGAAGTCATCCTTGATGCACTGTGGCCAACACATAGTGTCAAGAAACCTAATCCTTGACCCCATGCTGATGGTGTGGTTGGTTCAGTTAAATCTCCCACTATAGAGTCTTTGGAAAAAAAACTCCATAAGTTGTCTATTAAACAGTCTATAGTGGAGGCAGCAAAGGCTTCTCCCTCACCCCAAAACGCAAATGTTTTTTCTCAATCCTCCCAAAAGGGAAATCAGCAGCCCGGTGCGAAAAAGAAAAAGGAGAAGAAAGGTGAGGGAAACCAAAACAAGCCTAAACCCACGAATAATGCTGATGGGGGAAAATAGAGAAGAAGAAGGTGAAATTTCCCTGTAAGTTGTGCCATGAAGATCACCTGACCCATCAATTCCCTCTTATAGATCAATCTCAAAAGTTGCTAAAAAATCAACAACTGGCTGTCCTAAAGGATCCATTTTCCCAAGGAAAGAATGTAGCTTCAGTTACTAATGTAGCTGGGGGCACTTCTAATGCCCATGACCAAAACTATATCAAAATGGTTCAATCCCAGATCTTTCTCCATACTAGAAACAAGAGCTATGAGACGGAGGCTCCGGAGTGGGGTAAGTCTATAGGTGAAACTTCTAACCCTCTCACAATTGAAAAACCTACTGAACCTATGCCTAAGATACTGAAACATGTCTTTAAGAAAGCATGGAATAATCCCAACATGAGGGATGTAGCCAATTACTTTGTAGTTAAATATTTATCCCAAACCCCTTGTGAGATGTCAGCTTTATAGGTGCTACAGAGTTGTCCCACCCAGCAAGATGCACTCTTAACAGCCTAAGGTAGTATGGATTCGTCGAGCCTTATGGTGAAGTTTAATTTGTCTGATGTTAAAATTCTCTTGCCATATCATGTGGATTTGTAAATAGATGTAATACATGGTGGAAAAACCATTGGAAGGTCATTTGTTGACAAGGGTGCTTCCACATGTGTCATGTCTTTGTCTTGCTGGAAGGATCTTGGATCTCCAGAGCTAGTTCCATCAAATACCCTACTTATTGCTTTCGACGGAAGGTCATTTTGTCCACATGGTATCCTACCATATTTTGAGATTAAGATAACAGGAAAGGTAGTGTCTGTTGAAGTAAAGGTGATTGATACCTGGTTGGATTATAACTTGCTTTTGGGGAGAAGTTGGACTTATGCCATGTGTGCAATTACCTCAACCATTCTTCGAGTGGTAGTGTTTCCGCACGAAGGAAAGTTGGTTACTGTTGACCAACTTAGTTACTAGAAACTAATGAATCCACCATGTCATTGGTTGATTAGGTCAAACCTATGTCAGAGAGCTTAGGGGCTGGAATGTATTCATCATTAATGGGCACATTCGATATTCAAGCCCTAATAAAGTACTTAGGTTCTACTAGTGTAGGGAAGTCTATCGTAATGGTTGTCGATAAAAAATATCCTTCGGTCCTTCCTTCCCATTATGAACCTGAAGTGCCCTTATTGGCAGTGGAAGTAGCTTATCAAGCTATCGTTAACACCACTGTTGATCCTGTTATGGTTCCTCCTATAGTCTCGGAGGAGCCAAAAGAAACCTATCTACCGGCTTGGGAAATGGGAAAAGAACTCTTTGTATATTGATGATTGCTTAGACATGGATTTTCCTTCAGACGAAGCCATTTTGGAAGCTATGAGTGGGCGAGATAATATTTGCGAAGATCTTCACCATAGATCCTATTTTCTTCCAGAGTTAAGCAGGATTAAAAATCAAGAGTTCCATGTCACTGACTGGCAGGTGATGTTGATATACCGATCAACCCCTTACCAAGGGAGGAAATTTTTTCCAAGGGGAATATGGAAAACATTTCCATTACCATCCCTATCAACATCTCTATGAACCCCAATGTTGTGGAAAATGTATATATTGGGGAAAACTACTCTGCGGAGGATATTTCTATCTATACGACCTTATTTAAGGAGTTCTGTGACGTGTTTTCCTGGTCATATGAGGAGATGATAGGAATATATCCCTCGATAGTCGAACATGAAATACGAACCTATCCCGATGCTAAACTAGTCCAATAAAATCTTAGACCTGTCAATCCGTGTAAAGCGACAGCTGTTAAGGATGAAGTGGAAAAGTTGTTGAAAGTTGGTTTTATTTACCCGATCACTTTGACAGAATGGGTATCCATTCCTGTTCCTGTCAATAAAAAGCAAGGGACGATACGTGTATGTACTGAATTTCACAATTTAAACAAAGGATGTCCTAAGGATAACTACCCCACACCATTCATAGATCAAATCGTTGATGCTTGTGCATGGAGTGAGGTTTTTTTGTTTATGAATGATTTTTTTGGGTACAATCAAATTCAAATCAAGCTGTAAGACCAACATAAAATGACTTTCATTTGTCCTTGGGGTACATTTGCGTACAAGAAAATTCCTTTTGGATTGAAAAATCCAGGGGCTACCTTTCAGCAGGAAATGAATTTTTCCGTCGATGACATCAAGACTATTGTCGAACCCTACATAGATGATCTACCTACTCATTCTCGTAAGAGGGTCGATCATCCAGATCACTTGCACTTAATTTTTGAATGATGTAGGCATTACAATATACGCTTGAATCCCCACAAGTGTGTTTTCTATGTCGAGTCAGGTAGGCTGCTCGGGTTCATAGTTTCTAACAAAGGTATTCAGATGGATCCTTTGAAAGTTGAGGCCATTATAAATATGCCTCCTCCTCATTCCATTAGGAAACTTCAAATCCTGCAAGGAAAGTCTAACTTTCTTCAACGTTTTATCGTGAATTATTCCAAGATCACTAAAGGTTTCATGCACCTGTTGAAGCAAAACACCCCATTTGTATGGGATGAAACCGTACCACTTATGTTGAATTAAAGAAATATTTGTTGTCAGCCCCTTTGTTGCGTCCACCAGATTACTCTCATGATTTTATATTGTATCTGGCCGCATCTGAGTTGACCATTGGGGTAGTTCTAGTCCAGGAATATGATATCCAAGAGCATGTCGTCTAATATTAGTCATGCTTTAGTTGGCCCTGAACTTCGGTACTCCCACGTTGAAAAGTTGGCTTTAGAAACAATGTCTATTGTTCAGAGGTTACGTCACTACATATTATTGAGGACTATGACAGTTGTGGCAGATGTCAATCCTTTCCAGTATGTCTTGTCTCGACGCATAGTTGGAGGAAAATTCAACAAATGGATAGTCATTCTCCAGGATTTTAACTTGGATTTTCAATGCACCAAATAAAAAAATTCCTTAGTTTTTGTAGAGCTTATTGCAAAATTTCTAGTTGAAGAAGATGTAGCAATTGAAGAAGACTCATTCCCAGATGAGCATATTTTTCTGATTTCCACCTCTGACCCTTGGTGTGGAGATATACTTGTCAATATCCATACTATGAAGTGTCCTACAACCTTTTCGCAGGAAGAATGATGAAAACTATGCGTACATGTGAAAAAATACCTCATCATCAGGGATACTTTATATTGTAGATGGGTAGACTCTATTTTGCATTGATGCTTTACCCACGAAGAGGCTGAGAGTGTCCTAAATGATGCCCATAGCGCAGCATGTGGGGGTCATTTATCTAGGTTAGAAACAACCCAGAAACTTTTGTGTGTCGATTATTTTTGGCCTACAATATTTAAAGATTGTGTGGAAGCCGTGAAGTGCTGTAATCCTTGTGAGATTTCCACCAGAAAGAAGCGGTCGCACCCTGCTCCACTATTTCTCGTCGCAGTGGGCCCCTGTTGATGTATTTGTAACTTTGGAATGTATTCACTTGTATATATTATGTATTGTACCCTGATGTTTATTTCAGGAAGTGTCTGTAATGTATTGAAGTCATGTCATGCCCCAATGTGCCTATTAGGAGATTCAATAATGTAAACAAGTCATGTCAAGTCATTGTGGGTAACCCTCCTATTGTTCAAGGGTTAAAGTACCCACACTTGTAGGGCCCAAGGGTTATTAGACTATCCTAGAGAATTCGATCCTAGGTGAGTTATTGTAAGTCAAGGAAATAGTCCCTACCATTGTGTTAAGGATAACCCTCCTTGATGGTCAAAGGGGAAAAGTAACCACAAGTTGTGGGGCACTAGGGTTATTAGACTCTCCTATAGATG